>BMAU01017335.1:0-380048 GCA_019973935.1 Trichonephila clavipes
TATCTGATTTCCGTGATTTTGGGTCTTTTTTTTGTTATCCTCTAATTCTTACCAAACTTAGTTTTCTTCTGTAGAATTCAACGCTGATCACGAATATGTATGGCGCTTGATGAAATTCCAATTCGTTCAAAAGTTATTCAAGACCGTTTGAAATTCGTCCCTTTATTTCAATAGTCGTGCATTTGGGTCAATTTTTCTTCCCAAATCTTACCAAACTTAGTTTTTCGTGCGTAGAATTCAACGCTGGTCACGAATATGTATGGCGTTGTCGAAATTCCAATTCGTTCTAAAGTTATTCACAACCGTTTTTGAAATTCTTCCTTTTTTATTTCAAATGTCTGATTCGGTGACCAAGCCAATCACTTTTTTTAGCCTTACAAACTTACCAAAGTGACCCATTTAACCCGAAATTTTAGCAGAAATCTAAATCTGGTCTCCGTTTTGTGGGAGTTCCTGCAACTTTTTTAAATTGAAAGATCATCTTTAAAAACCGACGCTTTGAAGCTGGACAGCCACTTTACCGACGATTCGGTGACCAAGGCAATCACTTTTTTTTAGCCTTAGAAACTTACCAAAGTGACCCATTTAACCCGAAATTTTACCAGAAATCTAAATCTGGTCTCCGCGTTTTGCGCAATTTATAACTTTTTTAAAATTGAAAGATCATTTTTAAAAACCGACGCTTTGACGCTGGACAGCCACTTTTTACGACGATTCGGTGACGATTGTGTACATTAATTTCAGTATCATTGACCTTTTCTATGATTCCTTGATTCAAATAATCTTGAATCGTTTCTTTGTATTGAGTGTAAAGGGTTTTATCTCTTCGTAACCTTCCCTCATAAACTCTGGAAACATTTGCTTTGATACAGAAATGTTATTCCAATGTTTACGAAAAGGTAATTCAACCACATACCGATTATTATTATATTGTACAGTTTCCTTAAAAATATTCATAGCTTGGTCATCTTTCCATACAGCAATCCATCCAAATTCAGTTTCCTAAACAACAATTCTTTATTTACTTTATATACGTTATCTTTAATTATTCTAAAGAAAATATCCGCATTCAGTAAAGCGTGAATTTCCTTAGCTTCGTAAAAATAGGGATCTGATAATTCTAAAAATTCAGGAATTTTTATTTCCGAAACATCTAACGTAACACTTGGTGTCAACCCGGTAATTTTTTCAGTCACAAAAAATTCTACGTTTTCTCTAAAAGTACCACTTTTATTAGAAATTAAAGTATTAGTTTTTCCCTTTAAGTTTTGTTTTAATGAATTGAGTCCTGAAACTGAGGAATTTATCTTTTCTATTGCAATACCAAGAAAATCACACATTTTCTGGATATATTAATGTTAGACGCTGAGTCAAAAATGACGGGACATTTTAGTTCTCGGCCTTCATTATTTCGTAAGAAAACGCTACCAGTCGATATTAACACGTTCTTTCTATGTTGAGAAGCAGTGCTACTCAAAACTGTGTTCTGTGTGGAAGAATCCACCACATTCGATTCCCGGTCCTCCGGGTTAGTTAGTACTGGAAGTTCGGCAGAGGGAATAACCCATTTTTTTCGGTCATCTATTGCCGCAGTACAGAGGGAGCGAGAATGTTTTTTGCCACATGGGCACACATACGTCGAAGTACATTGCATCCTTTTGTGGTTTTTTCGCAAACACAGTTCACATAACTTATGCAGACGGACTAAATCTAATCGTTTTCGGGGTTCAATTCTAGAAACCTTTTGCATCGAAATATCGGATGTAAAGTTTGATCCTTACAAACTATGCAACTCTTGTTTTCAACAGATCGATTCATTAAAAGGTTGGTTTTTGTCTTAAAGGATAAGTTAGATTTTCTTAATATCGTTTTTGTTTCGACAATACAATTTTTATCTACGGATAAAAGAATGGTTTCGCGTTGTTCTAAAAATGCAATAAATTCATCAAATGTGGGAACATCTTTTGCTTTTAAACTCAGTTCGAATTTTTCGTGATTCATTATCCAATTTCTTTAGCATAATATTTAATAAAAATACATTAAATAAATTATTTTGCTCATAGTTTAGTAATTTTAGAGCCCGTTTTTTTAATGCAATCAATCATTTCACGAATTTCTTTCGGATTCTCACGTTCTATCTTCTTAAAATTTAATATGTGTTGCACATGAATATCGACAATCAATCTTTTGTTATCATATCGGGATTCGAGTGCTTCATACAATGAAGAAAATGTATCGAAAGTGGAGGCAAATTCTTTAACTTCATTTGATAGACAGGAATTCAAATAATACAATTTCTGTGACTGAGTCAGTTGTTCGTTAGTTGTAATTAAATCGTCAAATTGGGATTTAAAGTTACTAAATTGTTCATATTTTCCCGAAAAGGTGGGAAGTATTATAGGTGGAATTTTTGTTTGAGCAAAAGTTCCATTTTCGTATTTGTTTTTTTCAACTGCAGTCACAGACAATGATACATTAATTGAGTTAATCAATTTTTTAACTCTTACCTCCAAATCGTCCAGACGTGTTTCACATTTGTATAAATCTTCTTCGAATTCCGCTTCTTCTGTTGGGTTTGCGGTTTCTAATCCAAAAAGTAGCTCCTTCAATTCTTCAACTTTCCTCTGGAGTTGGTCAAATTTCTTGAGTTTGACCTCCAGCTCGGTGATGTCAACATGTTCGGACACGTTGTCCATGAAGGTTGCAATTCTAGTAATACTTCATTTTAAGGAAGTATTAGCTTTGTTTAATTTTAAAATATCCATCGCGCTTTAGTTCGTGACTCATGGGCCGACAGGACCAAATAATGTTCGTGAGTGTCACGAGTTTTAATAATATGACGGACCAAGTCCTTCCGACTAAAATTTTAATAAAACCAAAAAGGTAACAGAAGTTATTGTGGGTTTCGATGTAAACAAGTTATTACCCACGTCAGCAATACTCCAATCTTTCAGCTTCTCCGACCATATATAGTCCGGTTGGCAGGTGCGCACGCAGGCATCTTCACGCATACGTCATACTCGCAGTCATCATTACGCAGGCGTCAACACCATTTAACCCGAAATTTTAGCAGAAATCTAAATCTGGTCTCCGTTTTGTGAAATTCCTGTAACTTTTTTTTTAAATTGAAAGATCATTTTTAAAAAAACCGACGCTTTGAAGCTGGACAGCCACTTTACCGACGATTCGGTGACCAAGCCAATCACTTTTTTTTTAGCCTTAGAAACTTACCAAAGTGACCCATTTAACCCGAAATTTTTAGCAGAAATCTAAATCTGGTCTCCGTTTTGTGAAATTCCGGTAACTTTTTTTTTAAATTGAAAGATCATTTTTAAAAAAAACCGACGCTTTGAAGTTGGACAGCCAACTTATCGACGATTCGGTGACCAAGCCTATAACTTTCTTTTTCCACCCTAGAAACTTACCAAAGTGACCCATTTAACCCGAAATTTTACCAGAAATCTAAATCTGGTCTCCAATTTGCGAAATTCCGGTAACTTTTTTTTTAAATTGAAAGATCATTTTTAAAAAAAACCGACGCTTTGACGCTGGACAGCCAACTTACTGACCGATTTTTAAACACTGCGTGCCATTCGAACGGAAATTTGTCCCCAAACCAGATGACTATTAAAACTTTTACTCTATGATTAATAGATCTCGAATTATTGTACTTAGACAATGCGTTTTTATGAAATTAATAAGAAAAACACCCAAAGAGAAAGTAAAAATTTTTTAACTATTGTAGGAACCCTTTTTAAACGCTCTTCTTTCAAATGGGCTTAATTGTAACGCATATCTGATTTCCGTGATTTTGGGTCTTTTTTTTGTCATCCTCCAATTCTTACCAAACTTAGTTTTTCTTCTGTAGAATTCAACGCTGATCACGAATATGTATGGCGCTTGATGAAATTCCAATTCGTTCAAAAGTTATTCAAGACCGTTTGAAATTCGTCCCTTTTATTTCAATAGTCGTGCATTTGGGTCAATTTTTCTTTCCCCAAATCTTACCAAACTTAGTTTTTCGTGCGTAGAATTCAACGCTGGTCACGAATATGTATGGCGTTTGTCGAAATTCCAATTCGTTCTAAAGTTATTCACAACCGTTTTTTTTTGAAATTCTTCCCTTTTTATTTCAAATGTCTGATTCGGTGACCAAGCCAATCACTTTTTTTAGCCGTACAAACTTACCAAAGTGACCCATTTAACCCGAAATTTTAGCAGAAATCTAAATCTGGTCTCTGTTTTGCGAAATTCCTATAACTTTTTTTTAAAATTGAAAGATCATTTTTAAAAACCGACGCTTTGAAGCTGGACAGCCACTTTATCGACGATTCGGTGACCAAGCCTACACTTTATTTTCCACTTAGAAACTTACCAAAGTGACCCATTTAACCCGAAATTTTACCAGAAATCTAAATCTGGTCTCCGTTTTGCGAAATTCCTATAACTTTTTTTTAAAATTGAAAGATCATTTTTAAAAAAACCGACGCTTTGACGCTGGACAGCCACTTTTCCGACGATTCGGTGACGATTGTGTACATTAATTTCAGTATCATTGATCTTTTCTATGATTCCTTGATTCAAATAATCTTGAATCGTTTCTTTGTATTGAGTGTAAAGGGTTTTATCTCTTCGTAACCTTCCCCGATTATTATTATATTGGTTTGAATAAATTTAAAAGGAATTGGAATAAACATACATATTCGTGAAACGTTGCAAGAATAACTAAGTTTGCCTAATGAAAAAGGGAGGAATTTCAAACAGAAATGAAACAATTATTTCTATCGACAATTCGTGATCGTTGAGTTTACTTAAGAATAACTAAGTGTGGTAATAATTGATGAAAAAAATGACCCAATGGTAATACGACTAATGAAAAAAGGGACAAATTTAAAAAAAGGTTGGGCATAACTTTCGAACAATGGGAATGTGACTACTTCAGAAAAATTAATTTTTACGAATTGGGGGAAGAAATATGACGGTAATCAACCACATACCGATATGACGCAAATATACGACTATTCAAAAAAAAGGGGACGAACTTCAAAGAAACGGTTGGTCATAACTTTTGAAACAATTCAAATTTCAAAAAGTGCCATACATATTCGTGATCAGCGTTGAATTCTACGGAAGAATAACTAAGTGTGGTAAGAATTAGAGGATGAAAAAATGACCCAATGGTACGACTAATGAAAAAAGGGGCGAATTTTGAAGAAACGGTTGGGCGTAACTTTTGAAACAATTGGAATTTTGATAAACGCCGTACATATTCGTGATCAGCGTTGAATCCTACGGCAGAAAAATAAGTTTGGTAAGAATTGGGGGAGAAAAAATATGACCCAAATATACGACTATTCAAAAAAAAGGGACGAATTTCAAAGAAACGGTTGGTCATAACATTTGAAACAATTCGAATTACGACAAGTTCCATACGTATTCGTGATCATCGTTGAATTCTACGCAAGAAAAACTAAGTTTTGTAAAAATTAGAGAATGAGAAAAAATGAACCAAATGCTCGGAAATCGAAATGAGTTCCAATTAAGCCCATTTGAAAGAAGAGCGTTTAAAGGGATCCTACTGCAGTTAAAATTTTTTACTTTGTTTTTTCGATGTTTTTATTACACTTTTCAAGGAAATGCATTTTCGAAGTGCTATATTTCGAGTTCTAAAAAACGCAGAGTAAAGTTTTAATAGTCATCGGGTTTGGGAGCGACTCAAGTTCGAATGAGACCCAGTGTTTTAAAATCGGTGGGTAAGTTCGCTGTCCAGTGTCAAATCGTCGGTTTTTTTAAAGATGATCTTTTAATTTAAGAAAAGAGTTACAGGAATTTCGCCCAACAGAGACCAAATTGAAATACCTGGTAAAATTTCGAGTGAGATGGGTCACTTAGGTAAGTTTCTAGGATGAAAGAAAAAGTGATTGTCTTAGTCACCGAATGAGACTACAGAAAAAAAATGGGATGAATTTCAAAGAAAAGGTTGGGAAGAGCTTTTGAACGAATTGGAATTTCGACACACGCCATGCATATTCGTGGTCAGCATTGAATTCTACGCAAGAAAATCTAAGTTTGGTAAGAATTGGAGGATGAAGAAAATGACCCCCAATGGCACGACTAATGAAAAAGGAACGAATTTCAAAGAAACGGTTAGCATAACTTTTGAAACAATGGGAATTTTGAAAACGCCATACATATTCGTGATCAGCGTTGAATCCTACGCCAGAAAAATTAAGTTTGGTACGAATTGGGGGAGAAAAAATATGACCCAAATATACGACTATTAAAAAAAGGGACGAATTTCAAAGAAACGGTTGGTCATAACATTTGAAACAATTCGAATTACGACAAGTGCCATACGTATTCGTGATCAGCGTTGAATTCTACGCAAGAAAAATAAGTTTGGTAAAGAATTGGAGGATGAAGAAAGTGACCCAATGCCACGACTAATGAAAAAAAGGGACGAATTTAGAAAAAAAAGGTTGGGCATAACTTTTGAAAGAATTCGAATTTCGACAAGTGCCATACGTATTCGTGATCAGGGTTGAATTCTACGCAATGAAAACTAAGTTTGGTAAGAATTAGAGGATGAGAAATAATGATCCAAACGCTCGGAAATCAGAAATGAGTTACAATTAAGCCCATTTGAAAAAATAGCATTTACAAAGGGATCCTACAGCAGTTAAAATTTTTTACTTTTGTTTTCGATGTTTTATTACACTTTTCAGGGAAATGCTTTATCGAAGTGCAATAATTAAAGTTCTCAAAAACGCAAAGTAAAGTTTTAATAGTCATTGGGTTTGGAAGCGACTCCCCGTTCGATTACACCCAGTGTTTTTAAATAGGAGGGTAAGTTCGCTGTACAGCCTCAAAGCGTCAGTTTTTTTAAAGATTATCTTTCAATTTTAAAAATAAGTTACAGGAATTTCGCCCCAAACGGAGACCAAATTAAGATACCTAGTAAAATTTCGAGTGAAATGGGTCACTTAGGTAAGTTTCTAGGATGAAAGAAAAAGTGATTGGCTTGGTCACCGAATGAGACTACAGAAAAAAAATGGGACGAATTTAGAAAAAGAGGTTTGGAATAAATTTAAAGGAATTGGAATGTCGAAAAACGCCATACATATTCGTGATCAGCGATGAATTCTACGCAAGAATAACTAAGTGTGGCAAGAATTAGAGGATGAAAAAAATGACCCAATGGCACGACTAATGAAAAAGGAGGAATTTTAAAGAAACGGTTAAGCATAACTTTTGAAAGAATGGGAATTTCTATAAACGCAATACATATTCGTGATCAGCGTTGAATTCTACGCCAGAAAAATTAAGTTTGGTAAGAATTGGGGGAGAAAAATATGACCCAAATATACGACTATTAAAAAAAAAAGGGACGAACTTCAAAGAAACGGTTGGTCATAACTTTGAAACAATTCAAATTTCAAAAGTGCCATACATATTCGTGATCAGCGTTGAATTCTACGGAAGAATAACTAAGTGTGGTAAGAATTAGAGGATGAAAAAATGACCCAATGGTACGACTAATGAAAAAAGGGGCGAATTTTGAAGAAACGGTTGGGCGTAACTTTTGAAACAATTGGAATTTTGATAAACGCCGTACATATTCGTGATCAGCGTTGAATCCTACGGCAGAAAAAATAAGTTTGGTAAGAATTGGGGGAGAAAAATATGACCCAAATATACGACTATTCAAAAAAGGGACGAATTTCAAAGAAACGGTTGGTCATAACATTTGAAACAATTCGAATTACGACAAGTTCCATACGTATTCGTGATCATCGTTGAATTCTACGCAAGAAAACTAAGTTTTGTAAAAATTAGAGAATGAAAAAAAATGAACCAAATGCTCGGAAACCGAAATGAGTTCCAATTAAGCCCATTTGAAAGAAGAGCGTTTAAAAAGGGATCCTACTGCAGTTAAAATTTTTTACTTTGTTTTTTTTCGATGTTTTTATTACACTTTTCAAGGAAATGCATTTTCGAAGTGCTATATTTCGAGTTCTAAAAAACGCAGAGTAAAGTTTTAATAGTCATCGGGTTTGGGAGCGACTCCAAGTTCGAATGAGACCCAGTGTTTTAAAATCGGTGGGTAAGTTCGCTGTCCAGTGTCAAATCGTCGGTTTTTTAAAGATGATCTTTTAATTTAAGAAAAGAGTTACAGGAATTTCGCCCAACAGAGACCAAATTGAAATACCTGGTAAAATTTCGAGTGAGATGGGTCACTTAGGTAAGTTTCTAGGATGAAAGAAAAAGTGATTGTCTTAGTCACCGAATGAGACTACAGAAAAAAAAAAATGGGATGAATTTCAAAGAAAAGGTTGGGAAGAGCTTTTGAACGAATTGGAATTTCGACACACGCCATGCATATTCGTGGTCAGCATTGAATTCTACGCAAGAAAATCTAAGTTTGGTAAGAATTGAGGATGAAGAAAATGACCCAATGGCACGACTAATGAAAAAAAGGAACGAATTTCAAAGAAACGGTTAGGCATAACTTTTGAAACAATGGGAATTTTGAAAACGCCATACATATTCGTGATCAGCGTTGAATCCTACGCCAGAAAAAAATTAAGTTTGGTACGAATTGGGGAGAGAAAAATATGACCCAAATATACGACTATTAAAAAAGGGACGAATTTCAAAGAAACGGTTGGTCATAACATTTGAAACAATTCGAATTACGACAAGTGCCATACGTATTCGTGATCAGCGTTGAATTCTACGCAAGAAAAATAAGTTTGGTAAGAATTGAGGATGAAGAAAGTGACCCAATGCCACGACTAATGAAAAAGGGGACGAATTTAGAAAAAAAAGGTTGGGCATAACTTTTGAAAAAGAATTCGAATTTCGACAAGTGCCATACGTATTCGTGATCAGGGTTGAATTCTACGCAATGAAAAACTAAGTTTGGTAAGAATTAGAGGATGAGAAATAATGATCCAAACGCTCGAAATCAGAAATGAGTTACAATTAAGCCCATTTGAAAAAATAGCATTTACAAAGGGATCCTGGCAGCAGTTAAAATTTTTTTACTTTGTTTTTTCGATGTTTTTTTTATTACACTTTTCAGGGGAAATGCTTTATCGAAGTGCAATAATTAAAGTTCTCAAAAACGCAAAGTAAAGTTTTAATAGTCATTGGGTTTGGAAGCGACTCCCCGTTCGATTACACCCAGTGTTTTTAAATAGGAGGGTAAGTTCGCTGTACAGCCTCAAAGCGTCAGTTTTTTAAAGATTATCTTTCAATTTTAAAAATAAGTTACAGGAATTTCGCCCCAAACGGAGACCAAATTAAGATACCTAGTAAAATTTCGAGTGAAATGGGTCACTTAGGTAAGTTTCTAGGATGAAAGAAAAAGTGATTGGCTTGGTCACCGAATGAGACTACAGAAAAAAAATGGGACGAATTTAGAAAAAAGAGGTTTGGAATAAATTTAAAGGAATTGGAATGTCGAAAAACGCCATACATATTCGTGATCAGCGATGAATTCTACGCAAGAATAACTAAGTGTGGCAAGAATTAGAGGATGAAAAAATGACCCAATGGCACGACTAATGAAAAAGGGAGAGGAATTTTAAAGAAACGGTTAAGCATAACTTTTTGAAAGAATGGGAATTTCTATAAACGCAATACATATTCGTGATCAGCGTTGAATTCTACGCCAGAAAAATTAAGTTTGGTAAGAATTGGGGGAGAAAAATATGACCCAAATATACGACTATTAAAAAAAGGGACGAACTTCAAAGAAACAGTTGGTCATAACTTTTGAAACAATTCAAATTTCAAAAAGTGCCATACATATTCGTGATCAGCGTTGAATTCTACGGAAGAATAACTAAGTGTGGTAAGAATTAGAGGATGAAAAAATGACCCAATGGTACGACTAATGAAAAAAGGGGCGAATTTTGAAGAAACGGTTGGGCGTAACTTTTGAAACAATTGGAATTTTGATAAACGCCGTACATATTCGTGATCAGCGTTGAATCCTACGGCAGAAAAAATAAGTTTGGTAAGAATTGGGGGAGAAAAAATATGACCCAAATATACGACTATTCAAAAAAAAGGGACGAATTTCAAAGAAACGGTTGGTCATAACATTTGAAACAATTCGAATTACGACAAGTTCCATACGTATTCGTGATCATCGTTGAATTCTACACCCAAGAAAACTAAGTTTTGTAAAAATTAGAGAATGAAAAAATGAACCAAATGCTCGGAAATCCGAAATGAGTTCCAATTAAGCCCATTTGAAAGAAGAGCGTTTAAAAAGGGATCCTACTGCAGTTAAAATTTTTTACTTTGTTTTTTCGATGTTTTTTATTACACTTTTCAAGGAAATGCATTTTCGAAGTGCTATATTTCGAGTTCTAAAAAACGCAGAGTAAAGTTTTTAATAGTCATCGGGTTTGGGAGCGACTCCAAGTTCGAATGAGACCCAGTGTTTTAAAATCGGTGGGTAAGTTCGCTGTCCAGTGTCAAATCGTCGGTTTTTTTAAAGATGATCTTTTAATTTAAGAAAAGAGTTACAGGAATTTCGCCCAACAGAGACCAAATTGAAATACCTGGTAAAATTTCGAGTGAGATGGTCACTTAGGTAAGTTTCTAGGATGAAAGAAAAAAGTGATTGTCTTAGTCACCGAATGAGACTACAGAAAAAAATGGGATGAATTTCAAAGAAAAGGTTGGGAAGAGCTTTTGAACGAATTGGAATTTCGACACACGCCATGCATATTCGTGGTCAGCATTGAATTCTACGCAAGAAAATCTAAGTTTGGTAAGAATTGGAGGATGAAGAAAATGACCCAATGGCACGACTAATGAAAAAAAGGAACGAATTTCAAAGAAACGGTTAGGCATAACTTTGAAACAATGGGAATTTTGAAAACGCCATACATATTCGTGATCAGCGTTGAATCCTACGCCAGAAAAATTAAGTTTGGTACGAATTGGGGAGAGAAAAAAATATGACCCAAATATACGACTATTAAAAAAAAAGGGACGAATTTCAAAGAAACGGTTGGTCATAACATTTGAAACAATTCGAATTACGACAAGTGCCATACGTATTCGTGATCAGCGTTGAATTCTACGCAAGAAAAATAAGTTTGGTAAGAATTGGAGGATGAAGAAAGTGACCCAATGCCACGACTAATGAAAAAAGGGACGAATTTAGAAAAAAAGGTTGGGCATAACTTTTGAAAGAATTCGAATTTCGACAAGTGCCATACGTATTCGTGATCAGGGTTGAATTCTACGCAATGAAAACTAAGTTTGGTAAGAATTAGAGGATGAGAAATAATGATCCAAACGCTCGGAAATCAGAAATGAGTTACAATTAAGCCCATTTGAAAAAATAGCATTTACAAAGGGATCCTACAGCAGTTAAAATTTTTACTTTGTTTTTTCGATGTTTTTATTACACTTTTCAGGGAAATGCTTTATCGAAGTGCAATAATTAAAGTTCTCAAAAACGCAAAGTAAAGTTTTAATAGTCATTGGGTTTGGAAGCGACTCCCGTTCGATTACACCCAGTGTTTTTAAATAGGAGGGTAAGTTCGCTGTACAGCCTCAAAGCGTCAGTTTTTTAAAGATTATCTTTCAATTTTAAAAATAAGTTACAGGAATTTCGCCCCAAACGGAGACCAAATTAAGATACCTAGTAAAATTTCGAGTGAAATGGGTCACTTAGGTAAGTTTCTAGGATGAAAGAAAAAAGTGATTGGCTTGGTCACCGAATGAGACTACAGAAAAAAAAAAAATGGGACGAATTTAGAAAAAGAGGTTTGGAATAAATTTAAAGGAATTGGAATGTCGAAAAACGCCATACATATTCGTGATCAGCGATGAATTCTACGCAAGAATAACTAAGTGTGGCAAGAATTAGAGGATGAAAAAATGACCCAATGGCACGACTAATGAAAAAGGGAGGAATTTAAAGAAACGGTTAAGCATAACTTTTGAAAGAATGGGAATTTCTATAAACGCAATACATATTCGTGATCAGCGTTGAATTCTACGCCAGAAAAATTAAGTTTGGTAAGAATTGGGGGAGAAAAAATATGACCCAAATATACGACTATTAAAAAAAAAAAGGGACGAATTTCAAAGAAACGGTTGGTCATAACATTTGAAACAATTCGAATTACGACAAGTGCCATACGTATTCGTGATCAGCGTTGAATTCTACGCAAGAAAAACTAAGTTTGGTAAGAATTGGAGGATGAAGAAAATGACCTAATGCCACGACTAATGAAAAAGGACGAATTTTCAAAAAAAAAAAGGTTGGGCATTACTTTTTTTTTTTGAAACAATGGGAATTTTGAAAACGCCATACATATTCGTGATCAGCGTTGAATTCTACGCAAGAAAAACTAAGTTTGGTAAGAATTAGAGAATGAGAAAAAAAAATGAACCAAATGCTCGGAAATCAGAAATGAGTTCCAATTAAGCCCATTTGAAAGAAGAGCTTTTAAAAAGGGATCCTACAGGAGTTAAAATTTTTTACTTTGTTTTTTTCGTTTTTTTTCTTATATTTTTCATGGAAATGCATTATCTAACTGCAATAATTCGAGTTCTAATAAACGCAGAGTAAAATTTTAATAGTCATTGGGTTTGAGAGCGACTCCCGGTTCGAACGACACCCAGGGTTTTAAAATCTGTGGGTAAGTTCGCTGTCCAGTGTCAAATCGTCGGTTTTTTAAAGATGATCTTTTAATATAAGAAAAGAGTTACAAGAATTTCGCCCAACGGAGACCAAATTTAATTACCCTGTAAAATTTCGAGTGAAATGGGTCACTTAGGTAAGTTTCTAGGACTAAAGAAAAAAGTGATTGGCTTGGTCACCGAATGAGACTACAGAAATAAAATGGGACGAATTTAGAAGAAGAGGGTTTGGAATAAATTTAAAGGAATAGGAATGTCGAAAAACGCCATACATATTCGTGATCAGCGTTGAATTCTACGCAAGAATAACTAAGTGTGGTAAGAATTGGAGGATGAAGAAATGACCCAATGCCACGACTAATGAAAAAGGGGCGAATTTTGAAGAAACGGTTGGGCGTAACTTTTGAAACAATGGGAATTTTGAAAACGCCGTACATATTCGTGATCAGCGTTGAATTCTACGCTAGAAAAATTAAGTTTGGTAAGAATTGGGAGAGAAAAAATATGACCCAAATATACGACTATTCAAAAAAGGGACGAATATCAAAGAAACGGTTGTTCATAACATTTGAAACAATTCGAATTTCGACAAGTGCCATACGTATTCGTGATCAGCGTTGAATTCTAAGCAAGAAAAACTAAGTTTGGTAATAATTGGAGGATGAAGAAAATGACCTAATGCCACGACTAATGAAAAAAGGGACGAATTTTTCAAAAAAAAAAAAGGTTGGGCATTACTTTTGAAAAAATGGGAATTTTGAAAACGCCATACATATTCGTGATCAGCGTTGAATTCTACGCAAGAAAAACTAAGTTTGGTAAGAATTAGAGAATGAGAAAAAATGATCCAAATGCTCAGAAATCAGAAATGAGTTACAATTAAGCCCATTTGAAAGAAGAGCGTTTAAAAGGGATCCCTACTGCAGTTAAAATTTTTTACTTTGTTTTTTCGATGTTTTTTATTACACTTTTCAAGGAAATGCATTTTCGAAGTGCTATATTTCGAGTTCTAAAAACGCAGAGTAAAGTTTTAATAGTCATCGGGTTTGGGAGCGACTCCTCGTTCGAATGAGACCCAGTGTTTTTAAATCGGTGGGTAAGTTCGCAGTCCAGCCTCAAAGCGTCGTTTTTTTTTAAAAATTATCTTTCAATTTAAAAAAAAAAAGTTACAGGAATTTCCAAACGGAGACCAAATTTAGATACCTAGTAAAATTTCGAGTGAAATGGTTTACTTAGTAAAGTTTCTGGGATGAAATAAAAAGTTATTGTCTTAGTCATCTAATGAGACTACAGAAGAAAAAAATGGGATGAATTTCAAAGAAAAGGTTGGGAAGAGCTTTTGAACGAATTCGAATTTCGACACACGCCATACATATTCGTGATCAGCGTTGAATTCTACGCAAGAAAATCTAAGTTTGGTAAGAATTGAGGATGAAGAAAATGACCCAATGGCCCGACTAGTGAAAAAAAAAGGAACGAATTTCAAAGAAACGGTTATAGGCATAACTTTTTGAAACAATGGGAATTTTGAAAATGCCATACATATTCGTGATTAGCGTTGAATCCTACGCAAGAATAACTAAGTGTGGTAAGAATTGGGGGAGAAAAATATGACCCAAATATACAACTATTCAATAAAAGCGACGAATTTCAAAGAAACGGTTGGTCATAACTTTTGAAACAATTCGAATTTCGACAAGTGCCATACATATTCGTGATCAGCGTTGAATTCTACGCAAGAAAAATTAAGTTTGGTAAGAATTAGAGGATGAAAAAATGATTAAACGCTCGGAAATCAGAAATGAGTTACAATTAAGCCCATTTGAAAGAAGAGCGTTTAAAAAGGGATCCTACAGCAGTAAAAATTTTTTACTTTGTTTTTCGAAGTTTTTCTTATACTTTTCATGGAAATGCATCATCTAACTGCAATAATTCGAGTTCTAATAAACGCAAAGTAAAAAGTTTTAAGAGTCATCGGGTTTGTGAGCGACTCCCAGGTTCGAACGACACCCAGTGTTTTTTAAATAGGTGGGTAATTTCGTTGTCCAGCTTCGAAGCGTCAGTTTTTTTAAAGATTATCTTTCAATTTTAAAAAATAAGTTACAGGAATTTCGCCAAACGGAGACCAAATTTAGATACCTAGTAAAATTTCGAGTGAAATGGGTCACTTAGGTATGTTTCTAGGATGAAAAAAAAAAAAGTGATTGGCTTGGTCACCGAATGAGACTACAGAAAAAAAATGGGACGAATTTAGAAGAAGAGGTTTGGAATAAATTTAAAGGAATTTGAATGTCGAAAAACGCCATACATATTCGTAATCAGCGTTGATTTCTACGCAAGAATAACTAAGTGTGGTAAGAATTAGAGGATGAAAAAAATGACCCAAAGGTACGACTAATGAAAAAAGTGACGAATTTCGAAGAAACGGTTGGGCATAACTTTTGAAACAATTGGAATTTTGATAAACGCAATACATATTCGTGATCAGCGTTGAATTCTACGCAAGAAAAACTAAGTTTGGTAAGAATTAGAGGATGAGAAAAATGATTAAACGCTCGGAAATCAGAAATGAGTTACAATTAAGCCCATTTGAAAGAAGAGCGTTTAAAAGGGATCCTACTGCCGTTAAAAATTTTTACTTTGTTTTTTCGATGTTTTTATTACACTTTTCAAGGAAATGCATTTTCGAAGTGCAATATTTCGAGTTCTAAAAAACGCAGAGTAAAGTTTTAATAGTCAACGGGTTTGGGAGCGTCTCCCCGTTGATTACACCCAGTGTTTTTAAATAGGTGGGTAAGTTCGCTGTCCAGCCTCAAAACGTCGTTTTTTTTTAAAAATTTTTCTTTCAATTTAAAAAATAGTTACAGGAATTTCGCCAAATGGAGACCAAATTTAGATACCTAGTAAAATTTCAGTGAAATGGGTCACTTAGTTAAGTTTCTAGGATGAAAGAAAAAAACTGATTGGCTTGGTCACCGAATGAGACTACAGACAAAAAATGGGACGAATTTCAAAGAAAAAGGTTGGGCATAACTTTTTGAAACAATGGGAATTTTGAAAACGTCATACGTATTCGTGATCAGCGTTGAATTCTACGCCAGATAAATTAAGTTTGGTAAGAATTGGGGGAGAAAAATATGACCCAAATATACGACTATTCAAAAAAAAAGGGACGAATATCAAAGAAACGGTTGGTCATAACATTTGAAACAATTCGAATTTCGACAAGTGCCATACGTATTCGTGATCAGCGTTGAATTCTACGCAAGAAAAACTAAGTTTGGTAAGAATTAGAGAATGAGAAAAAAATGATCCAAATGCTCGGAAATCAGAAATGAGTTACAATTAAGCCCATTTGAAAGAAGAGCGTTTAAAAAGGGATCCTACTGCAGTTAAAATTTTTTACTTTGTTTTTCGATGTTTTATTACACTTTTCAAGGAAATGCATTTTCGAAGTGCAATATTTCGAGTTCTAAAAACGCAGAGTAAAGTTTTAATAGTCATCGGGTTTGGGAGCGACTCCTTTCGAATGAGACCCAGTGTTTTTAAATCGGTGTGTAAGCTCGCTGTCCAGCCTCAAAGCGTCGGTTTTTTTAAAAATTATCTTTCAATTTTAAAAATAAGTTACAGGAATTTCGCCAAACGGAGACCAAATTTAGATACCTAGTAAAATTTCGAGTGAAATGGTTTACTTAGTAAAGTTTCTGGGATGAAATAAAAGTTATTGTCTTAGTCATCTAATGAGACTACAGAAGAAAAAAAAAATGGGATGAATTTCAAAGAAAAGGTTGGGAAGAGCTTTTGAACGAATTCGAATTTCGACACACGCCATACATATTCGTGATCAGCGTTGAATTCTACGCAATAAAATCTAAGTTTGGTAAGAATTGGAGGATGAAGAAAATGACCCAATGGCCCGACTAGTGAAAAAAGGAACGAATTTCAAAGAAACGGTTATAGGCATAACTTTTGAAACAATGGGAATTTTGAAAATGCCATACATATTCGTGATTAGCGTTGAATCCTACGCAAGAATAACTAAGTGTGGTAAGAATTGGGGGAGAAAAATATGACCCAAATATACAACTATTCAATAAAAGCGACGAATTTCAAAGAAACGGTTGGGCATAACTTTTGAAACAATTGAATTTCGACAAGTGCCATACATATTCATGATCAGCGTTGAATTCTACGCAAGAAAAACTAAGTTTGGTAGAATTAGAGAATGAGAAAAAAATTATCCAAATTGTCGGAAATCAAAAATGAGTTACAATTAAGCCCATTTGAAAGAAGAGCGTTTAAAAAGGGGATCCCTACTGCAGTTAAAAATTTTTACTTTGTTTTTTCGATGTTTTTATTACAATTTTCAAGGAAATGCATTTTCGAAATGCTATATTTCGAGTTCTAAAAACGCAGAGTAAAGTTTTAATAGTCATCGGGTTTGGGAGTGACTCCAAGTTCGAATGAGACCCAGTGTTTTTAAATCGGTGGGTAAGTTCGCTGCCCAGCCGCAAAGCGTCAGTTTTTAAATATTATCTTTCAATTTTAAAAAAAGTTACAGGAATTTCGCCAAACGGAGACCAAATTTAGATACCTAGTAAAATTTCGCGTGAAATGGGTCACTTAGGTAAGTTTCTAGGATGAAAGAAAACACTGATTGGCTTGGTCACCGAATGAGACTACAGACAAAAAATGGGACGAATTTCAAAGCAAAGGTTTGGAATAAAATTAAAGAATTGAATATCGAAAAACGCCATGCATATTCGTGATCAGCGTTGAATTCTACGCAAGAATAACTAAGTTTTGGTAAAAATTGGAGGATGAAGAAAATGACCCAAAGGCACGACTAATGAAAAAAGGAACGAATTTCAAAGAAACGGTTAGGCATAACTATTGAAACAATGGGAATTTCTATAAACGCAATATATATTCGTGATCAGCGTTGAGTTCTACGCAAGAATAACTAAGTGTGGTAAGAATTGGGGGAGAAAAATATGACCCAAATATACAACTATTCAATAAAAGGGACGAATTTCAAAGAAACGGTTGGTCATAACTTTATAAACAATTCGAATTTCGACAAGTGCCATACATATTCGTGATCAGCGTTGAATTCTACGCAAGAAAATTAAGTTTGGTAAGAATTAGAGGATGAGAATAAATGATCCAAACGCTCGAAATCAGAAATGAGTTACAATTAAGCCCATTTGAAAGAAGAGCGTTTAAAAGGGATCCTACAGCAGTTAAAATTTTACTTGGTTTTTCGATGTTTTTATTACACTTTTCAAGGAAATGCTTTATCGAAGTGCAATAATTCGAGTTCTCAAAAACGCAGAGTAAAGTTTTAATAGTCATTGGGTTTGGGAGCGACTCCCCGTTCGATTACACCCAGTGTTTTTAAATAGGTGGGTAAGTTCGCTGTCCAGCTTCAAAGCGTCAGTTTTTTAAAGATTATCTTTCAATTTTAAAAATAAGTTACAGGAATTTCGCCAAACGGAGACCAAATTTAGATACCTAGTAAAAATTTCGAGTTAAATGGGTCACTTAGGTATGTTTCTAGGATGAAAAAAAAAAAGTGATTGGCTTGGTCACCGAAATGAGACTACAGAAAAAAATGGGACGAATTTAGAAGAAGAGGTTTGGAATAAATTTAAAGGAATTGGAATGTCGAAAAACGCCATACATATTCGTAATCAGCGTTGATATCTACGCAAGAATAACTAAGTGTGGTAAGAATTAGAGGATGGAAAAAATGACCCAATGGCACGACTAATGAAAAAAGGGACGAATTTCAAAGAAACGGTTGGGCATGACTTTTGAAACAATGGGAATTTTGAAAACGCCATACATATTCATGATCAGCGTTGAATTCTACGCCAGAAAAATTAAGTTTGGTAAGAATTAGGGGGAGAAAATATGACCCAAATGTACGACTATTAAAAAAAAGGGACGAATTTCAAAGAAAAACGGTTGGGCATAACTTTTGAAGCAATTGGAATTTTGAAAACGCCATACATATTCGTGATCAGCGTTGAATTCTACGCCAGAAAAATTAAGTTTGGTAAGAATTAGGGGAGAAAAGTATGACCCAAATGTACGACTATTAAAAAAGGGACGAATTTCAAAGAAACGGTTGGGCATAACTTTTGAAGCAATTGGAATTTTGAAAACGCCATACATATTCGTGATCAGCGTTGAATTCTACGCAAGAATAACTAAGTGTGGTAAGATTTGAGGGAGAAAATATATGACCCAAATATACGACTATTCAAAAAAGGGTCGAATTTCAAAGAAACGGTTGGTCATAACTTTTGAAAAAATTCGAATTTCGACAAGTGCCATACTTATTCGTGATCATCGTTGAATCTACGCAAGAAAAACTAAGTTTGGTAAGAATTAGAGGATGAGTTACAAATAAGTCCATTTGAAAGAACGTTTAAAGGGATCCTACTGCAGTTAAAATTTTTACTTTGTTTTTTCGATGTTTTATTACACTTTTCAAGGAAATGCATTATCGAAGTGCAATAATTCGAGTTCTGAAAACGCAGAGTAAAGTTTTAATAGTGATCGGGTTTAGGAGCGACTCCCCGTTCGAATGACAACCAGTGTTTTTAAATCGGTGGGTAAGTTCGCTGTCCAGCCTCAAAGCGTCGGTTTTTTTAAAGATGATCTTTCAATTTAACAAAAAAGTTACAGGAATTTCGCCAAACGGAGACCAAATTTAGATTCCTGGTAAAATTTTGAGTGAAATAGGTCACACACTTTGGTAAGTTTCTAGGGTGAAAGAAAAGTGATTGGCTTGGTCACCGATTCAGACTATTGAAAAAAAAAAAATGGGATGAATTTGGAAGAAAAGGTAGGGCATAACTTTTTGAATCTACTAGAATTTTGATAAACGCCATACATATCCGTGATCAGCGTTAAATTCTACGCAAGAAAAAAATTACGTTTTGTAAGAATTGGGAAGAAAAATATGACCCAAATGCACGACTATTGATAAAAGTGACGAATTTCAAAGAAACACTTGTGAATACCTTTTGAACCAATTGGTTTTTCGACAAGCACCATACATATTCGTGATCAGCCTTGAATTCTTCACAAGAAAAAACTAAGTTTGGTAAGAATTGGGGATGAAAAAAATGACAAAAATGCACGTTTATTGAGTAAAAGGGACGATTTTCAAAGAAAAGGTTGAGCATAACTTTTAAACCAATTGGAATTTCAAGAGTTTTAATAATTTTCTGGTTTGGGATCGACTCCTGTTCGAGTGACACCCAGAGTTTTAAAATCGGCTGGTCCCTAACTAAATATTTAAAAATAATATTTTCAAAACATGTGCGATTTACATGTATTTAGGAGCGGCAAAATAAAATTCAAACTTTAATTGGCAAAACTATTGCAATTTTTTCCGAATACTTCAGGTACCTCTTGAAAGTACCTCTAGTTTGTTTCTTGCAAGCAGGGTAGATTTTTTAAGAAGGTATTTTATTTTAATAAAAAGTTACAGGAATTTCGCAAAAAACAGAGACCAGATTTAGATTCCTGGTAAAATTTCGAGGGAAATCTGCCACTTTGGTAAGTTTCTAAGTGAAAAAATATTTAATGATTGGGGTGATCACCGAATCACAGACTTTTGCGAAAAAGTGACGAATTTGAACGTTGCGGTTAGCAGAGTTTTGAACTAATAAGATTTCGACAAGCGGCATACATATTCGTGATGAGCGTTGAATTCTACGCAAGAAAACCTAAGTTTCGTACGAATTGGAGGATGAAAAAAAAAAATGACCTAAATGCATGGAAATCAGGAATTCGTTGCAATTAAGCCCATTTGAAAGAGGAATATTTAAAAACGGATCCTACCACAAAAGAAATATTTTTACTTTGTTTTCGGTATTTTTCTTTTTAGTTTTTATGGAAATGCATTAAAAAAATGGACAAAAATCCAAAAACTGGAGTTCTAATAATCGCATAAAAGTATGTTCAGGATTGGGAGCTTTTCCCGTTCGAATGACACGGATTTTTAAAATCTGTCTGTAAGTTGGTTTTCTAGCCTGAAAGGATCGGTATTTTTAAAGGTCTTTTATTTAAAAAAATACAGAATTTTGCGAAACGACGAGATATTTAGATTCCTGGTAAAAATTCGAGTGAAATGGGTCACTGGTAAGTTTTTGGGGTGAAAAGTACAAGAGCTATTTGTGCGGCCTTCTTGAACTGAATTTGAGGCCGTATACCAGATAAGGCGAGATCCCTAACAAAAACTTTAAAAAAAAGATTTTCAAAACGTGTGCGATTTACATGTGTTTGAGCGGCAAAATAATATTTAATCTTTAATTGGCAAAACTAGTGCAATTTCTACCAAATACATCAAGTACCTCTAGAATGAGTAGCTTCTTCCCTGCAAAGCAGGGTCAGTTTTAAACAAGTTCTTTCATTTTAAAGACAAAGTTACAGGAATTTCGCGAAACGGAGACCAGATTTAGATTCCTGGTAAAAATTCGAGTGAAATGGGTCACTTGGGTATGTTTTTGGGGTGAAAAGTACGGAGCTATTGGTGAGAATTTCTTGAATGGGGGGGCGCATTTCTGACGCGGTGATCCCCTAACAAAAAACTAAAAAAAAAGGATTTTCAAAACGTGTGCAATTTACATGTATTTGGAAGCGACAAAATAGAATTTAATCATTAATTGGCAAAAGTGGTACATTTTCTACCAAATAGTTCTGGTATCTGAGGAAATTAATGTAAGTTATTTTTCCAGCCAGTGAGGGTGGCTTTTTTTAAAGATGGTCTTTCATTTTATAGATAAAGTTACCGGAATTTCGCAAAAAAGAGACCAGATTAAGGTGCGTGGTGAAATTTCGAGGGAAATGATTCATTTTTCTAAATTTCTGGGGGTTGAGCTTTTGGCGAGATCACCCAACTCCTTCCATGACTGAATCGGATGCTCAATCTCAGACATGACAGTCTCTAATAGAAAATACTTGAAAAAAAATACTTTCAAAACTTGTTCGATTTACATGTGTTTGGGACAGACCAATTTGAACCAACCTTTAATTGGCAAAACTTTTATAATTTCTACCAAATAATTTAAGTACCTCTAGAAAGGGATATGGCCTCTTTCCTTATCAAAGCAATTGAATTTTAATATTCGTTTTAAAGATAAAATTACTAGAACATCGCGAAGCTATAACTAAATTAAGGTTCCTTGAAAAATTTCGAGTCAAATGGGTTAAATTTCTGAGGTGTTAGGAAAAGATTTAGTACCTGGGCCAACTTAGAAATCATACTCAACACCATCCGAATTCAAGACCGGTGGAAATTGGAGTTGTGTTGGAAAATAGTTTAAAGAATCCAACTATCTGGTAGCTTGCTTCAATAATTCAGCTTGTTCCTGAAAAAGATGGAAATCATAGATTCCTTGAGTAAAAATTTAGACTAGGGAACTGGTCAGACCAGTGCAAAGACTTGACAACCTGGAACTGCAAGAACCAGAAATTAATTAACCAAAAGAACAGACTGATTCTGCTATTCGTACGAAAGGCAGAAAAGTAAGTTCTCCTAAGTGTTTGACAAACACTTAAAATATTTTCTGTGAAAGTATTGTTTTGGTGTAAATTTTGTTTTTTTTTTTCAGCACCATCATTTTCTAGCATTGTGACGGATCTTTATGCGATCTTCTCACTAATCCTCTTGGGGAATCTTTGAACTATCATTCGCGTTTAATTCACAGATATCCCTCTCAAAAAGAAATCCTGATATGTAGATTAATTCGACTATATAAAGTCAGAGTTTTTTAATTGTAAAGAGAAGGAGCTGAGAAGCTGTTACAGTCGCCATGAAGGTGAGAAAAAATGAAGTTGATTTTCGCAGCTTAAGTTTAAGAGAGGTGTATGCCACTATATTAAATTAGTGAATTGGGGATTTGTAGTCAACAATAGATTAGTTTAAGGGGGTCCGGCACTTCCATAGGAACCCATGTTAAATTGCGTCAGTTTATGAACCTTTTTCTCAGAAACTATAGCCATATTTACCCCTAATATTTTGGAGTTTTTAATCCCACAGATTTAGAACTGACTCATTTGGGTTTTGAGTCTTTCCATGTAAACATTTTCGTAATAACATAGGATCCCCTAGACCTCTAAAAATTGACTAATTTTAATTCATTATCATGCATAGCACGTGTGTATGATCCTAGTGCCTTTCGTTGCATTCAGCTTCTGTGTCTTTTGCAACTGGCACCCGCGGGACACAGTCCATGTGGGGGGTTCTCGTTTGCAGACAGAAGTTGGAAATAAACAGCACTAACACAAGTTTTCATTATGTGTAGATAAATGATAACATTTCTCATAGCCATACTATAATATGTTTGAAATTTTGATATTAAAATGTCGGTGAGTCAGTTACGACCACTTTGACTTTTCCCATCACTTAACTTTTTTCTCGTTGCTTCGCTTTTAAGATCCAAAAGACGTGCACCCATACACTTTTGAATAAGCCCAATTCAGTCAAATTTTTCCCATTTAACAATTATATAGATTCGCACTTATGCAAGTGGAAACACAGGTGCGCGCGCTCCTAGCAGAGCTCATTTGTTGTGTGTGAAGGAGTAGCTTTATTTAAAAAATAAATAAAATGACTTTTAACTATTGCATATATTTCCTCATATCATATATCATTTTAAACAAAAATATGTATACCTTTAGAAAATATAAAAAGTGAAAATCGATAATTTTTGGAAAATTCATGTGCTGGACCCCCTTAAGTTAAATTGGTTACTCGCGCTTGTTCACTTAAGGTTTATGGCATTCTCTCTATCACTCCTAGGACATTTACTTAAAGGTTAATCCGTTGTTGATTAGTGTGCTTGAGTAAAATAAATTTTGTTTATAATGGAAGTTTCTGGTTGTTGTGAATAAAAATGATTTGTGTGAATGAGTGGCTGCATGGCGTCACGTTTTTGTAACTGTGAAGAGGTTGTGTGACGTCATTATGTTCTGTATATAAAAAGGGTGAAGCAATCACGTGCTCACTCTCACTCGGTAGTTCTGAATAAACTTAGTTACTTTAATTGACTGGCTCGAGACTTAATTTCTTCCTCCAACGCCCAGCATCGGGTAGATACAGCTCGCAGAATTTTGTAATTGAAATTGTTCATTACATAAGTTTTTGGTACCCTCGGCGGGACTGGTTGTTGGTTGGAAGCGAAACTGAAACCGAATTTAAATTTTTGAACTTAACTTTTTGAATTATAAAATGGAAGTGAATGCTTTGAAAGCGGCAAGAAAAGGCCTGAGAATAGCATTTTCTCTCAGTCTGAAAAAGATTGAAACCGAATTCATAAAAGAAAACATCGATATGAATCAACTTTCGATTCTGAAAACTCAATTTATGGATAAATTTCAGAGACTCGACACTTGTCAGAATCAAATTTCTGAACAACTCTTGGATACAGAAGATGCCGTGCAAGAATATTTAGATAATATGGAAGACGCAGAAAACTACCGTGACCGCTACAACGAAATGTCTACTCGAGTAGATTTGAAAATACGAGAAACCGTTGTTCCTGCCTAAACTGAAAAGAGAAGCTTTAAATTACCGAAAATCGAACTGAAGAAGTTCAGCGGTGAAGCTAAAGACTTTTTGGCCTTCTGGAGTCAGTTTCAGAAAATTCACAATGATAAAAGCATTGCGGAAGAAGATAAAATGCAATATTTATTGCAATCCGTGGAACCGAAATCGAAAGCAGAACGATTAGTGTTGAGTTTCCCTGCAACGGCGGAAAATTATCCTAAAGCCATTGATCAATTAAAAGAGAGATTCGGTCGTGAAGATTTGTTAGTACAAATTTACGTACGCGAACTTTTAAATTTAGTAATGAAGAACGCTGCTTCTGGAAGAACGAAAACTGATTTGTCCACCTTGTACGATGAACTTGAAGGGAAATTACGGTCGTTGGAGAGCCTTGGACGAACACAAGAAAAATATGGAGACTTCCTTACACCATTGGTAGAGTCGTGCTTACCCGAGGAAATCCTGATGGCCTGGGAAAGAAAACGGAATACTGAAACAGACGCTAAAGGATCGCGAACTCTAGAACACTTAATGACTTTCCTTCGCCTGGAAGTCCAAGGGGAAGAGATGGTGCAGCTGGCAAAATCTGGTTTTGGAACTCCTATCCGAAAAAGAGATTCTCCAACTGAAAGGGTTAAGCCAACTGAATTAATGACTGCATCAGCTCTGGTAAGTTCCGTAAAGTCCTCAGATAAGAAAATCAATAACTGTATATTTTGTAAGAAATATCATCCCAGTGAAAATTGCTTCAATGCTAGAAAAATGTCTTTAAATGCTAAGAGACAATTGTTATTAAGAAAAGGTGCTTGTTTTATTTGTTTAAATAGATCTGGACATTTGAGAAAAATTTGTGATATTAAAAATGATATTAATAGTTCTAAATGTAATTATTCTCATTTTGAAATTATGTGTCCAAAATTAAATAAGAATTATGATCAAAAATTGTGTTCCATAAAAACTGAGAACTCTCTATCAAGTAACTGCAACAGAAACCAAAGTATTTACTTTCAAACTCTCTGCGTTTTCATTCGCATTAAAGATCAGGAAAAAGGAAAGTTAGAGTTCTGATTGATACCGCTTGTGAAAATAGCTACATTAGTGAAAGTGTTACTAGAGTATTTTGAAGGCCACTCCACTTTTAGAGAGGAAACTATAATTCATTCTTTATTCGGGGGCAACGAAACTAAACCGAAACATCACAGCGTGTTTTCTATTGAGGTCAGTGATTTGAAACGCGCTCTTATGCATGTTGTTTTGAAGTGCTATCCGAAAGGAAAATATGTGGATTTATTTCTAAGATTGAAAATAAGCGTATTTTAAAAGAGTTAAAAAATAAAGAAATATTATTTTATAGTATTTAAAATTGTAAAGAAACGGAAATTGGGCTTTTGATTGGGGCTGATAATATGGGAAAATTATTGACTGGGAATTTAATTGAATTTGATTCGGGTTTAACAGCTATTGAAACTAAACTAGGATGGACGGTAATTGGAAAAGTATGTTCGAACGATAAAAACGTTATGTTAACGACATCATCTTTGCATGTTCGGAATGTTAGCGTTAAAGAATTATGGGAACTTGATGTTTTAGGAATAACGGATCCCTTATTTAATGAGAATACGAAAGAAAATTTTGAATTAACCGATTTTAAGAATAAAATGAAAATTCTTCCCGATGGAAGATATGAAGTCAAACATCATGGAAATGTAACTCTGAAAATTTGCCCAGTAACAAAGAACTAACATGGAAAAGACATCTACGGATGATGAATAAATTAAGAAACGGTAAATTTTTTGATTATAAAAGTGTGTTTAGGCAATGGGAAGATTTAAATATCATTGAACGTGTGCCGGAAGTAGAATTGAACAATGAATGCCATTATTTACCGCATAGACCCGTGATTAAATTAGATAGTGCGACTACAAAAATACGACCCGTATTCGATGCTTCGGCCCGTGAAAAAGGGAATCCATCTTTGAACGACTGTTTATATAAAGGCGTAAACCTTATTGAACTGATACCTGGAATTTTAGATCGTTTTAGAATTGTAGTCGGAATTGTAGCCGATATTGAAAAGGCGTTTTTGATGCTATCTGTTGCACCGAAAGATAGAGATTATCTCAGATTTTTTTTCCCATGGAATGAAAAACAATTAGTGTACAGGCATTGTCGAATTGTGTTTGGGGTGTCTTCAAGCCCTTACTTATTGGATGCATCTATTATGCATCTTTTGGAAAACTGTAATTGCGAATGTAAGGAAGTTGCACAAAAGTTAAAATCTTCCTTTTATGTTGATAATTGTGTAACTGGTGTTTTCAGTGCTGATGAAATAGAGATATTTGTTGAGAAAACTAAATTAATTATGTCGGAAGGATGTTTTAATTTACGTGTTTTTGAGAGCAATGTGGTGAGTAAAAGTGTTGATAAACACTCAGGCGAAACTTTTATTTTGGGTATCATCTGGGACTTGGATAATGATGTTTTGAAATGTTGCACGAATTTCGACTCATTAACGTGCGAAGTGAAAATAACGAAACGATTAGTTTTGTGTACTGTACAAAAAGTTTTCGATCCCATTGGAATGTTGGCGCCGTCTATATTGCTCCCAAAATTACTATTGCAGGAAATATGGAAAATGGAAAAAGCATGGGATCAGGAACTACCTCAGAATATTGTAAACAAATTTATGAAATGGTTTAATGAAATTCAAATTTTGAAAGATGTAACTGTACCACGTTGTATGAAAATTGATATTTTTACTGAATTGCATGTATTTGTTGATGCAAGCAAGGGGTCATATGCGGGATGCGTCTTTACTCGATCAATAGTTGATTCTAGAGTTAGCGTAATTCTCGTTAGAGTGACGTCTAGAGTAGCTCCTCTCAAACCTTTGAGTATACCGCGTTTAGAACTAATGGCTTGTTGTGTAGGTGCTCGACTTGTAAATTCTATTTTGAAAGCGCTTAATATGCCGGACTTGAAAGTTACTCTTTGGTCTGATTCCACAACAGCACTTTGGTGGATTAAAGAATATGGAAATTGGTCAGTTTTTGTAGCTAATAGGGTAAAGGAAATTAGACAACTAACTCAAATTCTGTCATGGAAGTATGTTCCAGGAAACATGAATATCGCCGATTTACTATCTCGTGGTTGTTCTCCACGACAAATGCTTAACTCTAGATGGTGGGAGGGGCCTTCCTGGTTGAAACAAAATTCGGAATATTGGCCAGATGGTGAAATCAGTTGCGAGCCTCAAGAAGTTAACGTAGAGAGAAAGAAAACTAAAAATGCGAATGTTGATCTAGCAAACGATGCACCCCCCTTGCTTGTATGTAATGTGTCTAATTATGATAAAATGATAAGAATATTTGCGTGGATTTTAAGATTTGTAAATAATTGTCGCAAAGACTATAACAAATGTAAGGAACATGAACTTTCTGTTGCTGAAATTGAAAATTCTGAAAAACAATTGATTCGTTTAAGTCAAACATATTATTTACCTGATGTTGAATCTTTAAAATTTGTTACTTTTATTGATAATGATAATATTTTAAGAGTAAAATCTAAAATAACTGAACGAAATGATGAGTTCTTTTTTGTATCCTATATTGTTACCTGATAAATGTGAATTTACAAAACTTTTGATTAGATCTATACACAAAAAGAACTGTCATGCAGGAATCCAAATAATGCAATCATTAATTAGAGAAAGGTTCTGGATTATCAGAGCTAGAAAAACTATTAAGAGTATTTTGAATAAATGTTTTGTTTGTGCTCGTCTTAAAGTGAAATCATTGTCAAGTGGACCATCACCTTTACCACCAGACCGTGTGACTGATACCGCGATACTTGAAGTTGTAGGAATTGACTTAGCTGGACCTCTGTTTTTAAAAACTGGCGAAAAGGTATGGATTACATTGTTTACTTGCGCAGTCTATCACGCACTACATCTTGAATTAGTAAACGCTTTATCTTCTGATGCCTTTTTGCTAGCCCTTAGGCGTTTCATTGCCAGGCGCGGGAGGCCCAGGATAATTTACTGTGATAACGGTACTAATTTCCGAGGTGCTTTCAATGACCTTGCGAAATTGGATTGGCATAAAATATCGAGAGAAACATCAACTCAAAAAATAGTTTGGAAATGTATACCACCCACCGCCGCATGGTGGGGAGGTTGGTGGGAAAGCTTGGTTCGCATTATCAAGGAACTATTGAGACGTTCTCTTGGAAAATCAATTTGTCCTATGAAGAATTGTCTACAGTGATTTGTGATTGCGAATTTTTAATCAATAGTAGACCTTTAACTTATATGTCTGAAAATCCACAGGAATTGATCCCTCTTACTCCAGAAATGTTTTTAATAGAGAATCGCTGTTCCGATACTACCGATATTGATGAATTGAATTCGAGAGACTTAAGAAAAAGATTGAAATATAGAGTTAAACTTTTAAGAGTGATTTAAGACAACGTTTCAGGAAAGGATATCTAAGTGAGTTAATACAAAAACAGAATGATAATCGGGTGCGGGAACCCCGAATTGGGAAAATGGTCTTAATTGGAAACGACAATAAGAAACGTTTGTCTTGGCCTATAACTAAGATTATAGAATTAATCCCTGGTCGAGATGGGGAAATTCGAACAGAGTTCGGCTGAAAACTCAACATGGAACAGTAATACGCCCTGTGCAACGTATCTTCCCTTTGGAATTACAAGCGATTGCTAATAGCGATAAGAAGTTGAAAGAGGAATCAATTTCTGTTAAAAGTACTAAACCTGAAAAGGTCTTGAATACTAATGATGCAATTGTAAAAAAATATACTTCTTCTGGAAGATTGGTTAAAGAACCGAAGAGACTTGATCTTTTGAATTATAACTGTTATAGGTTTGAGACTCTCCCCAAGTCTCAAAGGGGGGAGTATACTGTGGATAAAAATGGTTTGTGGGAATGAGTGGCTGCATGGCGCCACGTTTTTGTAACTGTGAAGAGGTTGTGTGACGTCATTATGTTCTGTATATAAAAAGGGTGAAGCAATCACGTGCTCACTCTCACTCGGTAGTTCTGAATAAACTTAGTTACTTTAATTGACTGGCTCGAGACTGAATTTCTTCCTTCAACGCCCAGCATTGGGTAAATGCAGCTCGCAGAATTTTAGAATTGAAATTGTTCTTTACACTGGTTCTACTTTTACTTCTCCCACACTCTTAGGTAGGTAAGACAGTGAAGTTGCAACTTCAGATGTAAGTCGCTCTCAATGGCACCCAACGGGTTTATCCCAAGGGTGTTCTACTTTTCCTAACCCCGAGGTAGGAGTCGGATTCAATTTTAGGGTCTTGCCTAAACTTTTTTTTTCGGATCGAAAAATGTGGATAAATTCTTAGAATGCGTAGAAAATAATGTGACATTTTGTGAGATACCTAGCAATTTGGCTTGTGCATATCTAAAAAGTCATCTCAAGGGACGCGCTCTGGATTGGTTTGAAGTATTTGGATATCCTTTGGTGCAGGGGACAGCTACTGATTTTGCGAAATTAAAGGGGGCGTTAACGGAGAATTTTCCAGTAATTAGGAATAAGACAGAATTAGGTTCTATTCATCGTATCAAAGTAGAGGTCTGGCTCCATCGGACATTATTTACGATCTCCTAAAGATCCATAAAAGGCTGGGACTAAATAGATAGGAAGAAAGTTTAGAGGAGCACATCACTGCTCGCCTCAAACCACAATTGATGGAGTCAGCTTTTACATGTGATTTCGAAATTTGAAGAAAGCCAGGAAAACTCGGGGTCCGAGTAATAATCACCTGACGATCGAAGGAACGGGAATTGGCAAGATGCGGGAGTAATTGAACGACGAAAAGACAGGAGGGATACTAATAGAAATGCTTATGTAAATAGACCCCAGAGGAACAATGTTAACCAAGGTTCGAGAACAGGAACCGTATTGTAAGAAATGATCGTGGGTTCGAGAATCGTGATGGTCGAAATGAGTTCAGAAATAGGGGTCCGAGTGACAATTTTAATCGAGGTTCGAGTAATAATTGGACCAGAGGTAATATTAGAAATTTAAAGAGATCGATATGAAGGGGGTGATCGATCACAGGTTGAAGGGAATCCTCCTATCATAATTTCTGCTCAGTGGATGTCCCCTGTCGAGCTTCCGTACGTACCCATTTTGTAGAACGAACCATTTACAAAAGCTTAATGGGATACTGGGGCAGAAAAGTCGTTTATCTCCTCAAGCATATGCAAAAAATATTTTTCTTACAAACCGGTTAAGAAGTCACATGCCGAGGTTAGGATGGCACAGGGTGCCCGTTGTAAAAATGTAGGAAGGGTAGAATTGCAAATTGGAATTCGGGAATTTACAAAAAAGGGGGAATTTCCATATATTGGTGGAATTAGAATATCCCTGTATTTTAGATGTCGATTTTATAAGGGGATCGAAAATTCCACTGAATTTTGATAAAAAGTTATTCGCGATTCTAGATTCGCAAATTGAAGAGTTACCAATCAGTGAGGGGAATTTAGAGAAATTGATCTCTCAAAAACAAAATTAGAGGAAATTGAAAACATTATTGAATATTTTTAAGGGGCTGTGTGTGTTTTCGGATCACTCATGAAATTGACATTGGTGATAAACCACCTGTAGTTTCCAGACATTGGCACGATAGGGTAAAAAAAGGAAATAATCGATTATCATGATGTTAAGGGAAGATACAATAATACCGATTCAGCTGCCTTGTGTCGTAAAAATAACGGACTGCCTCCAGATAATCCGGAAGATTTGCGGTGCATTATCGCAACCTTAACGCAATAACTAGGTGCCCTACATATCCCTTGCCACTCATTGATGATTTAATCATCAATATTCCTCAACTTCCAGTTGGCAGTGATGTAGTTAAAACGACACTTATGCGTTTAAGCGCGTGCCGTTCAGCCTCTCGAGAGCTGCAGTGGATTTTCAGAAAGCTAACGACATAATAAGTAGTATATAACTGACAAAAGTGAGCTCACTTTTTAGCCTTGATGGTTTTGAGCTCACTTTTTGTCAGTGAAGGTTTTAAGCTCACAGAGAGGAAAAGAGTTTGGAGCACTTGGAAATGAGCACGAGCGAGCCCTACTCCCCGTAGTGCTCGAAAGGAAGAACGGAGCTGGCTGAATTGGGAGAATTAAAAAAGGCAGGATTAGAACTGAGAAAATTGTTTCAATGAAAGTTATGTAAACTCTAATTTGAGGAAAGGCGTTAGATAGTCGATGACAAAGAAAAATTACACGTAACTTCTTTGCCATCGATTCTTTTTCGATGGTTATAGGTTCGATCCTTACTCGAAAAATATACAGAAAAATGAAGAATAAAAAGCTTTATTTATTTAAAATAATATATGGAAAATGAGGGGAAACGGGGTTTTTTGGAATGTAAAAAAGCAGAGTTTTAAGGGGTATCGGAACGCCCTATACTGATAATGTTAAAAAGCCTTTTTCAATGTTCCTTTTCTAAGAATCTGTTCTAAATACAACCCCCCAATTTTTTTACAAGTTAAGCATAGATTTAGTATTATACTAAAATGAGCTTTTTTTAAAATTTTTATTAGTTTTTTTTTAAAAAAATTTATTTGATTTATTTCGAGAAAACAAAATTTTTTGACAAAAAAAAATGTATAAAAAAAATATATACAAAATTTTGCTTAAAGCTCATTCCAGTAAATACTAGAACATACAAAGAATGTGTCATATAAATTATGTTTACATAAGATATATACTTTCTGAGAAAAGGTACATCGAACCTTCAAAAATGACATTTTGAGAAAAACACATTTTTATAAAATAAACTCACCTTATCAAAACATTCCAGCTCCATATTCCAAGTTTTCAGCATTTTTTGAAAATTCACCCTCTTGTATAATTCTTTTAAGTCTTTTTATCTTTCTGACCTCCTTAGTTTTTTGCAAATTGCCATATCTTGCCCTTGTAATCCTCTCTTTGTCGAGGCGTTCCATGCAGCAAGTCGCATAATATCCAGGCTCTATGTTTAGTTTTTTCAAAATATCCAACTTAGTTGCATTCCCTTTATTAAAGGATGCAATAGCGTCATACGTACCAAAGTGAAAGTGCACAAATGTCTTTTGGGGACACGAGACCAAATAACATTATTAATGCTTTCATTTGGATTCTGCGTGTTTCCATGTATTCAATAGCTCTGGATCAGAAAGATCCCTAAAAATAGGCCTAATGGCTTCCACAACAGCAACTGGAAGTTTATGTTTGTGGTGGTAAACTTTATTTTCCAATTGTGCCTTCTTATAACGGCACCACGTGTCAGGACCTGATGAACAAAATCCATGTTGTGGATTTTCATCCGTTGATATTTTGTGAAGAAATATTGCCCATATACCTTGTCGCATATCCTTCACACTTGATAAATTTCTTCGAATGGCAAGACCATAATATGTTTGTAATTGGTCAATAGATGCTTCCGTTAATCTATTTTTTCCACATAATGCCTTGCCATCTGACAATTTTTGGCCTCTCATCTTTGCTTTGAAACGTCGGAGGCGAGATCCCATCCGTTTCATAACATGGCCTATACACTCAAGTTTTGTGATCGTACAATTATCACCGTATACTTCATTCTTCACAATGTTATCGAAAGCTTTGGAGTCACCATCTCCTAAATATTTCGTGTAACGCACATCATAGCGTTGAACAGAGCGCTGAAATATCGATAGAGCTCCATCGACTTCCATTCTTCCACTATACCCGTTGAAGTTCTTCTTGCAGACCGGTCCATGTTTCTTTTTGTCTTTGCAAACACAATGTTTAGATATCTCAGTGTCAATTACCTTTCCTGTGTCCACACTCGTAACTTTCACAACACCATTCATGGAGGAATATCCTCGCTTTTTTTTTTGCCATGTTCCATCAACCGCCACAGGAATGTCTCTAATATTTTGGTTTTCTTCTACAGCTTCTTTTACGGCATCTTTCATCGTTGCATCACACACATCCTTAGTTGCACCTAACAGCATTTTATTGTACTTTGAGAACTTTGTCGGTGGTGGGGGTCATGATTCCGCAAAACATTCGTGCAGCTTCTGCACCTTTCCCTATGCATCTCATTGCATAAACAAGCCTGGTGTTTACTTCGTAGGTACTGGGTTTCCCAATTTCAGCTTTGCACTTCTTGGGGGAACAAAAGTTGTAGCTATAACTGCAAATATCACAGATTATATCAAGTTCAACAGCTCCACCAGAACAATTTTCTTCACAGGAAAGGTTAAGCCCTGTTGCTCCACACTGTAAACATTTGACAGCTTCAGAAAACACACCAGCTAAAACATTCAAATCCACAATAGCATTTTTAAATCCACTATTAAACTCACTTTTGTATGAGTTATTTAAATTGCTAAGTTTTTTTTCTGAAGCAGAAATATTACTGTTAGAAGCAGAAGACTGCTGTGCTACAGAATTACTTCTCACTGTTGATTCGGAATTACTTATTCTGCCTTGATTAAAATTACCTCGCTTTTTTTTAAAAACTTTGCCACTAGATCTAGGCATTTTAAATATAACAAATTAATACTAAAATCAAAATAATAACGTTGTAAAGAGCTAAGCAGGTCTAATTACTATAAACACAACTTGAGCAAAACAAACAGCGTTTGAACGAACGATTTTTTCAAAACTACAAAAATGTAAACAACGTATAATTAGTTGTATCGCTGAAGCCGTTCTTAGGGTGAAAAATAATTGAGGCTTGGCAGCTAGCATCGTGAAAGACATTTTAAAAATGACGTCAAACTTCTAGCTGGCCAAAGAGGAAGTGCACTGTTTACCTTTTTTCTGTCCATTTAAATCGGTGGCGTGCGTTTAGATGATTTTTTAAAAACAAAATTTTAGCACTTCTAATTGTGCTATAGATTAAAATGAGGTATTTTTGGAAAGGTAATGAGCTAAAGAATTTTAAAATGCAATAATCTGAAATTGACAAAAAAAATTTTTTTTTTGGTTTCCAACAGCCCTTAAAGTATTTCGTTTAAAATAAAAGACAGTCATCAAACTTTCGGGGTAGAGATTAAATACGCTCTCCGTTTTACGAGCAAGTATATAAAGACCCGTGCAAATATTTTTCGCTCTGAAAATGAAAAATATTTCGAGCCAAACATTATTTCACATTGCTCTTTTACTGAGTGTTATTATTGTTGAATTCATAGTTTTTACAATTTATTTCCAAACGCAAACAACAATCGAACCATCTGAAAAATTAAATATTTCCAGCTCTACTTGTTTTGTCTCGAAGCACATCGGTCGAAAAATCTTTCTTCACATCTGTATGAAAAACAAACAAGAGATATTTAATATTCGATATTTTTTTCTAACCGCACTGTCAATCCTATTCCAGAGATTTTAGGTGTGCAATTAACAAAGCAAGAATTCAGAAAAGTTTGCGAAGTGTGCTGAATTGTTTTTTCAGTCATGTCTCTACAACTCAAATTTCCTTCGACAATGATAATCAATGGCCCCAGCCAGAGTGGAAAGACACATTTAGTCCCGAAACTTATTTCAGAGCAAGTGCATGAAGTTCCAATTAAAAAAAAATAGTCTGGTGTTACAAAATATTTCAACAGTGGTTTCACGAGGAGAAAAATATTAAATTCATAGCAGGATTGCCAATGGAAGACGAAAAATTTCAACTTTTAATTATTGATGATCTTATGAATTCTCTGACAAATGATATAGCACAAATGTTTACGGTTGGATCTCATAAAAATTTCAGCATAATTTTGGATCACTCAAAATCTCTTTCCCCGTATTCGAGTAGCAAGAGATATAAGCTTGATTGCTCATTACATAATTCTATTTCGAAATAATAGAGACCGATCGCAAATTGCATGTTTCGGTCGACAGGTGTTTCCTGATTGCTCTAAATTTTTCATGGATGCCTATAAAAAGGCGACAGCGGAAAAATATCAATATCTCACAAGCCAAGTTTCTTTCACAGTCACCGCCGAAAACCTCCTCTCTTCCCATTGGTTCCTGAGTACGAAGCCACACCGCCTACCCCCCCAAACCATGCGCACAGCGCAATGAACTGCAGTTCAAGATAAGAGGCAGAGTGATGAGATTGCATCACAGCCCTCTCTTTGAAGTCAAACCGTCAAATATCAATATCTACTAGTGGACTGCTTTCCAACTACAGATGAAGAGTTGAGATTGCGACAATCGCTTTTTCCCGATCAAAGAGGGCTTAATTGGGTTTATGTGCCAGAATAAAAAAATGAATCGAATTAAGCAACATATGCGCTTGTTGCATGTCTTATCCTCTGCGAATCCGCAACAAAGAAATGCAATATTAAAAAGTGCCACGAACGAACAGATAAAAACATTGTGCGAAATATGTCAGAATTTATTAGAGGGAAACGTGTCAAAAGCGAAGGTTTGACAGTTGTGTCGCTATAAGAAAGTTATCCGCCAGTTAGCTGACCGAAATATCCCCATCGCCCGAAAACGCAAGTTATTGACAAACCAAAAACAGGCGGTTTCTTACCTCTCGTTCTTCCAGCTGTCCTGAGTCTGGTTGGAGGTCTTGTAGGGAAAGCTATAGGCAAACGAATTTTAAAAAAATGGCTCGAAAAATGGCTTTGGTTCCAAAAGAACTAGTGTCAGAATATTATCAACTAAACAAACCAGAAATACGAGTTGAAGATAATATTTCAAACTTCTTACATGACGAGGAAAAATCAGACGATGTGAAAGCGAAACTTTTATCTCATTGGATCCCGAAATATCAGCGCTTGATGCAGCCTCCCCCTCTTCCAAAACCATTTGAAATTCCTAAGGAACTTTTACAAGAAATAGAGGTTGAACAAGAACAAACACTCCCTCCTATGATATCCATGACAAATATGATTGCAAAATTTATTGCATATACTATTCCAAAATCGAGAAAGAAATACATCATACCCATTTTGGAAAACGTCATACCCATTTTTGCAGACGTCAATTACACATTTAATGAAATGAACGAATTGCAAAAAGACGGGAAAACAGAATATAGAAGCAATGGAATTGATTTATTTAATTATTTGATGAGAAAAACGAACGAGATAACAGAAACCCTCCTCACGGTTTTCAAACATTTTTTCAAGGAATATTGAATGCGAACATACCTATATAGAGTGGATTGGCAATAAAAATGTGAAAGAGCTTATGCTTCTCTCACAAGCTGATCCGAAATGGAAGGATCAAAGTTCTCCGATCACTCTGAATGAATCGAAACCTAAGAAATTGTCAATAGTGGAAAGTTTGCAAGCATTCTCTTGCCCAGAAACAAAATCTGTAAAAAGGAATTAAAGAAAACATTTTCCGATTCTGAGACCACCTCTGATAAGCAGCAATGGACCTCCTGGGAAGAGACCAAAAGATTGCCAAAAAAGCTGTCTTGGAAGACGTGGAGAAATTGAAGAAACTCTACTACAATCCCAAAGAACCAGCTTCGTTCGGCAGTGTCAAAAGACTCTCAGATGCAAGCGGTTTAAAAAAAACTCGTGTTCAAAAATTTCTTTCGGGAGAAGATCCTTCATTTTTTTTCACACTTCATTTCCCTGTACGATATAAATTTCAAGAAAGAAAAACGATTGCATATGGGGTGAACGAGTTGTGGCAGAGTGATTTAGTGGATTTGCAGAAAATATCACGCTTCAACAGAGGCTATCGATATCTTCTAACTATTATTGATGTTATGTCTAGATATTTAAGAGCATTTCCGATCAAAGACAAAAAAGCTGGTACGATCGCTAAAGTTTTCCACAAAGTTTTTAAAGAGGTTCGACCTAAAAATATTCAAACAGATAAAGGTAGAGTTTTACAACAAAACGGTTAGTAGATTATTTAAGAAATTTAACATTCACCACTATTCAACAAAAAGCGAAGCAAAATGCGCTATTTTGGAAAGAGCACACAAAACATTGCAAAATAAAATGTTTCGCGTTTTCACACATCGTAATTCATATAAGTATTTAGATATTTTAAAACCCCTGGTTGTGATTCATGCAACTATTCTGTTCATCGAAGCCATGGATTTGCACCTGCGAACGTCACAGAAGCTGACGAGCCTCAGTTATATAAATTGCTGTACAAAACAGACTTTCCAATTAGATTTCGGTTTGCCGTTAATGATGTGGTGAGAATTTCAAAAGCTCGCAAAGTGTTCAGAAAAGGTTATCTACCCGGTTGGACAGAAGAAACATTTATAACTTATAAACGATATCCAACAAATCCGCCAACATAAATGTTACAAGATCTGTCGGGAAAAGAAATTGCTGGTCGGTTTTATGCAGAAGAGTTACAAAAAATTGATAAGTCCGACAATGATTTGTGGGCAATTGAAAAAATTATTCGCACAAAAGGTCGAGGAACATCCAGACAATTATTTGTAAAGTGGGTTGGTTTCGACAACTCCTTTATCTCTTGGATAAAAGCAGAATGGCTGAAAACATGACAGATTTTCATATTCTCTTACCATCCAACTCGAGTATGCAATATTTTCCGGATAACTCTCCAAATCATTTTCGAATGAAATTAAGCAGACCAATAACCCTAAATGGTGAGTGGGAGTGCTGCTTATCCGAAGTGACTCTTCTGGGAAAATACTTTACAATCCAACATCATTATAACGATTTTTATACAGTCACAAGAGAAATAGAAGTTCCCGATGTGAAACACTTCTTTCAACATTCGATATCTCTCTCTACAATGAAGATCATGAAGATTTTGTTGCTGGATTTATAATGTGAATATGAAAAATATTTTTACAGATCCTCCATTGGTGTTCACTCTCACCAACAATAAAAGACAGCTAAAAATGGAACTAAAGCGGGATTCGATTGGATTATAACCTCAGAAGAAGGAAACCAACTATTAAGAGTGCTGGGTTTAGATCCCAACAAAAACTTGAAAATTCGACATAAACCTGAGGGGTTTACAGTAGTTCGAAGATACCAAGCTACCAACAGAGATATGTTCAAAAATCAAACAATTCGGTTGATTGCAAAAGAACCTGTTTTGGATGAAACATTCGAAATAAAATTAGAAGAAGGCGATTTAGTAGAGCAAATTGATTCAAAAATAAACGAACTTGGGCTTACAAATGAGCTGCAATTTTCTGAAAGTAATGGATAAATCATTGTGAAATTACGATTTAATATTAAGATCGAATTCAGGAAGACCCCTAGACTAATGAATGCTCTGAATATAATCGATGATGTCTATAACCTTCTCGGAAAACAATCGGAGATGCGATTTCCCTAAAACAGTCCGAAAAAATCGATTCAAGGCGAAACATTTCGTGTGATCACTTATAAAACACTCCCCACAACACGCAAAGAAACCAAAACAACAACTCTTCTTATTCCTAGTGAAATGTATCAAGATGCAAAAGACTTATTTAAAGAATTCAAGTTGATCTCTTTAAAACTGAGTGCAGATTCGCGAGTAGGATTGCATGTTCCTCCCCACACTGTTGTCATGTTTGGGGAAAAACTCAAAGATCTCTTTTGGGATTTTCTCAAGATACTTTTGAGCAGTGTGATTATAAATCGGAATATGTTTTAGAGTTGCGAGCAGGCATCACAGAAGTCTATGTGTATTGCGATATTATTGTCCCCCCTCTCGTCGGAGATTCTTTTGCATCAATTCTAAAAATCATTCCGGTAGCCAATGAACAGAACGAGCAAATAGTTAAAAACTTTTCAGTTCCATCATTATATTTTAGAGTAAAAAAACAATTCTTTGACGTGATCGAAATTGAAATGCGAACCAGTAGCGGAACTCCCATCAAATTCATATCTGGGAAATAGAATTTGGTTTTATCCTTTAGTAAAAAATTATATAAATGCTGTCACATTCGACCCCGTTTTCAGAGTGAAGAACAATCATGGCGAAGCGTGGTCATAGATTACAACCTGAGCATTGCACAGCGCATTATCAGAATCAAAAGCCCCGTTTACATGGAAGCCGGCAATTTCGAAATGCGGATGAAAGCCGGGATTATACCGGTATTTTTTTTTCGACCCGTTTACATGAGAATCGGGTGCGTTTACATAAGAATCTGGTGATTGGTTGATAGATTCACGTGATTATAAAATGTAACCATGGAAACAACTAGAATTTTTAGCGCGATTATCATGAAGAGGGCATGTGATTATGTTTTCGTTTTTTTTACCGCCAAACATTTCTATGCTCTTGCACATTTAAACTATACCCGCTAAAATTTCGTATTTGACTATACGTGGTTGCTCGATTATAGTAAAAGATGTCGACTGTCGGGAAAAAAAATCTCTTTAATATCCCGGTAAAAATTCGAGTGTTTAGTAAACATGGATAAGAATGACATTTGTTTTCAATACCAACCATTTAGAAACCGTCGCCACCAAAAACCGAACTCCCTTTTTACTATTTTTGTGTTCACATAAGAAACTTCTAAACAGATCGAATCGGCTACTGGTCCGATAAATTTTGAAAAATTGCCAGCTTGGCGCGATTTTGTGTGTTATCTTTTGGAGTAGAAACCCTACGATTTGGCAAGTAAAAACTTGGTGGGATAAGTGGCCGAAGAATCCAATCGGATTTTGCATAGATGTCTACAGGAATGGAAATTTTTGTTTATTTTAAATTAAATTATATAGAGAACATACATAAAAAGATAAAATATATTAGGTTAGCTTAAATTTTTTTTATTTGTTTTACACATCTTTAGAGTAGTTAAAAGAGATATTTCTGTATTTAATTATTTAAAATAAGAACACAAAAATCTGATATGTAATCATACCTGTCATATTAAAACAAGTACATATATATATAATTTATACTACTTTCAAACATTAGAAATGAAAATTACCATTTGTAAAATTATATATAAAAAAATCATGTAACATTTTGAAAGTCTGTATTCGCAGTACTATTTTAGTAAAAAAATATAATTTATCGAGAATTACATTCTGAGTGTGGTAAAAAATTAAGGCATTAAAATGTGTGTATTATAGAATATAAAATTGTGTGCATACATTGAATATTAAATTCCTGTTCTCTTGTACATGATCAAAATAAAAAGTCATTTTTAAATCCATAATTCTTTTAGTTAAAAAAAAAATAATTAAATATTTGTGTGGTATCTATTTATTATGTGAGGATTTCTTAACACATTTGTTTTCCAGAATTTGACTGATACAAATTTTTCTTACACAGATGTACCTTATTTTTTACTATGGATAACAAATATGCATGTATAGGTATTTGCACAATTAAAATGTAAAATTCAATAATTTTGATAAATTTCATATAAAGACTTTACACTTATATTATTGAACTATCAACATTGTGTGTTAAAGAAATCTGTGCAACCCCAGCTGAAATGTATTAAGTATAAGAATACTCTGGATTTTTTTACATAAGTTTTAAAGTCTAAATGCTAATATATATTGATATTATCCTGATAATAAATTTAAGACCTAAATAAATTTGTCGCGCATTGAGTTAGTTACAAATATTGACCCAAGAAGTGTACTTAAATCAGTTCTATGATATTTATGGGAAATTAGGATCAAGAAACCAAATACAACTTTACATATAGACATTTTCTTGATTGATTGATTGATTGATTGAAAGGTTGAAGGGGATATAGAGCAACACAGGCTATGATCCCTCAAAAAAAAAAGACAAGACAAGAGAAATCCTAATAGATTAGTAGATATTGAAAAATTTCATTTCCTTTAAAAAACTCTGAAAGTTGATTTATTATTCATTGCCCTTTCCAAAACATCTCTAAATGTAATAGTGGAATGTGGATCAATACGAAGAATAGACCAGAGATTATTACGATGCGTAGTATATCTAATACAATTTAATATAATGTGGTCCAAATCATTTATACGTTTACATGCAATACACATTGCATTATCCTGTAAATTAAATCTATGTAGAAGGCCTGGAGTAATAATCATTTTACTGAAGATTCGAGTGCTTAAGGCTGTTTTCGGTCAATGTTAAAGCATAGGGATGAAACGGCAAAGACATTTGTGGGCAGGAAAAAAGCTCCAATAATAATAAAATTTTTTATGAATATAAAGAAAATAATTGTTTAAAGGATAGTGTTTCTTGAATTTTGATTTTGGAAAATTACACAGTTTTCAGCATTTTTGAAAATGAAATTTGACTTTTCTATGTTAAAGTATAGGAGGTGGAAACGCAAAAGACATTTTAACAGAAAAAAACATTTTTTTTTAGAGTAGAATTAAATAGTATATAAGAAAAAGCAAGCTTCCCTCTTTTGGACTAGTGTAGCCAGAATTAAGTTTTATGTTTTTCTTAATTAACTTTTTTTAATTTTAAGTTCATTCTGAATTATTTTTGGCGTAGTTAGGACTATCTCAAACAGATGGCGCCACCATCGTTTGAAAATCGAATTTATTCTTGGCTACGAATACTTATTTTTGGCGATATCTTTCTGAAATATAGTCGCCAGCTGAAATTATGGTAACTTGCAAATAGTGGACAATGGAAAAGGTTTATGATGTACAGAGATTTAGCATCTCAAATCTGACGAACTTTCCGATTTAGGAAAGTTTTAAATATTTTCTGCATGTGTGCTTTAAAAAAAAATCGTTTATAATTATACTGCTTAGATTTTTTTTTTTTTTTGTCATTGAAGGAATGTCTAAGAATATTTAAATTCTGCGAAATGACTTAACGAAGAATGAAAGTATACTTACTTTATACTTGATCGAAAGTTGTGAATTAACTCACAATAAGAACACAAATTACTACACCTTACTCACAAATTAAAATTTTAATCTAATTATTGTAATGCAATTATTATTATTATATTATTATTTTATTTTTAAATTAAAAAAAAAAAAATTTTCCCATCGATTTTATATTTGACGTAAAACTTTACCATAAACCATTGGAACAATTATTAACACAAAAATATTGTTTTCTAATTTAATTAACAGAAACTTATTTTTCAATTAATTATGTTCAGATTCTAAGCCGCACCCCATATTCTCAGCACATTTTTGTGAAAAAAAATAGTGTAAAATGTATTATTGATATATGATATATTTACGGAATGAAAAGTGGCTGCGATACCCTAGTGGTCAAGGTAACGTACTCGTAGGGGAGCGATGAACGTTAAATCTGAGAGCTCAAACGTCCTCTCATTGGTGTGGTAGTTAGAAATGGGAAGTGCAAGCTCAGGTGTCGTCCTCGTCACTTGACTATGGTTCAAAGTTACGAGGTCCGTCACCAAAAGCCCTCGTGTAGCTGATCAATATGACGTTTATATTCAATCACTAACTAAACGAAATAAAAAATAATAAAGGTGAATTAATAAAAGTGAATAATTAATTTACTTTAACAGCATTAAAAACTTTTTTCAGTCTTCGAATTTAAGCTGCACCAGAATTTTTTTGTAGCCTAAGCATCGGGAAAAAAGTGCGGCTTAGATTCGAATAAATATGGCAATATCGCGATTTTAAAGTCTCTCTCTATCTTTAAATTTTTGCCTTTTTCTATTAAAAATACTGTCTGGCATTTTCTGTCATTGAACATTTTCAATAACTTGATCAAGTTCTTGACTAAATTTTTAACATAATATAAGTTGGGATTTTTCTTTGCGCATTACATTTTACATATAAAATTTGAATTAACATTAATTCTAAATTTTATCCATTTTAGTTAAATATATGATAAAAATTTTTAAGTAGTAAAATTTTATTATGAATTCTTTATGGAAAAAGAAATATGTTGGGCATTACGATATGAACATATATTTATTGCTCATTGGAGTTTTTATTTTATTACTATAATTAAAATATTGATTTTTATTACCAGTTCATTTTTGAATTAGAAAGTAAAGCATTCAGAAAAAGATATATCTGCTGAATAAACTTTTAAAAACACTAATTTTTAAAAAAATTGAAACTTAATTTTCTAAATAATTAAACGGTGTTTTCATTTTTTAAACCCAAATATTCATAATTTTTAATTTTGGAAGACTTTTAAAATGAATGATTTATTTTATAAACGAAGGAAAAAAATATAACTGTTATAATTAATAATGTTTGCTTTTTTTTATCTCGTAATTGTGGATCAAATTGCTCGATTTTCAAATGTTAAAAAGTTTTACATTTCTTATTTGTTCTATTCATTTTCTCAGAAATATATCATAATCAGTTAAGAGCAATTTATACCTTGTTTTCGGGGAGATATTGAATCTATCCACTAGAAAACTTAAGTCAATCTAATTATTACAAAGCTATTTTACCATAAATTATTGTTTAAAAACAATCTGTTACTCAGTATAATCACTATATGATAAATTACTTTGCCGTTTTGTCAGCCACAATACCGTTTAGCGTCCTTTCAAAGGCATTCGTCATGTCATGAGGTCAACATCTCATGGTATTTTTCAAGCACTTAATGCATTCTTTTAATTTTAAATTTTTATTTCTATTACTGTCCTTAAAAATTTTTTTTTTTTTACTTTAAGTACTATTATTTAAAAAAATGTAAGAGTCATAACACTCGAAATCCTAATGACGAGAGGTTATAGCTCGGAAGAGCTAAGTACTCTGGTCATCCACCCCACGATGTATAATATATCATGGGAATTTCACTTCAGAGGGGACCGAAAACACTTGTTGGTCCGAAATCTTTAGGAAAGAAAAGTACAAAAAAGCAATAAAAGTTTCCAATTTCTTTCCTATGTACTAAAACAGAAAGAGAGGAAGAATAATTTATTTGGATTCCTACATAGAATGAAACTATTATTTTGTTACCAAATATGCCCAAAAATTAAACAATAATGCAATTTTCTTTTGATTTAAATATAATGTTAACTTCCAAATTGAAAATTGTTATTGACATATATTCATTAAATAAACATAAATTTCTTAGAAAAAAAAATAAAGGCAATGTTATATATTATATGCTTGATTAATTGTGCTTGATAATTAATTGCCAGCCTATTTTCTCTCCCTTATAATGATATATTTTAATCATTCTCTAAAGTTACAAAAGTAAATTTTAATTTCAAAATATCTTTTTCTTTCTTTTTCTTCCTTTTTTTTTTTTTTTTTGCTGAACATGAAATAATTTTGTAATGCTTATTTTCATTTACGTACCATTTCTTATAAAAATATTTTTTGAATTTGAAAATATTTTATATGTAAAATAATGGTCAAAACCATAATTAACCAGTTTTTTTTTTAATGAAATAGCTGTATACTATCTTAGAAAAATATCAAAATTGATAACCTTTAACTTTTTAACATTTATATATATATATAAACTACTTTTTAAAGAAAATTCTATTCAAAATTGTTTCCCTTAAACCTTTAATAATGTAATACAGGTGTAAGTGTATACCTAATTGGAAATATCTGAAACATTTTTTTTTGTACATAAGAACTTTATTTTGTAATACTTTTAGAAACATTTATTATTCCATTATAAAAGATGCTTTTGCACAACTAAATCGTTTTGTAATGGAAAATGAACTTTTTTTTATTTGTGGATAAAAACACCTATAATCAAGGAGAGCGAACAACTTATTGACATTTTAAAAGACATTTGACGGTAAAATCTATATTAAAACAAGAACAGCTCCTAAAATTTAGATTGCAAAATACATCGGATTTTTTCCATAGTTAGAAATGAATAAAGCATTCATAACAAATTATCAGAATCCATGAGTCGAAAAAGTAAGAAAGCCATTTTAGATCTCTCATGGTCAAGATTCAACACTATTTTACTCCCCCGCCCCCCAAAAGAACAAGTATTTCGTTTCACAGTCGTAAAGACTGTGTCCCTCTTCCCCTTGCAGAGAAAGGGGAGGATTCTATTGAAGGAAGTGCGCTACACACACAGAGATATTTTTTTTTTCCTTGCCTTTTTCGAAATCAACCAAAAGCGGAGAGCAGAGTGCACACGATCTTCTCTTTTCAAACAATCAAATCTCACCAGCAATGATATCCAATAATTCACAAAATAGCTGTAAATTTATGTTTCGAGATATCTTTCCGATTTTTTCGAAATTTCGCAATTGTCCATAATTCTGGAGATCTTCGTATAATAAGGACCATTATAAATTTATCATCTTCCATGCTCTCAAAAATTGACACATTTGTTGAGTAATTCAGGGTACCACTGAGAATTGTACCTCTCGTGAAATAGGTTGCCAACCCCTGTTCTATTGTATAAAAGTAAAATTGTATCATACTGTTTGTTCATTAAAACGTGAAATTTAATTTTTCATTGCTTTAAATCCACCTATTCTTCCTTTAAAAATCATTTGTTCAGGAAAATTAAACAATTTCGTTCTGTACATCATTTATCTAAAGAATTGATCGACAAACTGTGTTCCACGAGTCCCAATAAAAAAAAAAAATGGGAAAGAAAAATTACAAATATGTATGCAAAATGGATTTATGTTCTCATGAAATTCGGTTAGCCACAATTATCTAAAGATCTTTTTTAACTTTTATTGTAATATAATAAATGAATTTTAAAACTTTATTTTATGCAGTAGATTGTGAATATACTATTATTTGCTATACCGAGTTCCACGAAGTAATTTTATACTAGTTAGTACAATATTTTGAAACCTTTTACATTTCTGGGGGAAAACACCTATAATGAAGAAGATAAAAAATTTGTCGACATATGAACAGATTCGATGCTAAAATTTAAATTTAAGTTAGAAGACCTATATCTTAGGTTACCAATTCATGCCATATACGCAGAATTTCTCACACAGCTATGAACATTTTCATGCCATTCACAAAAATGTATTTAGAAAGTGAAAAATATTTTTAACGCGATAGGCAACAAAAACAAAATACAAAAACGAATTGAACACGGAATATGAAATGCTACTGCAGATAATTTCAAAAAGCTTTTTACGTCGATAGTTTGTGTAAAAAAATTGTGAACGTATATCTCAGTTACTAAGTATAATGCATGCGTAGGTGACATTTGGATCACAAATTTATATTATCAATGAGTAAATAACATTAAAATTACATCATAAATTTTTTTAATAAAAATATAATATTTTTTAAATTGTCTTTACATATAATATCAAAAATATGTTTATCTATATACTTTAAATATTATTTTAAGATATATTCCCTTCAGCGAGGAAGGGGATTCCTCGAAAACATGTTACAGTTCTAGGGATTCCAAGAGTTGAAAAAGTTTGACGATTGACCAATGTCCAGAAATGAAAAAGTCTTTCATGGTCAAGATTCACTCTGCTGCTTTAACCCCCCCCGAAAAAAGAAAAAAAAAAGAGCTAACCTTTATTTTACCAGTTTTACGACTGTCACCCCTCCCTTAGCCCCCCGCGTGTTCCCTTTCGTTGAAGGGGAGAATTTCATTGAAAAGGTTACCCGAGAGAGAAATTTATTGCCCATCTTGGGAGTCTTGAGACAAATATTTGTGCCAAAAATTTCGCAATAGCCAACGCCATCTAGATGTCATGTAAGGTGTTAAACTAATGGCCCGCCATCACCTTAAGATTTCTTCTCTTCGATTCTCTGTCCACTTTGAAATGATATCAATGATTGGAATATTTCCCAATTTTTCAAAATATTTGCTTGAGTAAAATGTTTCATTGATTTTTTGAATTCTATTTCGATATATATTTTTATGAATGTCGTCTGAAGCAATCCAGTCAATGTAAACATTGGACTCCGTGACCGATCTTGCGAGATTATCCGCCTGCTCATTCCAAACAATTTTCGAGTGTCCCGGAGTCCAAAGCAGAATTAACTGGTTAACGTAGTTAGATAGCATATAAATTTTGTTAGCAAGTCTATGAATTACCTTATTGGATTTGATCGAGAAATTTTGAAGTGCAGAAAGAATCGAAAGACTATCCGATAAAACAAGTAAAATTACATTCGATTCCACCAGATCATCTAAAGCTTGACAAATGGCCAAAGTTTCTGCAGAAAAAATGGAGTTATAATGGTTGATCCTGTAAGCAAATGAAGATTTTTTTGATATACCTGCTATCGATGTAATTTGGTCATTTTTTGAAGCATCAGTAGCTATAATGAAAAACTTCTGAAATTACCGTTCGACCGTTTCATCAAATAAAACACTTATGGCAGGAATCGGTAGATTTTTATCTTGAAATTTAAACCTATTGGTATAAATTGTACATGGAAGGTCGAAAAAGTTAATTAATCTGGGAATTGAAATAATTTGATCACCACCAATATTTAAATCTTGCAGCACACTAATGATATAATTTTTATCTTCTTCCAAAACATTAAGATTCATTGCCTCTGGGCTGTTGCAATAAAGAGGAGATAAATCACTATTGGATATTTGTGTAATAAAGAACTTGTTTGCCAATCTTCTAATTTTATCTGACAAAATCTCTTGACCAGCCAACTTTAGTAGCACAATATTTGGGGTCCATTGAGGGAGACCTAATGCTATTCGGAGGGCTTTTGTTTGGATAACATTAAAGGGTTTTAATTGATTTTCAGACCATTTATTTATTATGTGACAGATATAATAAAAAACACTGCATATGCTGTTATTGACTAAATTAATGAGATCTCTTGATCTCGGCCCATAGTGTTTATATGCCATACCTTTTAGTGCATTGATCCTTTTCAAGGCTTTACTGCTTAGTTGATTTTTAATATATAAATTTTGACAACGTTTAGAAAAAAAAACTCCTAAATATTTAATAGAAGTTTGCCATTGTAGGGGAAATCCAGCCAACAAAATATTAGGAAGAGTATAATTTCTTTTATTTGATAATTCAGCTATTGTACATTTCTCTGGGCTTAAATTTAATTTCCAATATTTACACCACTGGAAAATTCTTTCCAGAGTATTTTCTAGTTTTTTGCAAATAATAGCAAGGGATTTATGAGAGCAAAATATAAAAATGTCGTCAGCATAAACCAGGCATTCAACTTCCGATTCTAAGGTTTCAAAAATATCATGCATGTAGATAGTATATAAAATAGGAGATAGGACACTGCCTTGGGCTAGGCCTTGCGGAACAAGTTTTTTGGGAGAAAAATAACCCCTCCATTTTATTTGGAAGGATCGAGATGTGAGAAAATTATGAATCCAATTTGCTATATTTCCTGTTATACCAATTTGTAAACATTTATAAATAAGACCATCCACATAAACAGAGTCGTATGCACTTTTAATGTCTAAACTTATTCCTACAAAAAAAAATTTCTGTAATTTTGCATTCATTATTGCTTTATGTACCAGATAAGTAGCACTTCTGCTACCTTTGAAAGGAACGAAACCATAATGTTGGGGATGAAGTTTTCTTTCTTTAGTTAAGTAGTAAGAAATCCTATTAGCCAAAATTCTCTCAAAAGTTTTTGAAAATACAGAAGTCAGAGCTATTGGTCTGTAGGAAGATATCTTAGTTTTATCTTTACAAGGTTTCGGAATTGGGAGAAGGATAGCATGCTTCCAAGAATCTGGAACGATTGCATTATCAAATAATTTTTGGAAATATCTTAAAATTACATCCCGTTGACCCTGATCAAGATTTTTAAAGAAAATTGCTGTAACATGATCCGCTCCAGGAGTTGTATTTTTTGAATTTTTTATTGCACTATGCAATTCAAGAATATGGAATGGTTTATTAAGAAGGTTATTTTTGTCGTAGAGAAAATCCAAAGGAAGCGGTTCATGATAGGCATTTTTAGATGCAAAATAATCTGCAAACAAATCTGCTTGCAATTGAGGATGAGTGATAAACCTATTATTAAGCTGAAGAATATTAAGTTTTTGATCCGTGTCAGTAACTGTGGAAAATCTTTTCAGAATATTAAAAAACATCTTGGGATTAGAAATATTATTGCATATCTTGTCCCAGTACATTCTTTTGGCATTTTTAATGTAGAATCTAAGCTTGCTCGCATATTGTTTATATCTGATCCATAATTCAGATGAAATTTCTTTAATAGCTATTTTCCTAAATATTTTTTAAGCTTATAGAATTTATAACACGTACTATTCCACCATGGTGGGAAGGATCTATTTGAGACTTTAATTTCCCTAATATTATTAGCAATGACGTGCGATATCTTATCAGAAAGATTCTCAGAATCAACATCAGGATTATTAAAAATAAAATGCGTTTGGTTCATAACTGCTTGCCAGTTTACTTTTAAAAATTCGTTTATTTGAATTGAGGAGAGAAAGCTCTGTAATAATTGGACTATGATCACTTTCAAAGGAGCAATCTAAAACATAACTATTGCAGTATCCAGATATGCTTGAAGAACAAACTGTGAGATCTAGCAATGATGTTGCATCTGCTGAACTTCTATAGGTGGGAACAGTCGTGTTAAGAAGAACCAAATTAGAATCAGTAATCCATTCAACGAATTCATCACTATACCTTGAAATGTGATCCGATCCCCACATCGGGTGATGAAGGTTAAAATCACCAAAAAAATAATCATAGGAGCCATCAGGATTCGAGAAAAGATTTGATTAATATAATATTAAATCCCCGTAGAGCGTAAATATTTACAATATAAAATGAAATATTTCGAACATGTATTTTAATTGCGAGGATTTCTAATTCTCTGGTTTGTTGAATCTGTATAGGAATCTGTTGTGCAGAAATATTGGAAGGAACAGCAATTAATAAATCACCACCTGATCTGTCTTCTCTATCTTTTCTAAAAATAATTTTATTTGGAAGATTTATATTATCGTGAATTGATAAAAAGTTTCTTGGAAAACCCAGATATCTGCTTCAGAAAAGGGAGGGATATTTAACCAAATGAATTTATTTTTGAGGCCTCTACAATTCCATTGAATTATATTCATAAAAACTGAAGGAAAAAATTTAACTAGAACGAACTATCCTCCCTTTGAGGAAAGAAAACCAAACTAATGAAGACAATAATTAGCCCCCAAAACAAAAACTTGAATAAAAGAGACATATTTACAAAAACCCATCTTACTTCCGTAATTATCCCCCGTCCATGTTATTGGATGCGTCGCTTTCACTAGAAGCGCGTATTTTACGGATTGAGGATTTAGTACCAACAGCTTTTTTTTTTTCCGCAATGGGAGTGACTCGATTTCCCCATTTCAAAAATCTTGCTAAGGTGAGAAAGTACAGACTCCATTGTTTTCTGAAAAGCTTCCATAATTAAAGTGGTTTGCTTTTCTAATATTGCTTGAAAAGATGTTAGCATGTTTTCAAGTTTTTTTTCCAGATAGTCTTGCATATCTAGATTAACTGTATTAGTCTGGATTACTGCAGAATAAGATGTCCTGTTATTGTCCCGGAACCTTCTGCGCGCTTCTCCCAATGTAAGATGTTGCTCACATTTCAATTCTAATATCTTTTTTTCTTTTATATATTCGGGGTAATTTAATGAGTTAGCTGGGTGATCACCTTTGCAATTTATGCATCTTGAGTTATTAGAGCATTGTCCAGAATGTGGTGTGGCCGCGGTAGCCGAGTGGTATAGGTATCGGATCGTGGCTTGCCTGGTCACGAGTTCGATCCCAGTACCACTAAAGACCCGCCGTGTAGGGCAGCGATGCACGTTAAATCTGTCGAGAGCTGAAACGTCCTCCCGTTGGTGTGGTGTGGTAGTTAGGAGAGGGGGGGGTGCCAGCTCAGGTGTCGTCCACGTCACTTGACCATGGTTCAAAATTACGTGGTCCGTCGCCAAAAGCCCTCGTGTAGCTGAACAGTGCGACGTTAATATTAAATCAATCAATCAATCAGTCCAGAATGTGGATCACCACAGTTGATACATATTGCAGTTTTTTGGCAAAATCTAGTAGAATGAAGAAAACTAAAACATGTTGTACATTGTCTGGGTTTATCGATAAAATTTTGAATTCGATGATTGATGAACCACAGTTTCTGGTAGAGTTGTCCCGAGTATTGTAATTAATACTGGTGAGAATTGTTGCTGTGAACCAGTTTTAATAAATCTTCTCATCTCTATTATTTCAAAAATTATTAGTTTCTTGTAGCTCTTTTGCTATCTCATTCAGAGATATATCAAGTGGTATTTCATAAATAAGGAATCTTGACGTGATTCCCTCCCAAAGAATATTCGTTTTAACAGACACATTTGAAATTTTCTCAAGAGAGAGTATTTGTGCTGCACATACTGGGTCTAGCGTAGAGAACCTTATCTTTCCATTACGAGTAAAAGACATACTTTTATGTTTTCATGACGAGCAATTTTTTTCTTTATTTCTGCATTTAAAAGCTGTGGGTTAGACTTTGGAATCTGAGAGGATCCTTGACTATTTTCAACCAAGATATTGATTTCGGATATAATTCTTTGTCCAGCTCGTAGAATAATTTCCGCGTCCCTCAGAGAAGATCTGAAAAATTTCGAAAATCCTGTTTCCATTGTTAAACTATTATCGATTAAGGGTTGTTCAACATCAGAGACGATGAATCTAGAGCGACTCAGCTTGAGACTTTTTCAAATAAAAAAACCAGAGAATAATAGAAATTGGAAAATTACCAAAAAACAGAACCAAAAGTAGGAAAAAAATCCCTCTTGCTCTGAAAAGGGAACCAAAAATAAAAAAAGAATGATACAACCTGTTAAGACTTGAGGAAATGTGAATACACCACCTTCAACCTTTCAACCGACCACCTTCCTCCGATCCTAAATTCGAATCCACCTCGAAATGACCATGAAACGGAGCGGAAAAACTAGACATTTTCTGTAGGATGTTTACTTTCTAAAAGCAATAGAAATATTCAGAATTTTAATACAACCTTTTTCAACTCTCTATTTACCCTTAAATGAATAACTTGACATTGTTGCTTACAATAATCTATATTCATGAAGAATTCAGTAAAAAAAAAGTAATTTCAAAGAATTTTTTTTAAAAATAACTGTTTCATCATCTAAAATCACTGATATGTTTGTGTAACATATGCTTACGGGACAAATTTGGGGTGCTTGTATTGTATAATATCGACAAATTTCTTAAAATCAAAAAACCGCCAAATGCTGCGATATACAGCCAATAGTAGAAACTGTCCCTGATCACGTTTGCACACAGTAACAATAATAGTGATGTAATTGTTTGTTTTTTTTTAAATTTGTTGTCTTTTTGCTTGGTGAAATTAGTCGGCAGTTTAATGCATGTTCCAAAATTTGTGGAATGGTACGAATACTGATTTAGCATTTCTTAGAGAAACTTTGAAGTAATTTAATATTTTGCTCATGTGTAATTTGGGAAACTGAGAAGTTTCATGAAATTTAGGAATGCCCTGGTAAAAGAATCTTGCTTACAATTAGTACACATTGTGATTAATTTATTAATGATAAACTTTGGTAACTTATCGAATTAATAATGATTATTATTAATTTTCAAACATTAAATTTCAGATTGAGAATTCTGAATCTTTTTTTCTGATGTCGTTTCATCTTCCATTTTTTTTAAAGTATTAATGTAATATATAAAATACTTCAGTTGCATATCAGTGATAACGAAATAACATGTCATGTATTTGTTTCTTTTATTCAACTTCTTTCTATAAGTTGCATGATTTCAGTATTCTAATTTGTTCTATGTAAATTCTGAAAGTTGACTGTATAGAAGTGGATTTTATAATTTTGCCAGTTTGTAAGATCTGAAATTTCAAAATTCTTGTGATATTTCATTTAATCTAGACCCATACCATATACAATTTCTCAAAAATACTATGAAAAGTTTTGTAGCTTACCTATATACAAATGTTATAGGTTTTTGCTTTCTAGTTTCTGGTATATTTCACACAGTTGGCTGACTAAAAGACTAGTTTTTGCCATTAATTTCTTTGAAAACAAGGGAAGACCATTTCAAATCTTACTTTTGTAAATGTATTGTATCCAAAAAAGAAAAAAAAGCATTAATTTGATTAAAATAGTTTTGATAGTATTGAAAAATTAAGAGTAAATAAAATTCGCAGAAACTTTGAAGAAAAAAATGTTTTTTATAATTATTTGTTTACTATTAATTGCCTAATCACTAGGTGTTTAAAAATTTAAGTTTTTATGTCATAAACCCAAAGTGAAGATTTTAGAAATTCTACGTAATTTGACCTTTTTCATCTATGAAATCTTTGATTTAGGAGATAATGTTCTTTAATTTTTTTGTTTCATTTTATTTGTTTGGGTTAATGACATTTAATACTCTTTTGTAAATATTTTTAAAAATATTAATAAATTTTCATACTTTTTGTTGTAAATAAATTGCAAAAAGCCATTCATAAGATTTTCAGAGAATTTTATTAGATGTTATCACCAAAAAGATAAAAATTGAGACATAATAATTGTGAAAGATATGCATGTTAAATATTGGCGATAGATCCTCGATTTGTCCTTATAGTATAATGTTACTCTTTCAGAGAGTCTGATTTATATAGCAGATCATGAAATGCTTTATTTACTTATAGTGCATTCATGTAATGTTAAAATTAAGTGTTGATAAATTATGTATATTAAAATGAGTATGATTATTAAATAAAACTGTATACGAGAAATTTTCACGAAAACAATTTAATTTGTTCTATTTTATAATTTTATTAAAAAGCCTATTTCTTTAAAAACATGTTTCTTAATTTATTCAAAAACATCCAATTAATTTATTTCAGAATGTTGGAGACAGACATTTTTAAGAAAATTCAAACCTTCTGAAGGGTAATAATTACAAAGGAAGTCTGTATAAAGCATATCAAATGTTAGTTTTTTTATAAGATTATTTCAGATACCCAAAACATTTCAATGATGTTAAAAGCAATTTTATTTCCATCTCAGAATTCCTAATTGTTAAACAAAAACTTTCATATTAACTAACTTCAATTAAAAAGCTAAATTACAATTTTTGTTTGTAAAAAAAGTGTGTATTTTCTTCCATGTGCAATGTTTTCATAAGAACTTGTTCATAGTATGTTTTATAATTGTGGGATTATTTAATCCTTCGAGGAGAAAAAAGTAGTACTTAGCCTACTTTTATAAATTAATTTTGTATGCATATGTGTATAAAGAGATCTCTTTTGGTAGAGTAAATCATAATTTGCTTTAATAACAAAAATTAAATGGTTAAGTGAAAGTGGATCAAAACTGAAGATTTAAAAAAAAGAAATTTTCTTTTTAAGTTCTTATCCTCATGAATTTAAGGGAATGTTAATATAAAACAGATCATTCTATGGGTTATATCAACTTTCACAGTCAAAAAAAAATTCAATACACCTTTATGGAGTTACTTAGTTACAAGATATTACTAATTTTTTACTTCTTATATGGAAACACTCAATTAGATAAATCAGGAAAAATAACAAAAAATTCAATTTTTCTGTGTACATTCAAGAGAATTATATTGTAATAATTTCAAATCAATCTCAAAAACTGTATTAAAATATATGTATCATCTTATTAAAATATTGGAAACATACATGCAGAGCGTGCTTAATATAAATTTATTTACATCCTTCTCCCTGTACCTGAATGGAATCTAATTTTTATTGGAAATGGGCACTTGTAAACTTCCGAATCCGGGACAGTTGTATTCAATTCGTTTTGGTCTCCCCAGATGTTTATGAGGGTTATTATTTCTTCTGTTGTCTAACGCGAGCAATCCAAAACAGCAGCCATCTTGAATAAATGAATCTCTTGCGCAATGCATCATGGGAGAATTAGAAAACACTCTCCTTTTTACCCTCAAAGTTCCTAGTCGAAAGAGGGTACGAAAAATAGACCTGCATTTCGAGCCGGCATTTTGCCGAGTCGTCGTGTAAACGGGTACAAAGCGGATTCATTCCGGCATATTGCCGGCAATTTTCGTCCATGTAAACAGGGCTAAACAGGGAATGATAATCCATACTTTTCTTCCGATTTTCCCATTCAAAGAAGATATGGTTTTTTTTCGTAGCTTGCTTCGATATGCACTACCTCTGATGATGCAAGCAGGAAAATATTTAGGGAAGCGTTTATTGGAATCTGGTCAAAACATCGTCGAAAATGTTTCACGAGGAAAATCATTTCGTCATGCAGCGAGAGACCAAGTTCGCCAATCTGGTCGAGAAATAAAAGCAGATATAATTCGCAAATTACAAGGTGGAGGAGGAGTTAAAAGAAAAATCCGAGCGCTCTCGTCAAACGAAGCGAAATAATCCAACAGACGTATTTTCCGATCTCTAACAACCGAAAAAATGGAGCGATGTTACTGCACTAAGAGCGAACTCGAATTATTCGACTCCGAGAAAATACAATTAGCAATAGATAATTCCAGCTTTGTAGAGATTCATCCAATCGCTTCTATTTCTGATAGCAACACTATCGAGTTTCAAATCACCGGTTTGGGAGATGGCTATTTCGATCTCTCGCACGTTTTTCTAAATATTCAAGCAAAAATTCTAAAAGCAGATGGAACAGCTTTCGTAGAAGCCGACAAGTGTGGACCTATAAACTATCTTTTAAATAAGATGTTTTCAGAATGTCACATCTCCCTGAACGATCGACAAATTTCTTCCGAGAGTAACTATGCTTATAAAACATATATTCAGAGCAAGTTGTTTCATTCCGAATCATCGCAAAAGAACTTTTTACGGGCGGGTATGTTTTATAAAGATACACCAGGTGAATTTGACGATGTAGATCTAACAACCACTGGCAAAAATTTGGGTTTGAAACAGCGCTATGAGAGAGTGAAAGAGGGTAAGATATTCGATATGTGTGGAATTCTGCAATTTAGGTACACAACCTCGTCTGCTAATTAGCGGGACAACGGTTCGCGTGCGTTTGTTGAAAGCAAAAGACATTTCAGTCTCCTAGCTAAAACAGGTGCCTTTTGCCTTCAAATCGAAAATATAAGTCTATTTATTCCAAAATGCGATATATCAAGTTCCATAGTGATCGCACATGAAAAAGCTTTAGAGCAAGCATTAGTTCAAATACCTTTTACTAGAATCGAAACGAACTTTCACTCTCAGTTCAAGACTTAAAAGTGTTATAATTCCAAATGCAATGAATTGTATTTTACCCTCACGAATGGTGTTCGGGTTCATCTCTAATTCTGCCTTCAATGGTGACTTTAAATTGAACCCTTTTAATTTCAAGAACTACAATCTAAGTTAGATTTCCTTATCAGAGAATGGAGTGCAGATACCGATGTCGGCCTACACTCCTTCGTACAAAAATAATTTGTACTCAAGAAACTATTTAAGCCTATTTACAGATCTTGCCCAACACAATACAAACATAACGCTCGAGGAATATAAAAACAATACATGTTTATATGTCTTCGACCTCACGCAAGGTTATTCTGCCAGCGATCCTTTTAATAACATAGCTAGAAGCGGAGACATATCGATTCATTTAAAATTTGACGAAGTTCTTCCAGAAACAGTCACATTATTAGTTTATATGGAAATGCAATCACTTATCGAGATCGATAAAAGCAGAAATATATTTACTGACTTTTAAAGCATCATGGACACTCAAACTCTCTTACGATTAGCCGCAGTGATCCTATAATAGCTAGAAGATTTGGGGGAGTCTTTGCGAGAGATTTATTACCAAATAATCGAGGTTATTACGAATCATTTATAGTAAACACCGATTCGTCTTTAGAAGAAGGAGCCCACTGGCAAGCTATGTATTTTGATGAGAATGATAAATGCACTTTCTTTTGTTCTTACGGGACTGATCCGAGGGGAAGCATTAAAATATTTATCGATAACAATTCGACGCAAGTGGAATGGAATTCGAAACTCTTACAACAACCCAAAACAACATCTTGTGGAACATTTTGCCTCTATTTTCTATGGCATTAATCCCGAAAATTAAAAATCGACAGATTATGAGAAACGCATGTTTGCGAAAATGAACGTGTTGTAACATGTTTTGCGCAAACACAATTGAAATTGACAAATCATCCAACTTTCGACGCCTCCAGGCAGCAATGCGAATCTCTTCAAAATATGTCAAATAATAAAAGAAAGAGATATATTCATCACAAGTGTAATTGTGATTTCAGTTGATCTCCAGCCATGGAAAGATTTGGATATCTGTTTGCGGATTCTTGCTCTGGAGGGGATTATTTATACATTCACAACAAACTGTATGATAATATTTTGGAATGTGTCGAAAATGCTCGACTACATAAAAACTCTGTTCAACCTGCTAAGATTATGTACTTTTCCGTGTTATCAAACGCAGAGATAGTGCAATTCCTACACAAAACTTCAACAGACGAGAAACGATTTGGTTTCTGTCAACTCACGAAATATAATAATATTGAAAAATACAACGTCTACTCTTCGCAAAAATTTTTGTGTGAAACAATTGTGGACGCTATCGCAGCCACTAAAGGAGTTTCTTGGAATGACGTCCCGGACTGTCCCAATTTTGAAGCAAAATTTGGATATTTTCTATTGTTAAATGATGATGAAGTTGTGTTTTATTTGCATTGTTTGTAAATATACTGATTTGTTGGAAAATGTAAACCTACGTAAAACGCTTTTACTTTGAAAAATGTATCCAAATGTTCTATGCTGATAAAACAATAAATGTGTTTTGATTTTCCCACTACTATGTGTCTTTTTTCTCATTCTTTTTAACACGAAACAATTCTGTCTAACAAAAAATGAATAAGGAAGTAATTATTAGATAACAGGTTTTCTTAGCTATCTCAATGCCATTTTAGTGGAAATACCTATTATCATAGTCGAGGTTAAAAACAATCTTCAATGTCTGGCATCTCAAGGATCTTTCGAGATACTCGATATTCTGGCGACCTACTTATTTAAATAATATATAAATTCCCCCCACACGCATATTTGTTATTTTTATGAATTTTTAAAATGACGTTTTGTTCAAAACAAGGACAGCAAAATCAGTATAAAAACCCTCTCCGTCAACATTGTAAACACTTCATCGCTGTCTGGAATCTCAAGGTTCTTTCGAGATACTCGATATTCTGGCAACTACTTTGATTTAATTAGTATTTAAGATTTTCCCCTCGCATATTTGTTATTTTTAAAAAATTTTAAAATGTTTTGTTCAAAATAAGGACAGCAAAATCAGTACAAAAACCCTCTCCGTTAACATTGTAAACACACCATCGCCTCATCTACTCCTCGATTCAAAAGATGGAAGCTGGTAAGTTTTTTATTATTATTTGTAAGACCTTGTAACGCCGTGTATAGCTAGTATAAAAAAATGTTACTGCCCAATATACAAATAAAAGCATTGTTTATTTGCTAAACAATTTGTTAATGAAGCAAAAGAATTTAGTTCATATGCCAAGCCGGTGCAGTCAGTCCATATTCTATTCTCAACGCCACCGGCGTTCATCGTCTTTCCACTCCAATCCCGGACTAAGCCCTTTTCTCCATCCAAGGCTGGCTCCTCTCTCTCTCTCTCCCGACTCTTTTTCTTCTCTTTTTCCGTCTCCTTCCTTTTCTCCTCAAAAAGAACCCTTTTAAACACCAGGGGTGTGTTCACAACACGCCCCTCGTCCCTTCTTATTGGCAGGTCACAAAAGTCTCTTGGCCTCCCTAGTCTCCTCCCTCTGTTCTCTAAGCTCTTCTCTCCTAAAAAAGACCCTTTTAAACAACAGGGGTGGGTGCACAACATGTCCCTCGTCACTTATCATTGGCAGGCCACAAAATTCTGCCCACGACCTCATTAGAGTCCTATTCGCACGGAACTCACAATCACACTCTCTGCCCCGTCTGGAATGTACTAGCGCCAGATTTCTCGTTCGACATCTGGACATTTTGTTCATCGCATTCTCTTTGTTCCTTAGAGACATTCTCTAATCCTCTGCCTAGGCGACAGTGTTCTCCGTTAGATAGGCTTCGTCTATTGTCAATGGGTGCAGGAACTCCTATGTCCATTATGATTTTCAGTCAGAGTGTCGTCATGGATCCGAGGACAAACAATAAACAATGACCCTTAGCCACGTTCACTGGTCATTTTACAGCTGGTGGATCGTAAAAATTCAGGGACAATCGATGGGTGTGAGATCACAACAATCGAACGCATCGTACTTGTCCTTCAACAGCTGGTGAAACCATAAAACTTATCGTGAATCGAAAGATGAGGATTCACAACAATCGACGATGTCACAACTCCTTCCCCCTGAAAAGGTCCATTTTACAGGACTGCTCTGGCCTCAGTTTGGTTCAGTTCGCAACATTTCACACCGAAATGTTGTCTTATCAATGAGACCGATCAGGACAGCAATCCAATAAACATATATAATCACAAGTAAAATAAACAAATAAATCCAAAATTCTATAAGACGTAAACTTTACAATAAAAACTTGAATTCCGAATCTTGGATTATTTTTTCCATTTCTTAAAGTTACTTCACACTTTAAAATTTAGGGTTTTAAAGAAATTAACTCAAATTATAATATTTCTATAATTCTAATACATCAATTGCTCATTTAATTGTGTTAAACATCTGTGAGCGTACATCGTCCTAAGAGACACAAAATATTTACCATAACCCATAATTTCCTTCCACCTTACACACACACCAACACATACAAATATTACTCATACCAACTCATACAAATATTAATTCACACCTAGCACCAATCCTAAGAATTACTCATTCCCATCTACCTATTCCAACGGTATTTCCACCGATATTAAATAAACAAAATAATATATCATGGTGCAGTTCCAAGAAATTAATGTTTCTTGTGAACATTGAAAGCAGCAGTAGATTTTGATAGTGTAGAATCCGCCTTTTTTGTACTTAGACCGGCAATTCATAACGTTTTAAACGTATCTCCTGTTTTGCGTTTGAATGTTATTATATGCTTACATGTAATTTTTATGAAAATCATAAGCGATGAGTTAAGCAAAACAAATATATCACAAACATATTACTTTTGCAGTAATGCTCTGAGAATTTTATCAGCCTCGCAAATATTATCGACAGTAGATGAAGGATTTCGAAAAATATTTAATTCGATTGAGACTTTTACTAAAAACGGAAGTGGATGGGTTCTTTCCAGTATCGATTTTGCAGATTTGCATGTAGGGAACTTTGCTGAAAATAGAGGCGGTTGTAAAACTGCTCGTCTACCAGTTAGACTGGCTAACAAAAGAGCTCTATTATCCATTGATTGTTTCAACAATAAATGTTTCATTTATTTCGTATTAGCTGCCTTATTTCCTCTAAAGAAAAATGCTGTTCGTAGTAGTTCTTACAAAAAATATTTAAAATCTATTGATGTAAAAATGTTAAAATTTCCTGTCGAAATAGCAAACATTAAAACATTTGAAATTGTCAATAAATTAAAAATAAATGTTTTTTCATACGATGATGGGATGATTTATCCCCTCTACAATTGCACTCAAACTCCAACGACAACTAACGAAGAAATAGACTTATTTCTTTATGAAAAACATTTTTACTTCATTCGGAATATTAACAGTCTTTTAAAAACCAAAAAACATTTCAATCATTATTGTAAACTTTGTTTAAACGGATTCGTTCGAGAACAAACTTTGATAGAACATTAAACCCTTTGCGTTCATAACAGACCTCAACGTGTTTCGATTCCCGAAAATTTAGTTTTAAAGTTTAAAAATTGGGATAGATGTCTCAAACATCGATTTGTGATTTTTGCAGACTTTGAATGTTTGCTGTCCAAAATATCCTCTACTGCTCCCAATGCTCAGTACCCTTATACTCAAACCTTAGAAAAACACATCCTGCTCTCATATGCCATGATTGTAATAAATCAGGACGATAAAATTATACACCATAATTATTATGTAGGGACTGATGCGGTTGAACATTTTCTAAACACCGCAAAAGATCTATCTTTTCGGCTTGTAGCTGAACTCAAAAAAGTTAGCGAAATCAAATTGGACGATTCTTCAATGTATGATCCCTCTAAATGTGTCATTTGTCACAAAAAATTTAGACCTACAGATAGAATTGTTCGCCATCATTTACACCACGAAAATTTTGTGACTGGTAAGGCGCATCAAATATGTAATTTACAATACAGAGAGAAATTTTATTTGCCTATTTTCCTGCATAATGGCAGATCCTATGATAATCACCTCCTGTTGAAATACCTACCCAAAGATTTTGCAAAGGAAATTAGTATAATACCTATAAATCTAGAAAAAATCTCTATGTTCACATTGGATCATTTAAAGTTTCTGGACAGTTATCAGTTTTTCGACAGTTCGCTTGATACACTGATTGAAAATCTTTTAATCTCTAAACATGACTTTAAAATATTTGATACGTTTTTCCGAGAAAACAAATATAAATATTTGCTGTATCGAAAGGGAATTTTTCCTTATTCTTATATGGATAACAGCGACAAACTTCAGATTAAAGGGTTACCGCCACGCGAAGCTTTTTTCAATGATTTGACACGCCAACATATATCTGAGAAAGGTTATATGCACGCCTTAGCAGTCTTTCACGCCTTCGAATGCAAAACACTTGGTGATTATTTAAAACTGTATCAAAACACCGATGTTTTAATGCTTGCAGAAGTATTCTGCGTCTTTCGAAACCTTTCTCTAAGATATTATGAATTAGATCCAGTGCATTATATTTCAATCAGTGAGCTTACATTTGATGCAGGTTTAAAATTCTACAAAATCGAATTACAGTTATTTGTAAATATTAATGATTACATCTGGCTAGAAAGTCAGATGCGCGGGGGTATTTGTCTTGTCAGCAAACGTTATGCAAGAGCAAATAATCCTTCTTTATCTTCTATTTACAATACTTCTAAACCGCACTCTTACATTCTAGCATTGGATATTGTAAATCTTTATGGTTATGCTATGAGTCAATTTTTGCCGTTTGTGTGTGTGGAGATTTCTATTGGCTATCTTTAGAGGAAATAAATAATTTCGATGTTCTAACAATTCCTCAGAATAACAACAAGGGGTTTATTCTAGAAGTTGATTTAGAATTTCTAGAATCAGAACATGACAGACTAAACGACTTACCCCTAGCCCCAGAACATTTAAAAATAACGCGTTAAATGTTATATCCTTATGGTGAAAGATCATGCACTAAGTTCAGACTTCAGAATACCTTTCCGAGCAAAACATTAGCTCCGAATTTCTATCCTAAAACACACAATATTGTCCACTACTTAACTTTGCAGTTTTATCAGAAACAGGGTTTAAAGCTCACCAAAATACACCGTATATTAATGTTTTCACAAAAACCATGGTTGCGAGAGTATATTGCCTTTAACAATTCAAAACGGTTATCTTGTAACACTCAAAGTGAAAAGTTATTTTTCAAAAAACTAAATAGCTCGTTTTACGGAAAATGTCTTCAAAATGTTAGAAAAAGGGTAAATGTTAAGGGCGCTTTAACAATCGAAGACTGTAAAAAATATCTCGCAAGTCCTGCCTTAGACTATTTCGAACCGTTATACGAAAGCTTGAAATTATTCAAAATGAACCAGACTGATCTTCGTTTGGATAAACCTATATACATAGGATTCACTGTGCTAGAAATTTCCAAATTGAGATTATACGAGCTGTATTTTTCCTATTTTAAAAAGTTTTATGATTCTAAATGCACACTGTTGTACACAGACACTAATTCTCTTTCTATGCACATAGAAACTCCAAATGTATACGATGATATACAGCACAACTTCTCATAAATAATGGATTGAAGCAATTTCGAAGAAATCCACCCCCTTTTCAGTGAAACAAACAAGGGTCGTCTTGGAACTTTAAAAAATGAAACATGCCTTTCCTTGAAGGAATTTGTTGGTTTGAAACCCAAGATGTATAGTTTATTGTGTGAAGATCGTTCCGAGAGCTAAGGGGGAAGTTCTCTTGTTTCTCTCTCCCACGAGAGATAGAAGCAAGTTTTACAAGACGAACTTTGTATTAAGGATTTACAACATTCTATAGCTTCTAAAAACACGTTTTGGAGACTTTTGTCCAAAACAAAACAACTTTGTCCTCTTTTTATGATAAAAAGTTTTTATGTGATGATGGGATTTCTACCCCTGCTTACGGTCATTATAAGATCAATGAATAATATACCTCTTCCTTTCCTTTTTTCCAATCATATCCCTTTGTGAATCTGGTTTTCCTCTTCTTTATAATATTATAGGGTGGAAGCTAATATACATTTTTTAACCGGCGTCAAGTAAACTTGACTACCAATACATATTTTTTAACCTATTACATTTGTTTTCTAAAAAAAATAAGGAATCGGACATGTCTTGAATCGTTTTAATTGCTTTTAACTTTTTGTTTTTCTCTTTGTAGTATTTTAGAGGCCTGAACTCTTCTTACAAACTATTATCTATACCTATTGCTTAAAAAAAAGAGAAAAAAATATCCTACAACATGTATTCATGTCATGAAAAAAGGAACGAAAAAAATTTAAAAAAATGTTTGTCGCAATCTATCTATGTTTGTATTCTTCACTCTTTGTTGTTGATAATGTCAATGTTTTGGAAACCTTCCCATGGCTCTACAAAGAAGATGATGTCAGTTGTTGAGTTTGCTTCTTTAGCTAGTAAAAACAGTTGCAGCACAATATTCAAAATCAGTTCTATATCTATTGCTTAAAAAAAAGAAAAAACATCCTACAACATGTCATTTGACATGAAAAAAGGAACAAAAAAAATGTTTTAAATGTTTGTCGCAATCTATCTGTGTTTGTGTTCTTCACTCTTTGTTGCTGATAATTTCAATGTTTTCTAAACCTTCCCATGGCTCTACAAGGAAGATGATGACAGTTGTTAAGTTCGCTTCTTTAGCAACAGTAAAAACAGTTGCAGCACAAGATTGGAAATCATTTCTGTATCTATTGCTTTAAAAAAGAAAAAAACATCCTACAACATGTCTGAAGTTGATTTAACCGAAGATTCCTACTACGAACTTTTGTCACCGCTAACGTATAATAACTTTAAAAAAGAAAAAACATCCTACAACATGTCTGAAGTTGGTTTAACCGAAGATTCCTACTACGAACTTTTGTCACCACTAACGTATAATAACTTGAACGACAAGTCGAACATAATATCTGTAGAACATGTGCAAGCTTACTTTTTCATCTGCATCTAGGATTGCTTCCATCCCCCGGGGAGTAGGGGCGGTCATAAAGCTTACTTTATGATTTTGTCGATACCCCGGGTAAACAAAAAAAAACGACCGAGTCTTTAAGCCATTACCTCAGCTGGTCTCGGTGGAAAATGGTGATTTCTCCTGCAAGCACTCTTTCTGCGTTCGGCTGGTGTTTCGATAGGAGAAATTTTCGATACTCTTTTCATCTCTGTGAGCTTAAAACCTTCACTGACAAAAAGTGAACTCAAAACCGTCAAGGCTAAAAAGTGAGCTCACTTTTGTCAGTTATATACTACTATAATACTCAAACCGGTATTAGGGAAGTACGTAAGCTGCTCACCACGTCGAGCATTTAAAGGAAGTTGTTGCAGGAAGCTGAGTTGACTTTGAACAAAGATAAGCGTAATTTGGGTTGCGAGAAATTAAAATATTTGGGTCTGGTAATTAGCAAGGATGGGATTAGCACTGATGAATCTAAGGGCAACAATAGAGAAGAAACCCCCCAAAGAATGCTACAAAAGTGTCGAAACCCAGTGGTATCAAAAATTTATTAAACTCTTTATCAATGAAAGAAAACTATAGGAGATTTGTTTGGTTTGGATAGTATTAAACGCGCCCTTACGGTACTGAAATGACCTGATTTTAATTTGTCATTCGAGTTGTTTACAGTGCGATAGGGATGGGGGCGGTCAGAGACTAGTCACGCGCGCTCGATAATGAGGACAAAAATTAAACAGTAATAGAACGCGAGAGTTTAGCGGTTATTGGGGCTTTAAATAAATTTCACACGTGTTTTGGACTGCTGCCGGTAAAAGTGATAACAGATCATGCGGCCTTAACTAATGGTAAAAATTTATCCAGTCGAATGATTAGATGGGCACTCAAGCTAGCCGAGTTTCATGTTGAATGGGAACACCGTCTAGAAGTTCAAAATGTGGTTGTAGATATTTTTTCTAGGAATCCTGTTGAAAGTATAGTAGGCGAAAATATTGCTTGTGCAGTGATTAGAGATTTGGTACTTTCGTCCAGAGAGCAATTGATTTCGGAACAAAAAAATGATCCTGAGTTAGGTCATATCTATAGATATCTCGAAAACCCTGATGACAGCTCGATTAATGCGACAGTCTGTGGGAATTGGTCTCATGATTCTAAGCTAATCGACGGCTGGTTATTTTACGCGAAGTATGCAACCACTCTTAGAGAACTGAGAGTGTATATTTTCCGCTATCACTGCAGGGTGAGATAATGCGCGAATTTCATGACCAGCCCATGGCAGATCATTTAAGAAAGAAAAAGGTCAGGGATGCTTGTTATTTTCCCTACATGAGAATGTTTATAAATCAATATGTTTTGACATGCGATTTATGCCCAAAGTGTGATTATAAAAACGCGTTACCAGCTGGTCTTTTAATCAGGGCCGATCGTAGGGTATCGGCCGCCCACGTGCAAACACCTAATGTGCCGCCCCCCTAGAGAACTTTTCATAATTTGACTAATAACGTTGACGTTAAAAATTATCTACTTATATAGGAATAAACAGTAAAACACATTAATAATAACTCAGATAAAATTTCAAGTACAGAACTTCATTTTTTTGGCCAGGTAATGAGTTATAATAGCGACAAAATGCTTTAACACAATAATAAACTAACAAAAATATAACCTTTAAAATAAAAATAAACATTTTATAATTATAAATGCAAAACAACAGAATTTACTCAAAAAATACAATCTAATAAAAATAAATACTAAGGCACAAATCCCGTGAAACGAAAAGTATATAAATCAGTCCTTCTACTAAGACTAAGAAATAAACTGTACCGTAAAATCCGGTGTGAAACGCACACTTTTAACTCAAAAAATAAGATCGAAATTTGCGGTTGCGCGTTATACGCCGGTTATAAAAATGAGAGCTTTAAAAATACAAAAAAGATGAGCATAGAAAAAGATCAGACTTTTACATACATCGAAATACTGTTTCTGTGAAAGAAATAACATTCCTTATGAACTTTTTAAAGGGTTGTAATTCTGAAAGTACCCTATTTTTACTAAAGCTTGGAATAATACTCGAATAAAGGACTTCAAAACACAAGATCACTGCGCACATGCATTTCAGGTTTCTTCTTAAAAAAGGGTGTGTGTTGTACGGCGAATATGTGTAGGGGCATGTTATATGCCAGATTTTACTGTAACTATAAAATAACTTTTCTTGCTTTCTGAGAAGCAAATTTGTTAATAGTTTCGGTTAAATAAGTTTTTCTGAGATTTCGGATTCCATTGAGACTTGGCCTAATCTGAAAGCCTTTCTTGTGTTATATTATTTCTCAAGTAATTTTTAATGATTTCTAATTTACTGAAACTTTTTTCATCGGAAGCTACAGAAACAGGTTAGGTTAAAAAAATTCTCAATGCTAGAGCGAAATCGGGAAAACAGGGAATAAGATCATTTTTCACTATAAATTTCTAATATCTCAGTTGGCTATTTTTTACCAGGAAAAATATCTTCGAATAAAGTTATTTCATTGAACAGCTGTATACCATCTATATCTTATTTTGGAATTTCTTTTTTATTGTCTCTTATAGTTCCAGCAATAGGGTTTTTTTTTTCTTTTCAAAAATTCATCTGAAAGCGGATGTGTACCAAATGTCTCTTTTAAAGTCACCTTCTTCCCAAATGTTCATGTGTCTATACATACAAGACATGTATTTCTGTGTCTCCCTCTTCTAAATCTGGATCGATTTCAGTGGAGGAATCATATATGCTATTATACTCTTCATCATTTAATTCTTCCTGATCATAATCACGAACAGAATTTCTTCATCCGAAAATACTGTTGTACTATATCTGTTAAGGTATCCGATTGTGTTCAGAATCGTAATTTTGCAAAAGCGTACAAACGAATATTTAAAAAAATATTTAGTGTTTTTAGATCAGGATGCACGTATGAAATTGTTTCAAAAATATTACTACAACAAAAAATTAATTAAATACAATATTTTGGTGAAAAATGAACTTAAAATTATTTATTTTCAAAACGTTCTCCTTTTATGAATAATGCTTCTATAATAATAATAATTTGCTTATATGTAGCTAAGACTTCTCCAGAGAGCCTGAACTACGATTTTATAAAAATTCACATTATTTACAGAGTTACAATCGAAAGAATTATAGGTGTTTTCTTGTTAAAATTTCTCCACTCCGATGTATTAAACTATGAATAAATCTACATCTAAGTTAAATATATCAAACATCCTAGTCCAGGCTCTGTACAGATGTCTGAGCTATCTATAGGCAAAATATTATTATTATAGAAGCCTTTTCCGTAAAGGCTATTTGAAAATAAATAATACTAAGTTCATTTTCTGCCAAAGTATTGTATTTAATTAACTCTTTATTGTAATAATATTTTTAAAATAATTTCATACGTCTATTCTAATCTAAGTGAAACTGAATATTTAAAAAAAGATTCGTTTTTATGCCTCTTCAAAATCACGGTTCCGAATGTAGTCGAATACCTTAAATACTGTATCTAATAAATTACTTAAATATCACATTTCTTTATCATAACTACAATAATACGCCATAGTACAAGGAAGATTTAAAAAGTGATCATGCATTCAGAACTGTAACGGCGATTCACGCGCAAGGTATGACGTACCCGAAGAAGCGGCATCCAAAAGTATTTACACTGCTGGCCGCCGTAAATGCAACACCCTGAAGGAAGCATGCAAATAACATGAAATTTACAACATGCATTAGCGGAGGTGAGGTATGTGCAAATGATTAGAATTTCAGCGCAGACACATATCACGCGTGCATGTGGTGCCACCTCAAAGCGCTATTTAAGGCTTGGAGATTTCGACGATTTCAAGTTCGGCAATTGTGTTTTTCTTGTGGGTTTTTCAAAAAACGATCAGTAATGTCTCGTAGAAAACAGCGATCAGCTTTTGATCAAGTATCCGAGTTCGACAGAGGAAGGATAGTGGCCTACCAAGATATTGTGGATTATCTTTCAGGAAAATCGGTAGCCGTGTTGGACGAAATCAAACAACTGTAATGCGGGTATGAGACCGTTGAATGCAGGTGAGTACGACGGACCGACGTGGTCGATCGCATCCACCTCAGTGCACCACTTCACGTGAGGACAGGCAAATTGTGTGCATGGCAGTGACGGATCACTCAATCACATCACGGCCCATAGCATAGCACATTGAGTCTGTAACACATCATTCAGTGTCTGCGCGTACCATTAGACGCCGATTACAGCAGAGTGGTCTGTCCGCAAGACGTCCATTGCTTGGTCTACCCTTGACGCAGAACCACAGACGTATCCACCGCCGTTGGTGCCATGAAAGAAGAATGTGGGTGGCAGAATGGAATGAAGTTGTCTTTACTGAAGAGTCACGCATCTGTCGGCAACACCACGATGGTCGGATTCGACTCTGGAGACACCGTGGAGAGAGGAGGCTGAACATATGCATTATGCACTGCCCCACTGGTCCTGCACCGGGTATTATGGTATGGGGTGGTATTGGATATCACTCTCACACTCCTCTAGTATGCATTGCCGGTACTTTAAACAGCCAGCGCTACATCTCCGAGGTATTGGAGCCAGTTGTCCTTCCCTACCTTCAGGGTTTGGCCACAGGTTCTTCGTCAAACACCAGATTGAATTGCTTCCCTGACGGGCTCGCTCTCCGGATCTTTCGCCAATAGAAAACATGTGAATAGATATAAAATGCCGGTTCTGGGACAAGTGGAGCGTGGAGCCTCCATAGACTTAACATGGGGTCGGTTCTAGGACAAGTGGAGCGCGGCTGACCCCTGGGAGCAGAAAAGATAAGGAAAGGGTGACAATGGGCATCCTTATGTGAAAAACATTCCACGCATGCGTTATGAAAATTTTGAAATGCTGGGAATTCATTGAATAGACTATTTATTTTTCAATATATATATATATATATATATATATATATATATATATATATATATATATATATATATATATATATATATATATATACATATATATATATATAATTTTTAAAATAAGATTTCAATAATATTTTCCATTTTACTTTAGTGCAAACAATAATGACAAAAAATAAATATTTTTTATGAGAAGATGAATCATTCCAATTTTTTCTCGTATTAGTAAGGGCCTTCTCTACCAGTGTAATTGGTTTGAGAACACGATTATGTTTTTAATGATAGGCGATTCATATTTTTACTTAATGAAATGAATTAATTAGTTGAAATGAATATACTGTTCAACTTGATCGTAGGATTCAATGCAAATTTAAGTCTAGATGAAGGGAGACAAACTTTTTTTGGAAAAATGGAACTTAATATTAGTCAGAGCTATTTTCGTTTCAATAAATGTTTTTCATTACTTCAAAACTAGTTTTTTAAAGAAAGTATATTTATTAGTGGTGCCATCTATGATTGATTTTAATTTCTATGTGTAAAATTAGACTTATTTTTAAGTTGAGTTTCGAACCCCCAAAAGTCTTCGTTGGTGAATGTTAGAAGGTACGATCCTAACAACTCACTTACGAAAACCTGTTACCTTACATTTTGTTTACTCACATATTATCAAACTTCAAGCGAAAATGCTTAGAATAAAGTTGAATTGTAAGATTCCTATAGCTAAAAATTTAATATCATTCTATACTATTTAAAGCATGTGTTATATATATATATATATATATATATATATATAACACATGTTTTTACTTGCCAAGGACATGATAGAATTATCCAGAAGTGGTAATATATCTTATCTTATAGGGAAAGGAATGTGTAAACATGTTGGTACATGAATATCGATAACATGGGACACCAGTCAAGGCGACCGTGTTCTTCTCATACAGGCTTCTCCTATTGTCAATGGATGCAGGCTCTCTTTTCACCATTATGACGGGCAGTCTGGATGGCGACGCTTGCCCGAGGTCAAGCAATAAACAATGACCCCCTGGCCCCGTGCACTTGTCACTTAACATCTGGTTGAAACCATAAAACTTAGTGTGAAGGGAAGACGTCACAGCGTGTTATACTTTCTTCTTTGTTATCATGCCTTCTCGGAGACAGAAAGTCGCAAACTACATTCTTCTTGGAATCTTATTAGTATATGAGAACTACTTCCCCTACATTCATACGTAGTTATAAGATAAGCGTCGATTTTCTATTGGTCCACGTTTATTGCTTTGTACTATATAATACAGATTTTTCCATTTCTCATTACTGTACTAGCTGATGCCTTAAAATGCAGTCTGTTTAAGAATTTTTCGAAAATTCTCTGATTTTCCTCTTAATACCCAAATTTTTGCAACAAGTGACTTTGGAGATTTAACATCATCTCAATTAGATTCTCCGTTCGAAGATGATGTCGCTGAAGATAAAATATTTTCTTGTTCTGATTGTAATAAGTTTTTTAAACATAGAAGAACTTTAAAAGACACAAAAAGAATGTGAATGGAACTGATGAAAACAGATGCAACCATTGCAATAAAAACTTTGCCAGATCCGATAGCCTCCAACGTCATTTAAAGTTGCATGAAGTATCTAGAGCGAAGATCTTAGAAAACAAACGAAGAAGACTTCATTTTTCTCCTCAACCTGGACCATCGAGATATCAAGCTCCTGCTGCTGAAGACAGAAGAGATAACACCAAAAGTCGTACTTGCTTGAATACGTTTCAAACAAATACCATTTCAACCGATTTGAACTTTATAAAGAATTTAAATGGCTTCCTCCAAAATTCTAAAGAAAAAGTTATAAGAATAGTTGAAAATAAATCCAAGGAAAAGAAAGGTATCAACTGGTACGTTTGCGCCAAGGTTCGTTTTGTTAGAAAAACTGCAGAAACCGAAGAAGAGAAATGTGAATCGCATTTTCGATCAATTTGTGAAATAAGTCTCCTAAATGACTCACTTGAAAAAAAAAGTAACGGAAGCTTTTTTAAAAACATTATCATCATGTGAAGAATTCGAGGGAAGAGGAAGCGGATGGATTTTAGATGAAATTCTACATTTGGAAGTAAAAACATGTGCCTATCAACCACTAGTAGCCTCTTCATACATACCCTTACCAAAAATTATAGCGAAGAAAAAAGCTATCATAAATATAAAAAACAGCGATGAAAAATGTTTTTATGGTGCGTTTAATTTTCATTTTATGCATATACTTGTCGACCGTATTTATTATTTATATTGAATGATATTGCTTATTTCAATGCTTCTCATATAATGCATTTTGAAAAATGGAAGATTAAATTGAGTTTTCTGTTAGCACATTGTATTCTTGTTTATTTCAGTGATTCTTCTATAATGCATTTTGAAAATGGAAGATTAAATTGAGTTTTCTGTTAGCACATTGTATTCTTGTTTATTTCAGTGATTCTTCTATAATGCATTTTGAAAAATGGAAGATTAAATTGAGTTTTCTGTTAGCACATTGTATTATTGTTTATTTCAGTGATTCTTGTATAATGCATTTTGAAAAATGGAAGATTAAATTAAGTTTTCCGTTACCATATTGTTCTATAAAAGGAGAGTTGAATTATTTATTTGTATGTTAGAAATTAAGAGAAAGGCATTCCATTATATATATATATATATATATATATATATATATATATATATATATATATATATATATATATGGTAGTTAAAATTTATTGAGATAAGTTTAAAAACTATAAATTAATGTTTGTTACATGAGTATTCTCATTTACAATGGAGTTTCCAAACTTTAAACATCCATTTTCTATGATGATCTGCGGACCTTCTAATTCTGGTAAAACTTTCTTTGTTAGACGAATCTTAGAAACAAAATTAATCAAACCTTTTCCTCCCAAAATTATTTGGTGTTATGGAATTTATCAAAAACTGTTTGAGAAGATGTCTGACATAGAATTTCATGAAGGCATACCTTCTGGTGTAGAAAACATAACTAATGCTCTCATAATAATAGACGATTTAATGAATGAAGTAGGAGATGACAAAAAACTTTCAAACTTGTTCACGAAAGGAAGCCATCATAGAGATGTTTCCGTAATATTTATTGTATAAAATATTTTTTGCAAGGGAAAACAAATTAGGAATATTTCTTTAAGTACTTCTTACCTATGTTGTTTTAAAAATGTTAGAGACAAGCAACAGATCTCTTCTCTAGCAAGACAAACGTATCCATCTCAGTTTGAAATTTCTTTTAGAAAGTTATGACGATGTTACAAAATTGCCATGTGCTTATTTATTTATGGACCTGAAGCCTGAAACGAATGAGAGACTGCGCATATGTACGAGTATATTTCCAGGGGATAAAAACATAGTATATGTTCCTCGGTAATAATTGTTTTTAAAATACAAACGAAAAATTAATTTATACTTTTTAGTCATATAAAATTTTATTTTACTATCGAATATAGTATTTAAAGTTTGAAATAGTCTAACATAAAACATTTGCATTAAATATGTCGGTAAAACAGCACGTAGCGTATTTAAAGCTCTTGGCAAAAAGCAAAACCAAGAGAAAAATATTACAAAAATGTCCTAATTCTCTAATAAAGGCAGTATGCGAATGTGCTTTAAATGCTTTAAAAGGGAATGTTCCATTAACAAAGCATCATATTCTTAATCTTATTTTAAAAATTATTAATTGAAAAATAAATAGCTATTCAATGAATTCCCAGCTTTTCAAATTTTCATAACGCATGCGCAGAATGTTTTTCAGATAATGATGCCCATTGTCACCCTTTTCTTATATCTTCTGCTCCCAGGGGTCAGCCACGCCCTACGCTCCACTTGTCCTAGATCCGGCATTTTATATCTACTCATGTGGTCCATGGTTGCTCAACAATTGAACCAGATTACATCCCCAGCTGCCACACCAGACCAACTTTGGTAACGTGTGTAAGCTGCTTGGTCTGCTGTACCTCAAGAACACATCCAAAGTCTCTTTGAATCAATGCCGAGGCGTGTGGCAGCGGTGATCTCCAACAATGGCGGCTATTCTGGCAGGAACCACACTTCACAGAAGTCTATAAATTTAATCATTTGATACTTGGACAACATGTTATCTACAAAATAAATTTTGCTGTGCTATCTCTTGTCTTTCTTGGTGTTGCATTTACGGTGGCCAGCAGTGTATTTAGAATTCGCCTACAAGCTAAGACCCCTCAAAGCATATGATCTTAAAGTTAGCTACACGAGAAACTATCAATTTTCCAAAAAAGGTTTAGAAGTAGCGTTGAAAAAAGGTAGACGGTGGGTATGACATACTCTGCGCGGGAAGTATCGAGTTAAAACTGAGAAAGATCTCTGATCTAATTATCTCTATATCGGTATAGTTAAAAATATTTTTAAAAGTATCTCTACATTAGGGAAAGTTGAGCCCATTTCTTTTGCAACTTCGATGCTTGCACAAGGCCTCGGGTCTTCCCGAATGATGATTTCCAAATCCGAGTCATATAATTTATTTCTCTTTAGCAGTGTGAAGTGAATTTCTGTGAATGCTTGAAAATAAAGTTATAAAGTTTGGATTAAAAAATAGCTAAATTTTTTTTAAATCTAATCTAAATTTTCAAACTTTTTGATGTTTTCTATTTATTATTGCAAACGCTCTGTACATTTTTTCCATGAAATATTTAGAAAATTAAAATAATAAAATTAAGCTTTTTAATTTTTTTAAAACTCTCAAAAAATTACATTTAATCTTTTTTTCGAATTTTCTGACTGAATTATGAAATTTCTGATTAATACAAACATATTTTGTTTAATTAATTGTTTGTTTAAACATATTAGTTTTATTTCTAGAACAAAACGTAACTTGGCTTCCAGATTACTTATTCAAACTTATTAAAATATCTCCACCAAAAGTAAGCTTTCAAAAATTCTAAGGTTTTTTTTTAAAAAAAAAACGAAGAACACAACATACTCACAATACTCTGAATTTGTAGAGTTTTCTTTTAAAGTTTCTAAATATAAGTTAATAAAACATTAATATTATTATTATACTTGTTTGTTTGTTTTTTCAAATATCTTAATACTTTGAGACTAAACAGAACAATAAAACGTTTCTAGAATAATTTGAAATTTCTAAGATAACTCAAAACTTTTTGACAAAGGCCACAATATCACAAAAGAAATCTAAACTTTTCTAACTAAATTTATATCTCTTATTAGCATTAAAATACTCAAGATTATACAACTTTGCTATTTATCGAATAACTTTTCGCATTTCGGTTTTGTTTGAAATCACTTATCTACTTTATAAATTGTGTTTATCATATTTTTGTTTCTGTAATGCATTTTGCTATCACTTTAATTAAATAGTTTTATACTACTGTGACATCTTCGAGGGGAGTGAATTCCCATCTTACGATTCACAATAGGTTTTATGGTTTTACCAGCCGGTCAAGGACAAGAACGACACCCATCGATTGTCCCTGGATTTTTATGATCAACCAGCTGGGGAGTGACCAGTGCACGTGGCCATGGGGCCATTGTTTATTGTCTGAACTCAGGGAGTGAAGTCAGACAGACGGGTCGCCATAATAGTAAAGTAGAGCCGGCGCCCCATTGACAATAGGCGAAGCCTATCTCAAAATAATCATGTCATCTTTTCTAGGGTTTTGTGAATGGAATACTAGAAACAGGTGGCGTGATGGACAAGTGTGTCCAGATGTGGACAAGGAACTATGGCGCCTTGGGCCAGACGGCTCGGGTGTGTTTTGGCGTTGGACAAGTGTGTCCAGATGTGGACAAGGAACTATGGCGCCTTGGGCCAGACGGCTCGGGTGTGTTTTGGCGTGTTATGCACCAATAAGAAGAAGGAGGAGGTCAAGAGAGACTTTGGTGACCTGCGAATAAGAAGGAGCGAGGGGCGTGTTGTGAACACACCCCTGGGGTTTAAAAGGGTTCTTTTTCAGGAGACGAGAGGAGACCCGAGAAAGGAAAAGAAGAGGTGACCCGAAAGGAGAGGTCGAGGAACAAGGGACAAGAGAGTCCGGGAGAGAGAACGGACGGAGAGAGAGAGGAGAATCCCAGAGTTTTGATCCGTGATGCTGTCCAAGAATCCAAAACGCGAATGAGTAAAAACGCCTTGCGGACTGGACGGAGACAAGCTGTGGAGTGAGCGACCCCAAAACGGGGTCAACCATACTGGCTAGGCACGGAAATTATCAACTTCTTAATCTAACTAAAATCACTTTTCCTATTGGAGAAAAGTATTTTTTACCCCCACAACCTTGCTGTGATTTCACGCTACCATCTGACGACGTTACACTACTAAGAGCAACTAAAAAATCTGCCATAGCTCTAACATTCTTATTGTTGGGTTTTTTTAAAGATTTTGCTATAGATTGTTTAAGATGAATTTTGATTAACTTATTACAAGAATACATGATTCTATACAACATTTTAGAGAAATTTTACGATTTTTATAATTAATTATACACATAATTATTTATAAGGTTGCATTATCTATTATTTCAAATTATCTGGTATATATTCTTTAATCAAGAAGATATCGTGCAAATCACTCTTCAAATAGCAATAAATACAGAAAAATTTTGTGCTTTTCAAATTCAATCTTACAAATAACAGTTCTCTTAGCAGCATTAGAGTATATTAGAAAAATTATGTGTTTATTTCACATGTTACCTCAATAAAAAGAACAAAAAATATGTGTGTATCTTTAAGTAACATGCTTTATTTCTTTGAAAATTCTTTTCACAGTTTGAAGCAATTTAAATTAAATATTTAGAAATTATAGATTGTTTCATTTATTACTAAACGAAATTATCGTAATACGTTATGATTACAAACAAAATTATCAAAATAAATATAACTATGTTTTATTTCAATTTCGCGCTGTTGTTAGGATTCTTTTAAGTATGGTAAATGATTAATGAATATACTCAAAGGCTCATTAATCTTTTGTATTTTAAATGAACTACTCCCATTTTTCATAAGCGACTAAAGAAATTATTTTTATACGAGAGGAAAATAATAATCATTCATTTGAATAACAATGACACTTGAAAATGTTTTAAGATTGCGGTACATTCAAGCTACGAAAACATACACTTAAATATGTTAATCAATATGAAAGTATTCTAAGAAACTTATGACAGTTATTTATATTTATATAAATAAATAAATAAAATAGTTATAGCACAAATGCAACAAAATATTTTTTTCACTTTATCTTACGAAATGATTAAAATACCTGGGCTTTAAATCTTAAAAAGAATTTTGAAAGTAAAAAATAATTACCTTTTTATTGTTTAACCATTTTTGTGGTTCTGATTTTTGTCTTGACTAAAAGAAATTAATTTGGAAGTCAAATTGACGCAAAATTTCCTCAGTTTTCTTCAAAAAGGGGTCTTTTTTTTTCTGAGGGTCATTCTGCCCCATTCTTTTCATTACTTTTGTCTGATGTGTCGAAATTCTTCCTAAACACCCCCTCACTAATGGGAATAGCGTTGAGAACTCATGAATACTCGTTAAAAAAATAATTAACTATAGACTTGGAGGGTGACAGAAGATTTCTAGCGCTTATGGGCCAAATTTTTCCCTTGTTGACTGAATGCACATTTGGTCTTTTGGTTGCTACAGAAATAAAAGAGAACCGGGATAAATAAATTCTAATATTCTCCTTCACTGGACCACTTCTGAAAAAAATTCCAACTACCAAGCCTTCGTGTAGCTTCTTAGTGCGACGTTTATTACAGTCAATCAATCAACAGACGAAGGGGGTATTTTCATTTATAGGCAAATAACATTCTGTGTGTAAATGTGTTTTTCTCATCCCAAGTATTATCTGTATTTCACTTCAAACGATCTTTTTGTCGAACCGCTTTGAATGAGAAGTTTTTCCTGCTCTCTGACCACATACCACTCTTTGTTTTTTCATTATTTTGAGTAACTTTACCAGCTTTTAAGCTTTTTTTATAGTAGAACCCGAGATTCAGAATTCATACAAAAAATTTATATCGTTTGAAGCTAGTGACATACTATTTTATAAAAGTAGAAAGGAACTCTTAATATGACCATTAATAACATTTTACGACTTTTTGCTTACACACGTCTGGGGCCCCTGTAGCTAGGGGGCCTGTATTATTACTGGCCCCCTGATAAGGCATGCTACACCCCTGATGAGAAGGAATGTTCCTCAAAGCTTGAAATCCATTCTTATTTTTTTCGAACTGTATTATGCTATCGGGATATCGAGACATTTTCATTTTTCAATAACTATTTAAAATCCAGTATATTTATTCAACTTATTATAAATTTTAATTTGAGAAATTCACTAAAAATTTTGCTTGATCGAAAGAATTTTAGGTGGCCGCCCTTTTGTTTTGGAAACCCGCGTGCGGTGCACACGCTGCACACCTGCTAGGATCAGCCCTGCGTTTAATACCAATTTTCCGAATGAAATAGTTTCATTATATTTGTTAGTCCCCTACCCAGCGTCTCGACCTGAAAGATATAGTTATATTTTAGTAATAACCGACCACTTAACGTAGTGGGTGGAGGTTATACTCCTCAGAAAGGCTTCCACCAAAATAATTGCAACGACCATGTTTGAGAATTATACATCGCGATATGGAGCTCCTGTAAAAATGATTAGTGATAACGGTCTCCAATTTGTTTTGGGGCATTTAAGTAATAGATTCGGCATAATCATGTCAAAACCGTTGTGTATAGACCCCAATAGAATAGAACGGAAAAAGTTAATCGTGATCTAGTTTCGTAATGATAATCATTAGACTTGGGACCAATTCCTTAAGGAGTTCGCCTACGCCTTGAGAATGGCGGTCCACGAAACTACTGGGAAAACACCATCAGAGTTATTTTTGGGCAGAAAGCTTATTACCCCGTTTCAAAAACTTGTGATGGTAACAGATGGCGCAAAATTTGTGGTGGGCAATACTGAAAAAATATTTAGGGAAGCAAGGTTCAGTACTAGAATTTAGCATGAAAAGTGGGCGGAGTACTACAATAGAAGGAGACACGGAGTTAATGATTTAGTTCTTGTAGAAACGCATCCCATAAGCACTGACAGCCAGAAAAAAGGTAGTAGCTATATTTAAACCAAAGTTTGAGGGACCTTATAGTCTTGAGTGTTCAAAATAGTTATGTTGTAATTTGGAAGGTGGGTAGAAAAACAACCATTAATGTAGATCAAATGCGAATTTACAATCAGAGAAAAAGTGATGAAGGTGTGGTGGACGTTGATAGTTCAGTTAGCAGTGGATCGGAATATCAGTCGAATAATTCGTTGAGTAGACCTAGGTTAGATCAGTCGCGAGACTTTAGGAGTAGTGAGTCTAGTGAAAAACAGGAAGAAAAGCGAAAAAAGATCAATGTTTCTGGGAATAAAAGTGGGAGAGAGGGATGGCTGTGAATTAAATGCGAATGCTAGCCCAAAACTTCCCCAAGAGGATTAGTGAGAAGATCACGTAAAGATCCGTTATAGCATCAATCTTGTTATTTTTACTGTTGTATTTTATATGCTATATTTGAGTTTTTTCACAGCTTCCAAAACTCAAAGGTGGGAAGATGTTGCAAATGGAGAGAGAGGGGTGTGAGTGGAGGCGTGAGTGATCAGATGACGGACGAGCTCCTGAGGTTTCTCTTATCGCCTTTGGCAACAGAGAGAGGTTAAAAGCTTCGAAAAGGGAAGGAGAGAATTCCTCTAGATGCGTTTGTAGGGATCAGATAGCTATGAGTGTGCTCGATAATATTTAACCTTTATTTTATGAATCCATGTAAATAGCTTAATACATGTTTTATTTAATTGAGAAACACTCGTCGCCACATTATTTATTTGGCACTCAGTCTGTTTATTTGCAAATGAGTATCAAAAGCACTGCCACCCACCTCTCTTCCCCTTCCACCAACCACACGAGAAGACTTGCTGCTCGACGGCTATTTAGAGCACCCCCATACCACAAAGGCACAAAACATTTACAAACATCCATGTCTTTTCCGGGATTCGAACCCAGTCCTTATGGCACCACATTCAGTATTGGTATTTCTACCTTTGCAGAGCTAGTACATTCCCCAAGTGCTGTTATCACTTTCTTAGTGCGGCATCGTTTAGGTGATACCAATTACCACAAGTAATTTTGATGCTCAGTTTTTTCCCCAGAGGGAGGCACCTGAGCTCTGCCGATGCGTAATTTGTACTTAGGAACTTAATTTTGCCGAGAGCATCCGAGGCAAAAGGGCCCTCAAAGAGATCTTTTTCATACCGTATAATCATACGACATGGCCCCTATCGACTTTCTGTATCAAGAAAATCCACCAACTTGTGCCGGGGTCAAACCCGCAACCTTGGGTACTGAAGACCAGCGATGAACCAACTACGCCACTCAGCCGGCATATCGAAAAACTGCCCATTTCCTGTATGTTTGTTGCCACTTGCATAAATGTTTTTAAGTCCATCAATTGGTAGCTTTTTGCCTGCTGATTTGCAAAAAAACTTCTAATCTCGTGTCGACTGCCGGTTCAGATATACGGGCGAAGGACGGTACACAAAATGTTGTAAGTTTAGATTGTTTCGTCATTCTTCTTTTCGGTAAGTCAATTAAACAATATTTGTGTCAGTGATAATTATTGTTGTTGAAATCCCAAATATCGTTGCTACCTTATTGTTATTATTATTTTTGCCGTGTAAATTTAATTGAAAACTTACATTTTACGCTCCCAAGAACGATTTCCTTATTTTCAAAAAATATTTTAATTTAAAAAAAGTTGTTTGTTGTGAATACAAATTTTATGTCCTGTAAAATATGTAATTTTTTCAGAACGAGAATTTTTACGTATTTGTTGTTTACTTTATGTTTTGAACTTTCAACACCAAATGTTGAAAAATTATACTTGTTGAACATTTTTAAGTGATGTGATTACCGTGTATATTCACCTTTTTATTTCTAAGGTTTTACTTAATGTAGCTTAATGAGCTCGTTACTAATGTTTCTAACCTTGAAATGCGTATTTTGTAGAAAATATTAAGTTAAATTAATTGTATTAAATTTTCTTTTTTTTTTTAGTTGGAAGAAATAAAAAGTTTAAATTGTTCTATAACGTTGCTTGGTATTTAGCTAAATTAATATTATATTTATATTGGATTGCATGATGTCACATAATGTTTCATAATGCAATGGTGGCATGGCAGCACTGTTTAATAGTACAGTAATTTTAATAAATTAGCAAAAGAGATGTAGTTAATAGTGTCTGTTCCTATTTACAGATCGAAAATGTCATTTGCCTCTACAGTTTTTGGCACTGTTTGATTTGAGGGCATAAGCCTCACCATGCCTATATTTTTGACGATGGCACAAAAATTTATGAATAAAAGTTACTTGTTTTAAGTTATGACGGGATGGAAGTTGGCAAGTGTAAGAAGGACAATATTTGAACAGTATATATTACAATAAATAACATTATGGAAAGAAATTGAAGTTAAACAAGTTCTTGAAAAAACAAAAATTTAAAGAAATATTGCATAGTTACAAAAAGGTGTCTGACAAACAGTTTTTCTATTCTATCCTGATCTCTTCCTCATTGTCATTAACCTTACCTCTTCTATACTTGATTTTACTGAACTTGTCATCAATTTCAATTCTTCTTTTCTACCAGTTGCTGCACTTTCATTCTCAATTGCGATAATACAAACCTCATAACAAAACATAAACTAATCTACCATAGTATTCTGACACACAATTCAGTTTTCAAAACTCATTTAACAGCTTTCTAAACTAGTATCTAAATGTACTCAAATGACTCACATTAAGCTATATACCTCTTCTGATCACATCATGCGTACCTTGCAAATGCCAATCAAATCTATCAATTAAACAGTTTCTTTTCTTTTGAGCAATTGGATCATTCATACTTGTTAGTGATCTCTCCCACCATTCAATCAATTCATTTGCCCCCCTCCAGCTTCCAAATGACTAAAAAAAGAAATTGTTAATCCTTGCATTTCCATACATTTTAATTAGCCTTCTGGTACCCATGTAAAATGACCACTGCTATGTAGCTTGTAGGGTTGACAGAGATAATGGAACTATTGATCACTGAGTTTGTGCATAAAAATGGTAGCTAGTTTGTCCAACTTATTGTCCCATGGGGCTACAGAAATAAACCAGTGCCAAGCAGTGCACTAAAATAGGATTCAACCATAACCAAGTGAGAATAGGTATAGTTATGAAAAATGATAACACTCCAATGGATTTGTAAATATAAATTAGAGTTTTGAAAGATCAAAGAGGTATGACAAATTAATATGAAAAATTTTGTTGAGAGTGGATGAAACACTCATCATCCTTGAAAAAGATTGTATGACAAAGCTCAGTTGATATGATAATTCTGATCAGTAGGTGTTGGATCAGAGAAATCCATATTGACAAGGCTGTCACATAGGATTCAAAGTTAAGACTGGTGTTCTGATAACGATGTCACCAGATATGATATACAGCCAATAGAGGAAACCATACCTACATATGTTCAAAAGCAGTAATAGTAACATTTGGTGACATTTTTTTAATTGTTTAATGTCTTTTGATTGGTTGAAATGGGTCAATGGCGTAATACACAAATACCAATGTGTACTCGATTAATAATATAAGTAATATCTGCATATTAAAAAAGCATAGAACTAAACTGCTATGTTTAACTTGAAAGTTCATACTTTACATTAACAAATGTTAATTTTTTATTTCAATGTGTGTTTGATTAGGAAGATACATTGGTTTATAAAAAATATAAGCAGCCAGAAAATTTGGACTTATTCAGACATGTTTACTATTGTCAAAAGAAGCATTAATGATGCTATTTTCATTTCATAATCTAATTTTTTTGATATTTTATGTGGATATACGTATTTCGTTATATTGTTGTTATAGAAATGAAGGATAACTTTTGGAGTTATTTCGTGATAGGATGGGTCTGAAAATTTCACCAAATTCTGAAGTGAAATACCTGGTTATGAATAATCCAAATTGCCAATTGGATTACAACTTCAGATCACTTAATGTATTCAAAATAAATATAAATTTAATTTTTTTGTTTACTTTAAAAATAATAGCTCACTTTTAATTTGGTCTTTATTGAAAGTTATCACATTCTTATATGATCTTGAATTTTTAAGACAAATAAATTTAGAAAGATCATTTGTTACTATTTATCCTGTCTTTAAGTGGTTGAATGAAGTATAGAGTGCATGTTGACAATATTGGTGATTTCTAAAACAAGTTGAACTGTCAGTATGCCGTATTTACTCGAATCTAAGTCGCACCCCCAATTCTCTACTCCTATTTGAGAAAAAATAAAAAATTGTGAAAAAGGTTAATCAATCCTAATATATATTATAAACGTGAAAGTTTGTGAGGATGTTTGGGAGTCTTTCACTCAAAAACAACTGAGAATGGATTTTAATGAAACTTTACAATAGTATAGCTTATACGTCAGAATAACACATAGGCTATAATTTATAGGTATTGTGTGAAGTGTCCAAAATATAACAATAATTGTAAAGTAAGTAGGAAAAAATTCTGCCATCTGCAAAAAAGCCTGCGACAGCAAATATCTATCTTTTATGTGTGAAGCTAACCTTTGCATTTTGTTTTGTCTACACCAGGAACTGCGAAAGTTTGAACAGGCAGAATGTGAGACTGATTACCATTTTAACATGAAAAAATACAACAAAGTAATATTAACGTATTACACTTCCAGATATAAATTATTTATACTATTTTAATCGGAAAAAGTAACATTGTTTATTTGCTTATGATTTTAGAAAAGTTTGAGTATGTTATGTTCGTCAATTTTTAAATCTTAATATTTACGGACTGCACAATATTAATTAAAGTAAAAATTCGCTGAAATTCTAAAGACAAAATATACAGATAATTATTCTATAAAAATCCTTTCAAAAACGAATACGTCTTGAATCAGTTGACCTGAAAAAGAATGCATTTTGAACCAAGATTGATTTACGCCGTTTTTCAGAAAAAGCTTTTCACTGTTTTTTAAATCGTGCTATATAGTTTTCAGTTATGGTAAATTAAGGTCGCTTACACAGAATTCGAAGATTCGGTATACTTTTTGATTTACACGTGAGAAAAAATGTTATTTGATAATTTGAATGACGTTAGTGAAATTATTTTGTAAGTTAAATATTAACAGAAAGAAAGAGGTCCTCACACTCAATAAATGTCTTTTAAATTCAAGGTAAGATCGATTCTCCCATTTGAGTGCTAAGTTGCAATAATAGTTTCCATTAAGCAAGGCGATAATTTAAAATTTAAATACTATTTGTAGTGGATAAAAAAATATTGAAACAAATTTACAGTTTGAGATAATACAAAACAAACGTAGTTGAAAAAGGCCAAGTGTAGGACACCCATTTCACTAAACTTGAAGAACGGTGGATAGTTAGGAATATTATAAACCTATAACAAAACTACAGTAAAATTGATACTGGATGTATATCGAAGGTTTTACAAGTCTGTCAATGCATAATTCTAAACCTTTCAAGAAAGTGTAATAATAAGTATTATAATTATTAGTAAAAAAGGTAGTTTTAATACTGAAAAAAAAATAGAAGACAAAGTAACATTTTTATTCAACTGAGAATTACTTAAATAAATTTTAATTCTTTATAGTATTTTATTTTTTTAAATATGTTGCATCAGTTAAAATATACTCAAATTTTAAATATTTAATAGCTACTTATCAAATTCAATGTTTTTATAACTTCATTTATAAAAATAATTGCCTGAAATTTTTTTCCGTTTATTGAACATTTAAAAAATGCTCACAATTTTAATTCAACATTTAATACAGTTGTGAAATTTTGTAATAAAAATTTCTACTTTTCTGAACATATGACTATTTTTAAAAAGGTACATTTTGGTTTTCGGGTCCTAAAAAGTTGCAAAGTGAGTGAGTGAATATTAAGGTCCCACTATTCACTTACTCAAGAGATATAGCGAGAGGGTAAGGGGAATTTCCATGACAATGTGTTATGCATTTAAGAATGTTCAAGCAACGCCGGGGGGGGATAAACCTGTCTGACAGAAAAGAAGCAAAAAAATTTCGAAACAGTGAATTTTAAGTTATACACTCAGAAAAAGGCCGAGCAACACCGGGTTAAGCGGAGGAGGAGGGGAGTGAAAGTCATTTTGAAAAAGAGTATTAGAAGTGATGATTTTATGAAGGAAAGAGAAAATTTTTATAAAAGTAGAGAAAGCCCGAGCAATGCCGGGCCATGCAGCTAGTATCCAATATTTAAGAAATTTTTTTAATAAAATTTAATGAGAAATAATATGAAATTAGTAATTAGTTTAATTTCATGTTTCAAAAATGATTTGTCACAGCTAACTTCAGAATTGGTGCCGGTGTCGCCATGTTCCCATACTGTGACATCCAATGCATTTGTTATGCAACATTTTTACAAGAAAAGAATGTATTATAGAAAAATGTAAAAGAATTATTAAAGACTGTTAAAAAATTAAAAGCAAAAATTATATCATTTTATTCATGCCATCAACGTATATTTGTTTCATCCATGTCAAATATTAAGTGGCAGCTACTCTGTTTCCATTTTTTTTCCAGCACTAAAATTGCCTCCCTTTCTGTACTTGTGAACTTGTCTTGATATCTTTGGATACACGAAATTACTGGAGATAAACTGCGGAATGTAATAAGCCATCAATGCAGGTGGCCAGAATGGACAGTTGCATTTTTCCTCTTGAAAGTGGTTGAAACTCAATTTTTCCTGTCCAACAAATGTTTTGCCTTCAATTCTAAGCCGCAGCCAATTTTCGGTACCATTGACACTGGGGAAAATGGTACATTTTAAATTTGAGTAAATATGTTATAGCAATAATCAATACAAATTTTAAAAAACTATACCAAAACACATTTTAACTAAATGAACAGATTTACACTGTTCAATTAAAATTATATGGTTTTAGTGAGTTACATAAATTTCAACACTATTATAAGTAAGAAAATGATGCAAAGCAATTCATTTGTAATTTGGTTTTGTGCATCTTTTGCCTTAAAAACTTTGCAAGGGGCAAGTCAATTTGATTATCTTTCCCTCGTATTCTACAAAGCTATATATTTTTTCTGATGTGGTTACAAGCCAGTTGTTCTTCTCTCCAAGATATCAATCACAAAAGAAATGAAACTATATTTGACCTTTCATAGCCTCTCATTTGTCATTAAAATTTATTATTACTACCGCTTTCTTTAAACTAACTGTTCATTCTTGCGGACCTTCTAATGCATTATTTATTCTACTCTTGCAACATTTTTAAAAAAATCCATTATTCAACTTTCTTCTCTATCAAAATGCATGTGTTTTTGTAAATTGTACATTTGACAATATTCAAAATCAAATACTTAAAGCTATCTTTGCTCAATGTTAACCCCTTCAGGACAGGAGAAACAAGCCCTTTCCCTGACCTGCATGTTTGGAGAGAATACACACTCATGGGACCGGGCGAATTTCCCTGCTAAGCCTAATTTCATTTAAAAATGCATGTAAAATCTTAAATGCAATCAAATGCGCTACAATTTATTTTTTATTATGATTGATACTATCTGAATATACAGTACAAACATTTTCGCTATATTTAAGAAAACGATTGCGAATTTTAAAGGAAATGTTTTCATTTTAATAAAAAAAGTATTCTTTTCACTCTTTACATTTTGATGATTAATATAAAATAGAGGTAAAACTTACAAAATAAAATCTGGCAAATATTAAACAATACATTTACTCTCACATAAACTTGATGCGGTTTTGATACAAATGTTTTAAATAACAGCTAATGTATCGTTTTTTATTTTTAATTAATACTTATAATGCTTTTTCCTTTCTGAATATCGCTTTAGTATTGTATTTTCTGTTCTTATGGTTTTGGCAATTGTAATTGTAACTGCAATGAAAAAGAATGGTTTGTTCATACTGAATTAAAATTGAGTCATTGCGTATGTTCTATGAAATACACAAATAAAATAAATACTGAAACTATTATTATGAATGTCTGATGCCCAATAAACTAATCAGCTTTCCTTCTTTTTTCAACGTATTCAAAATACACATAAAGATGCATTGTTCATTTTTTATGAACTTTCTCCTGATTGCACGTTCAATTGCTTTCTCTCAATGCACTAGAAGCGTATGCTTGATTGAAGATGAAACTTTCAATAATTTGATATAGATGATAGATTTGAATCTCAAAAAGAGCTTTAATCATGCATATCTGGTAATCGTGAAGTTTGCAAAAACTTATCACTTAAAGGTGTCGAAAAATAAATCGATTGAAATTGTATCTTCAAGTGACGAAAGCAATTTTTAACTAATTACTGTGTTGTACCTACTTTACATATATTGTTATTTTATTATATCAATAAATGAAATCAAAGAATTTTGATTATTTGTTGCATTAGTTCGTTGAAATTAAAGAATTACAAAAACCATATATTATTTCTAAGTAATTCCAAGGATTAATTTTCATAAAATTCTTTTTCTCAAAAGTAAACATTTGGAAAAGTTTAAAAGAATCTGTAAAATTCTCCCAAAACTTCTAGTCATAATCCCACATATAACACATTATACTAATACCGATATTTTTGTATTGAATTGGGTAAACAGTTAACTGACTTCAAATGCTTTTATAATACAAAAAAAGACTATGCTGCAAAGAAGTGTTGCATATAGTTGTAAAGAAAATACAATCATGACATGATTTAATAGTTTTATTCATATATTTCTTTTTTTCACAGTTTAAATTTTTACAGATTAAAAAATTAGTTTAAACACTGAACAACAACAAAAAATACAAATGAAAAAAAATACAATTTTGATAAGTGAATTATAAGTTACTTCCTTTATTTACATTAAAATAAGAGAATTTAATTTAAACACTGAACAACAACAACAAAAATGAAAAAAATACAATTTTGATAAATGAATTATAAGATGTCGTGATTTCTCACGAAATCTATTAATATTTCATCCTCTTCAGGAATCCAGAAAATATTGGAACTCATTTTTTTTGCCACCGCTGTCGAGAAAAACGTTCACACAACTGTTGCTGCCGCTATGACGATCGTAACGACCTGCAACTTCACATTCTGCTCCCATTCACCGCTCTCTAGGAAACCACGCCTATCTATTTACACAGGCGACGTTTTAGTGACGTCATCCACCGTAATGTTACGGACGTTAAAGAACGGCACCGCTGCTCTAGGAAACCATAGCTTAACACAAAAAATAATTACACATTCGGAAGGATCATTTATTTCGCCACAATATTGTATAATTTATTTTACGAAATAATTATATTTTCTATTTTTTACAATTTTTTTTTAAAATGAGTCAAAATCGATACGTTTTTATGAATAAGATTTCTAAATCGTTCCGCTTGCATTTTCTAATGGGAAAAAAAATATTTTACACTAAAAAAGTTCATGCTTTTCTCTTTTAGAATCAGTCATTTAAAAAATTTAATGTCAAAAACTTTTTTTACAGTTTTTCAAAAAATACTAAATTTTATTTAAATGCTTAATAACTTCTTTATTTATAAAAATAATCCCACGAAACTTTTTTCCGTGTCTAGAACAATGTTATACATAATCTGTACAAAGATTGATAAAATATCTTAAAAATTATTACAAAAAGAACAATTGTTTTTCGTTTTTTTCTCTTTTTGCGAGAAATATTTAAGCATTACGTTTGTTACATTTTTTGTTTAAAAATTTCCGATGTTTGCAATCGATATATGAAGTTTGAAGGCATTAACTTAAAAATGCAGCCCAAAAACAAATTAAAACTTTAAAATAAAATCAATAGCTCCGAGTTTGACGGTGAAAACCTGTTTGGCGCAAGAGAACTAACTCTTTTACCACTCTGCCCTCTACGTTTGAAAGATTACACTAGAAAAGAAGATGCACTTATAAATATTGAAAATCACCAGATTTGGCAAAATTGAATATCAATTTTTTTTTATACAATTTTTCAAAAAATACTCAATTTTATTTAAATACTTTATACCTTCTTCATTTATAAAAATAATCTCACGAAACTTTTTTCCCGTGTGTAGAACGATATTAACTGTAATCTGTACGAAGATTGAAAAAATTACTTAAAAATTACGGTTTTTTTTTAAAATGTTTTTCGTTTTTTTCTTTTTGTGAGAAATATTAAGCATTATTTTTGTTACATTTTTTGAAGGTTAAAATTAAAATAAAATATCAAAATGTTTTTATCAGATCGTTTTTTTTTTAATGTTTTATCCCATATCGTTTTTTTTTCTAACTTATATATATTTATATGTGTAATCAAATGTTCAGAAAAAAGCAATCGTTTCAATAGCTATCTGTTAATTTTTCTTTCATTTATTACTTATAGAAATTTGATTTTAATAAATATTTATGTTTTTTAAAAGGATTATTTTTATTGTTTCATTACGAAATGAATTATTTGTTAATTAAAAAGTACATCGTCTATTATTTTGGATCAAAATACATTTTAGAGACATTTTTAAGCTAACTATATATATAACAATTGATTGATTCATGAAAATCTGAAATCTATTTTATTATTTTAGATTCTTAGAAGCTAACTATTAAAAAATGATGAACGTTTTTTTTTGTTTTACTATTAGAATCAGAATCGTTTCCTTTTTATTGCTTCACATTTATAATTTTTTAATTCTAACGCAATTATTTTTTTTATAAGTCATACGTCAAAATTTGCAGCTATATCTTATTTGTGAGAAGGAGGGGAAGATGGAGCAATAATTTTACACTAAAAAAAACGTGTTTGGGTTATAGAGAGGGGAAAAAACCTGTCTAAAATCAAAAATAAGTGGAATAAAACAAATTTCGAAAAAGGGAAAATTTTGACACAATTTTAGAAATCACTCGCATTATGCGCTTACAAACACACATAGAAATGCTGGTGTCACGAGGAAAAGAGAAGGCCTGAGCAACGCTGTGCTAAGCGATGGGGGGGTAGAAGTCATTTTGAAAAAGAGTATTAGAAGTGCTTATTTTATTTTGTGAAGGAAAGGGAAAATATATAATTTATAAAAGTAGAAAAAGTCAGTGCAACGGCAGGCCATGCTGTTAGTAGACAAATTCTGTAACAAACAATTTACATAAAACACAATGGAATATATTTTTAAAAGATTTTGAAAACATGTTCCTCTTTAAAATAACAAATAGATATTAAGAACAACTTAATTAACATTTTAGTTTATCGAGGTTACTGCAATAAATATTTTGCCAAATGTAATCTTTATAAAACCTTCAGATCACCAAGTTTGGCATGTATCCTGAACTTGATTTCAGCTTCTGTGCTTCAGTAAGGTTTCAGTATTTTCCCCTTCAGCTCGAGGTGCAGGTTAAAAATAGATGCCAAAGAAAGATGCACCAAATATCGCATTTTTGATCATTCATTTATTTTATAGCTACTTTTGGAAATAAATTTGCTAGTGTTGCATAATGCTGCCTTTTTAAATCCAACTGTAAATTTTCAAGAATGAAAACAGAATCAAGATTGTATCTAGGGAATTATATTATGAAATAAAATAGAAAAAAATCTGAATTACATATCTGTAAACTTTTTAAAAATTAAAAGATAGAATTAATTATATCAAGTAGCAGTTTATCTCACTTATTGCCATATTTAATATAATTTTCTTTCTTTCAGGTTTAACAAGGAATCATGTCCAACAAGATTCTAAGTATTTGTATTAAATCTAAACCTTTTAAAATATTTGGTCCATTTCCATATCCTTCAATAATATCATCAGTTCATCATTGGAAGCTTCATACATATTCTCAGTCATATATGTATCCTCGACACTTAGTCACCACATCTTCACATGATCAGCTTTTTTGTAATTTTTCTAGTTTAAAAATAAATTCTCGCTATCTTCATGTATCATATTGTGTCAAATCAAAAGAACCATCCAAAATTGAAGAAACAGTTAAAATTTTAAAAGAAGAAAAAAAAGCAAAAGAGGAATTTGAAGGGGAAGGAGCACTTCAGCAAGAATCAGCATCTGTAGTTGCAGTAGCTCCCAAACGTTCCATTGGCAAAAGGATATGGGATGAAATACTTCACTATTACCATGGATTTCGCCTCCTCTTTGTTGACATCAAGATATCTACGAGGCTGGCCTTCAAAATAGCAAAAGGTGAAGAACTGACAAGGAGAGAGCATCGACAGCTGATCCGAACAGTGTCTGATCTGTTCCGTCTTGTGCCCTTTTCAATATTCATTATAGTTCCTTTTATGGAATTGTTGCTTCCAGTATTTCTGAAGCTATTTCCAGCTATGTTGCCTTCCACTTTCACAACAACTTCTGAAAGAGTAAGTTCTTTTGTTTTTTATTTGATTTTGATATTGCATAAATGTTAACCATTCATCTTGTTTGTCAACTCAAAATGTTCATGAGTGCAATGAATATTGTTTTATAAAAAAATTAATAGTCATTCACATCTCACTTGTTTGATTGAGATTTTTTTTAAAGAAAATATGAACTAATATAAAAGGTATTATTGCTATTCTTTGTTATATTTAAAAGATTTTTAAACAACTGTTTCTGTTTTTATCTTTTTTTGTGTGTGTGTGTGTGTGTCTTTCTTAGTTTGTGTGTTGATCTCTTAGAATTTAAGAATTACTGCTTTAAATAAGCATGTTGATGCAACTGTGCAATAAAAAAAAAAACATTTTGAGCCCTATTTATTATTTTTTTTCTCTACAACTTACACATATCTGTTTATTTTTAAATTGATGTTGTAACGTCGTGAGTAGCTATCCATCAATAAACAAATCTTTACAGCTTAATATACAAATAAAAGCAAACTTTATTTGCTAACAGTTTGTAAATGAAGTAATATAAATCCAGATTAAATGCCAAGCCGGTGTGGTCAGTTCATATACTCATGCTCAATGCCACCGGCGTTCCTCGTCTTTTTCACTCTCTCTCGGGGATTTTGTCTTTTCTCCGGTCTTTTTCTCTTTCTCTCTCTTACTCTCTCTCTCTCCAGGTTTTGTTCCGGTCTTTTTCTCCCTGTGTCCTCAAAAACAACCCTTTTTAAACAACAGGGGTGTGTTCACAACACACCCCTCGCTCCTTCTTATTCGCAGGTCCAAAGTCTCTCTTGACCCCCTCCTTCTTCCTATTGGCGCATAACATGCCAAAACACACCCGAGCTGTCTGGTCCAAGGCGCCATAGTTCCTTGTCCACAGCTGGACACACTGGCCCATCACGCCACCTGTTTCTAGTATTCCCTTTCATACAACACTAGAAAAAGACAACATGGTTATTTTTAAGATAGGCTTCGCCTATTGTCAATGGGGCGCCGAACTCTTAAGTCTATTATGCCGTCTGCTAACTCCACTCCCTGAGTTCAGACAATAAACAATGGCCCCAAGGCCACATGCACCGGTCATTCCACAGCTGGTTGATCGTAAAACATTCCGGGACAATCGATGGGTGAGGCACTTGTCCTTGACCAGCTGGTAAAACCATAACATTTATCGAAAGATGGGAATTCACAACAATAGACTATGTCACAACTCCTTCCCCCTAAAAAAAGTCCATTTCACGGGACTGCTCTGGTCCTAGTTGGATTCAGTTCTTCGTCCCATCAATGAGATTGATCAGGGCAGCACAATCCCAGTATTAAACACAATCAAAAAAATAACATAATACATGAATCAAATTTCAAAAAAAAAAGTACACTTCACACAATTAGATCTTAATATCCGAATCTCGGATTCTTTTTCTCAAAGTTACATTTCACCTTTAAATTATAATTTTTAAACAAAATGCGTCAAATGCCAATCTCTTACTAACCATCTACACTTAATCGCGCATGACTACAGAAGTAAACATCTGTTGGCCTACGGTTGACTAAGAGACATCAGAGATTGTCACTAACATCCATTTTCTTCCACAATGTACACAGATACACATACACACATATAAATAAAACAGTAATTTAAATATACATAATAATTAATAGCAAAATCTACAAACTACTTATTCCAATCTACTTAGGCCGTCCGCGTTTCCATGGAGCCTCCCAGGTTTGTGTTTGATTTCAAAATTAAACGGCTGTAAACTCAACGCCCATCTTTGTAACCTAGGATTAGTACTCCCCATCTTGTTTAGGTACCTTAAGGGGTTGTGGTCGGTTTCTATAATAAATTTTTGCCCGTCTAAATAATGCTTTAATCGCTTTAGACCAAAAATTATCGCAGCTAATTCCCTTTCCACCGTGCTGTAGTTTCGCTCCGCCTTAGAAAATTTTTTGCTTAGGAAAACGATGGGGTGTTCTTCCCCCCTTCTATTATTTGTGATAAAACAACCCCAGCACCCACCTCACTCGCGTCCGTTTGCAGGATGAATTCCGTGGCAAAATCTGGGGCAAACAATATGGGTTGGGTGACGAGCTTGGCTTTTAGCTCCTCGAACGCTTTCCCACATTTCTCATCCCAAGTGATCTTCTCTTTCTTAATTTTCCCTTTCAGTGCGTCGGTCAAGGGTGAAGCTATTGTGCTGTAATTTGGGATATAATGAGAGTAGTACCCCACTAGACCGAGAAAGGATCGTACGCGTGTGTTTTAGTGGTGGGCCGCGGGAAATCTGCTATAGCTTTTATCTTCAAATCACTCGGAGACCTACTCCCTGAACCAATTCGATGCCCTAGAAATAAGACTTCCTCTTGAGCAAACTTACATTTAGAGGGTTTCACTTTAAGCCCCGCCTTTCTCAATCTTCCTAAAACTATGTTGATATGCTTTACGTGATCTTTCCACCCTTGGGAAAAAATGGCTATATCGTCTATGTACGGCAATGCAAACTGCTCCAACCCCTCTAAAACTTGGGCCATCAATTAGCAAAAATAATAGGGCGCACATACCAACCCAAACATCATTTTCTTGGGGATATAGGTGCCAAATGGAGTAACGAAAGCTGTGTATCTCTGAGCTCTCTGCGTGAGCGGAATCTGAAAGTAACCTTTCGACAAATCCATCACCGTTACATAGGGAGCCGCACTCACTTTTTCTACTATCTCTTCCATATTTGGCAAAGGGAAAAATTCAGCTCGAGTTATCTCGTTCAATCGACGATAATCAACACAAGGACGAGGGTCTTTATTTGGGCTTTCTACTAAAATAAGGGGCGAAGTGTAATCGGACTGTCCTATCTCTATTACACCCAGTTCCAACAAACGTTTAATTTCTTCTCGCAATATGTTAATTTGTCTCGGAGACATCCGATAAGGTTTTGTTTTAATGGGCTTGTCCGAGATCAATTCAATATCCATTTGCATCAAGTGAGTCGTCCCAGGGTCTGGGGAAAACACGTCCTTATTTTTAGTAATGACTTGTTTTAATTCGTCGATCTGAGAGGAGGATAGTTTAAGTTGCAGTTGACTTTCCCGCAATATTTCGTGATAGTCAAACTTAGGTGCATTGTTTATCTGGATAAGGAATTTCCGCATCTCCCTCTATGTCATCCGAGACCTCTTCTACAACCAGGCTTACCAGCTCGGGTCTCCGATGATACGGTTTTAGTAAGTTTACGTGATAGATAGTACTACGGTCCCTTCTTCCTGGTAGATCTATCACATAATTTGTATCCGAAATTCTACTAAGTACCTTTCCCGGCCCTATCCAATTTACCTCAAGTTTATTTTGTTTAGAGGTAACTAACACCATTACCAGATCCCCTTCTACAAATTTCCGTTCCACGGCATCGCGATCCTACCACGTTTTCCTTTTAAGTTGGCATTCTTTCATCCTAGTGATCGCAATATCTTGGCAACGTTTGAGTCTATTATTTAACTGCAATATATATTCCACTACCGATTGACTCGTGTTTCCCTCCTCCATCCATTACTCGTAAACTAACGTTTGGGGTGTTCTCAAATTCTTTCCCATGACCAACTCGGTGGGACTGAAACCTGTACTCTCGTGCGCAACCGTTCTGAGAGAATAATGCCAAAGGAAGAACCCCCTCCCAATCTTCTCCCGATTCCACGCACAAAGCCTTAATTACGCGCTTGATGGTTCTATGCACTCGCTCCACTGCATTGCTTTGGGGGTGGCTGACTGATGACCTCGTCACTTTGATGCCGAACTTATTGAAAAAGGTGGTGGTCAATTCACTAGTGAAAGAAGTCCCCAGGTCGGATTGTATTTCGCGCGGGAATCCTATCCTAGAAAAGATACTCAAGAGGGCGTTTATTACGTTCGGGGAAGTAATACTCTCCACCGGAATAGCTTCCGGGTACTTAGAGGCTACACAAATTGACGTAATCAGATATCTGTTTTGCTTTGTTGAGACAGGGAGAGGTCCCACAGCATCTATATTGATTTTAGAGAATACCTCCGAAATAATCGGCACTAATTTCAGGGGTGCTTTCGCCTTATCTCTCGGTTTCCCTACTCGTTGACACGAATCGCAAGTTTTGACGAACTCCTCCACGTCTCTGTACACGTTCGGCCAAAAAAATGCCTTAGAATTCTATCTTTGGTTTTCGTCACCCCCAGATGCCCCCCTATTTCGTCATGGCTAAGTTTGTTAATGTCGAGTCTAAACTTTATGGGTACGCATAGCTGTCTGACCTCCTCCCCTCGCTTAGTTTTGCGACTCTAACTAATTTCCCTGATGACCCTAAATTCTTTGTCTATTCCTGTTTGGGCCTTATCCCATAATGGTTTTAGATCGGGCATTTTCATTGTTCCTCTTTAAATTCAACACCATTCACTTTCGCCAAAATCTTTTCCCCTTCTCCTTCAAAAAGCGGGAATGATAAAGCTATCGTCTTCCCCTTCCTCGGACGGGGGGGGGGAATCCGTAAGTTCAAACTCCGCTTCGTTCGCCTCTTTTTTTCTTTCTCGGGAAAATCTCTTTTGTTTACTTCTAGTCACCACTGTGTTAACCAAGTGCACCCCCTGTTCGTCTGACTCCAGCAGTTCAGCCGTTCGGTTTCCCAATAAATATAGATCATTGTCACTACTATCCTGTTTTATTGCAGCCTTGGTATAAAACTCTCCTTTCTTCGTTTTGATTTTAATTTTAGCCAGAGGCAAACAGTGGCAAATCTCATCTAACGGGCTTTTCAACCAAACATATTCACCTTGGAGGTCATCTTTATTAATCCAGCTCCGCGAACAGACGTCTATGGATGACCCCGAATCTCTTAGACATACGCGATCAATGCCATTTATTTCCATGTTCATTTTGAATTTTTTAAATGGGTCGTAATTCCCGGTATTTAAAGTTAAATTAGCTACCGTTTCGAAATTATTTTTCCTTAATCTAGGGCACACTGGCTTTATGTGCCCTGTCTCATTGCAGTAGTAGCATATTATGGGCTTCCTCTTCTCAAATTGATTATCTCCCGCCCTGGGGCACTCCCTCCTAATTTGCGAACTCCCCTGGCTTACCTCATGCTTATAAGGATCCCTGTTCAAGGGCCCGATATTTTTACCCTTACCACTAAAATGCGCAGATTTATTTTTACTTTCGAAAGGCTGTTTATCAAAGGTTCTACGCTCCCAGGTTTTCGTCGGACCTGTTTTTTTATGCACTCTTCTAATCGCCTCAAAATGATCCAATTTCTCAGCTAAACTTTTAGCCTCCTTGAAACCATCCCACGAATCTAGAAAATGGTCTACTAATTCACTTGGTGCTCTTTTTTTTTTTTATTTGTTCTGTCACTAGTAGCTCTTTAATGCGGCGAAATCACCCACTTTCATCCCCGCTAGCCAGTTGTCCAGGTAGGACCTTAGTTCGAATACTAAATCCGCCCACATGGCCCCAGGTCTGCGTTGATGCGACTCAAATCTATCTCTAAGGGCTATCGGCGTGAGTTGGAACCGGGCCAAGAGTAGATTTTTTATGTGGGGGTAATCGTCGCTTTTCTCTAAAGGTTCTTTCGCTACTATCTCCGCAATTTCTATGGGAAGTAAAGGAATGAGTTGGGAGACCCATCTATCCTCAGCCACTTTTTTTTTTCTTTTATCGCCTGCCTTTCAAATATTTCAAAAAAATAAATTAATGTCTGCATTTTTTGCATCAAATTTAGGCACCAAGTCTTTTAAATTAACACGTCTATTTACCCCTTGCCCTTCTAAATCGGCAGACGATACACTAACCGTCTCAGTGGCGTTAGACAATCTTAACCGCTCCAACTCATATTCTCTAGTCTCCTGCCTTTCCTTCAATTCCCTAGCCTCCTGCCTTTCCTTCAATTCCCTAGCCTCCTGCCTTTCCTTCAAGATACCCTCCAACAAACTTTTAACCGATTCTTCGTTATAGTCTTCACTCTGACAAATTCTATTCTTAATTTCTGATTTGGTTAGAGTACTATTGACTTCGACTCCCAAATCTCTCGCAACCTCTAACAATACCTCTTTTGTTTGCTTTAAAAGAAACGCCATCGTGCTTTAATAAATACAACACTAAATCCAATCTCAATTGTCTCTAAAACAAATCAAATATCCAACATAAATCAACACTACACTATACTCAGTTGTACTCCACAAACTTATACAACTACCAAACGTAACTAACCGTACACTAAACCTAGACTTTAATTATACTTCACAAAATAATAAAAATACTCAGAGTAACGTGACAATACACTACGCAAAAAACTGTGCTAACGAAGCAAATATACTACTGTATACTACGACCTAACTCAATAAACAAACATACATACAAACATAGCAAATCAAACACTGCAAACAAACTTAATAATTTCTGTAGTCTCTCAGTCTATACTTTTAACTTTAACTAGCATTATTTTCCTTACAAAATTTTACATAAACTAAAAAAATGTATTGCTGCCCCGATACGATACTCAAAGAAAAGACTGACCTTAACATTGCAGGTGAAAACACTGGAAACCTCTTCCTTATCCTTCTCCGGGAAAAACGGAAGGCAGGCACTTCGCGGGCACTCTTCACAAGCAGGAACGGGAGACACTTGCATCCAGCACTTCTCACAGCTGGGAAATCCAGGAATTAGGGTCATTAAACTCGCTTCATCACAATCGCACATGGCTGGCCTTTTTTTTTTTTTCTTCAATTAAAATAAAGGATTCGGGCATCTGTTTACTTAAATGCCGGATCAACACCGCTGCCACCAATTTCATATATTTATATTAGCTGTAACGTCGTGAGTAGCTATCCATCAATAAACAAATCTTTACAGCTTAATGTACAAATAAAAGCAAACTTTATTTGCTAACAGTTTGTAAATGAAGTAATATAAATCCAGATTAAATGCCAAGCCGGTGTGGTCAGTTCATATACTCATGCTCAATGCCACCGGCGTTCCTCGTCTTTTTCACTCTCTCTCGGGGATTTTGTCTTTTCTCCGGTCTTTTTCTCTTTCTCTCTCTCCGGGTCTCTTCTCTCTTACTCTCTCTCTCCAGGTTTTTTTCTGGTCTTTTTCTCTTTCTCTCCGGGTCTCTTCTCTCTTACTCTCTCTCTCCAGGTTTTTTTTCGGTCTTTTTCTCCCTGTGTCCTCAAAAACAACCCTTTTTAAACAACAGGGGTGTGTTCACAACACGCCCCTCGCTCCTTCTTATTCGCAGGTCCAAAGTCTCTCTTGACCCCCTCCTTCTTCCTATTGGCGCATAACATGCCAAAACACACCCGAGCTGTCTGGTCCAAGGCGCCATAGTTCCTTGTCCACAGCTGGACACACTGGCCCATCACGCCACCTGTTTCTAGTATTCCCTTTCATACAACACTAGAAAAAGACAACATGGTTATTTTTAAGATAGGCTTCGCCTATTGTCAATGGGGCGCCGAACTCTTAAGTCTATTATGCCGAACCGTCTGCTAACTCCACTCCCTGAGTTCAGACAATAAACAATGGCCACGTGCACCGGTCATTCCACAGCTGGTTGATCTGATCGTAGAACATTCCGGGACAATCGATGGGTGAGGCACTTGTCCTTGACCAGCTGGTAAAACCATAACATTTATCGAAAGATGGGAATTCACAACAATAGACTATGTCACAATGTCTTCTAAAAGTTTCATAGTCAGTATTGTATTTTCAAACTGTGGATTCTAGTCCTCGTGTCACTAAGAACCCACCATGTAGAGGGGTTTATATACATTCAATTTGTCAAGATTCAACTTCCTCACACTGTTGTGATATGGAATTCCGGAAAGTGAAGTTCTGCCTTCATCATTTGAATACGATTCAAAATGATGAGATCTGTTTACACTATTTTTGTGTGTGAGCTTGTTTAAATTCTGCAATTACATCCTTAGTTGAGATTATATTTTGCAGGATCTGAAATTTAGAAAAGGTCTGCGAATGAAGATTGAAATGGCAAAGTTTCTCCAAGACACTCTGGATGAAATGGCACTCAAGACAAAAGGCGAGTCCCATTCTCACACAGCTAAGGAATTTGCGCAGTTTTTTGAAAGGGTGAGCTCTCCCCAATGATTTTATTTCTAATCCTCCAAACTCTTTCATTTTCGTGTGTGTTTAAATGTATTTTTCACTTTATACTCAGCACAATTTATTTGTAATGTTTGCTCAAAAAGTAAGTGTAGGATATCTTGTTCCTATTACCATTTGTGTCTCCACTAGCATACAGGAAACCATTTTTTTTATTTATAAATGTTTGAATCACTGATTGAAAAGTTTTTCAAATATTTCCCATAGCTTGTAAGCAACAAAAAGTACAACTAATAATGCTTCCTTTACAACCATTGCAACCAGTTTGTTTTTATATTAGCAAAAGACAACCAAAATTAAAGAAGCTTAACTTTCAAGGCATTTCATCGAAAACTTCATTATTAAAATATTTAATAGTTTAATAGACACTCATTCCAGTAATGTAGTAGAACCTTATAATTATAAAATGTTTTGTAGAAGCCACCCTCTCTCTTTTAAAATAATACTAAAAGTGCAGATCAACATGTTATTGATACTTTTTTTACAGACAACTAAGGAAAAATATTGTAACTTATTTAAAAAAATTTATGATATTAACATGCTTTAAAATCTGGCATATAATGCATATGTGTCAAGCTTAATTTTTTGGTATGTTCACCGCATAACACGCACCTTCTTTTTTACAAAGAAATCTGAAATAATAGTATACATTGCTCTTATTTTTTTGAAGTCATTTATTTGAGGTATTATCCCAGACTTTTGACAAAACTGTCTTCTTCTAGAACTACAAGTACCACTAAAGACCCGCCGTGTAGGGCAGCGATGCACGTTAAATCTGTCGAGAGCTGAAATGTCCTCCCGTTGGTGTGGTGTGGTAGTTAGGAGAGGGGGTGCCAGCTCAGGTTCACTTGACCATGGTTCAAAACGTGGTCCGTGCGCCAAAAGCCCTCGTGTAGCTGAACAGTGCGACGTTAATATTCAATCAATCAATCTAGAACTACAAGTAAGTAGTTCGTAAGGTGAATCATTTCTTTTTAACTCGCTTTTATAAGTTTCACTTGTATGTAATGGAATCTTTGGACTCAATTTTTACCCACTTTAAAAGGTTAGATTAATTCGAAATTTTGCACACTTGTCAAGGACCAATAGCAATACAATAATTTTATAATTTTATTCCATTGTCCTGATCAGGATCCTCAAAAATAAAGATTTCTTGGCGACTAATTCCAGATATGGCGACTAAAAGACCCTAAAGATAACCCGACTAAAAGGTGCAACCCTAAAGATGAAAACGCTCGTTATTAATACAAATAAAAAAAGTGTTTATGTGAGAAAAGAGAGGGTGGGTGAGTTAGCCATATAATAAGTCTAGTTTTTCTGAAAATGGAAATTAAAAAAAAAAGACACGTGCATGTGAAAAAATAATAATTTATATTCTAAACCGCTAAATATTTTTTTATTTTTATATAGCAATACATTTAGAAGTGATGATATGAATTAACATTATAGCAATATGTTTAAAAGATGATAAAGGTTGCCCATCTGGTATAGTGGTTAGCGACGCTGACTGCTAGGGCCTGGAATCGAATCCCGGAGAAGACATGGATGTTTGTAAATGTATAGTGCCTTTGCAGCAGGGGGGTACTCTAAATAGCCGTCGAGGAGGGAGGCCCCTGACCACCCTCAGGTGTCCTCCCTCAAAATTGGGGTGGAAACAAGCCTAATCGTAATGTCACCTGTTTGGTGCTCAAAGCTACAGCGTCACTTAGCCCCTTTGTCATGATGAATTTTGTGGGCCTCGATCAGGCCTTTGTCGATCAGGTGGCATCAGTAACTACAACAACAACATGTTGATAAAGCAATACGTTTAGATTTGCTGATACGAATTAACATTGTAGCAATACTGTTAAAAAATAATAGGGTTCACATTTAATATTTCTTTTTACACACTTTTATTAGTTAGACCTGTATCTGTTGCAGAAAAATGATGAAATTAGGAATCTCATCAAATCTCTAAGGGAGATGATCAATTGTTTAGATTGAAGTAAAAAATTAAGAATAAATTATAGTTTTAAAAAACCAAAAAACATGCTTTTAAAGTGAGGCGAACTAAAAAGTAAAAAGAAAGCCAAAATATAAGAATAAAATTATTAGCGAGAAAATTAATGTTATTGAGGTAAAAGCGTGGGGTGCTCTATATTAAATTCAAGTTCAGTGGCGCAACAGTCTATGAGGACCAGGTCCTACTGTGCCCATTCCAGTATATGTGACCATTGGATGTTGAGATGCATGAGCAGATGTCCCAATCAGGTGGTCAGTCTGAAGCGAGACCCCCAGTGTTTAAGTCCCCAAGCAAGCTTCGTACTCATTTATTGACCCACTGCAGTGGGATGAAAGGTTGAGTCGACCTTACCCAGCCTGGGAATAGAACCCGGACCTGTGACGTGGAAATGCGATACGCTGTCACTCAACCACCGAGCCCTAGGGGTGCTCTATACTAATTCTTATAATTTCTTACTAGTTCTATTCCGAAATGCTGAGTTAGTGTAAAAATATAATACAAAGCACCCCACGCTTTTATCGCAATGACATTAATTTTCTCGTTAATCATTTTATTGTTATATTAAGAATTATTTCTTTTACTTTTTAGTTTCATTCACTATAAAAGCGTGTTTTTTAGTTTTCTTTTAAACTATAATTTATTCATAAACAGTATTTTGATACATGTAGATCGATCTCTCATTTTTATACCTGACATATAACGCACACCCTTATGTTTTAGTGTTATTTTTTGTGTTAAAAGTGTGCGTTATACACCGGATTTTATGGTAATTTGCTCATTAATAGTGTTAATTTGTACTCCAAGTGTCACTTACATGTCCATTACTATTAGCAATTAAGATATGTGCTTGCATTTTTTTTACACAAAAGTCAAGGTCTATTAAAATTATCTGTAGCCATATTTAATATTCTGTATTTAATCAACTTTATAAAAATCGAAGGTAAACAAACATATCTATTTATCTATGTGAGGCTATCTTCTCGCAAACTGTTGAACACATAGAAACGTACCAAAGATACCAAAAGATGAGGAATTATTCAAGAAAGCTATTTTAACCATTTCGATTTGGATATTGTAATTAGTTAAAAATGTAATGATTGACTATGGATTTTTTTGGATTTAAATTCCAAACGGAAAAAAAAAGTAGAACTATTTTTCAAGTAGTTTGGTATATTTTCTACCTTTCTCAATACTGATAAGTTAAGCTGAAAGGGAATATTGTAAAACTTCTTCAAAAAATTTATGGAATTTAGTAATTTTGAAAATCTTTTGTCTACCTTTTCCATCCATAAAATATTTTTTTAAAAAGTACTTTTCTTTTTGGGGGAGTCATAAAAATGGAGCAAAAAAATTGCCAAAATTGTCAAATGTCAGTAATAATTATGGTAAATGTACAACAGAATTCACAAGTTTGAGGGCTTATGTTGCAGGTGTAGAAAGACATCTTTCTGATACATCACAACTGATAGTTTTCTTTATTCTTAAAAAAATAATAATTTGTTGGAAAACCATATAAATATAAGAAAAAAAATCTGAAATGTTTTTATCAGATAGCATTATTTTCATTTTGAATCTTTCTTATACAGTAATTCCAAACACAAATTTTATGTTTTCTCCCCCATAGTTCTTTTGCTATATTAGGTTGTCAAGTATGAAATGGAGCAAGAATGCACTTAATTGAATTCAATTTTTTTCCAGTAAAAACTAAGATTTTAAGATCTGTTAATTTTTTTTTTCAAACTGAAATATGCATTAAAAAGAGGAAAAGATGTACCTTTCACCCAAAAATTATGCCAAAATATGGCATCTAAATGAAGTTATGTGCAATTGAAATAAATAACATGAACTTTGCTCCATTTCATACTTGACAACCTAATAGTTGAATAATCAAACATCCATAAATAAAGAGTCATTTCAATAGTTAATGGTAAGAATTTGTTTATTGATTATTTAACAAAAATGGATATAAATTAATATTGTTAAAAAGCTAAGCAGTATTGTTTTCTCGTACTCAGTACTAAATTATTTATTTTACGAGACAAAGCCATGCATTGTATTTTTTTCTTGTGGATAAAACTAGATTACTTTTCCAAATTGTTAATTGAAAACAGAAATTTGAAGAACCATCTTATCCCTGGAAAAAAAGAGGGGAAAAGAGTTTTATACTAGAAAAAGGCCTTGCAACGCTATGCTAAATGGAGGGGAAAGCAACCTGTCTGAAAAGGGGAAGGAATTTTGGAAAATAAAGTTTTAATGACATACCTATAGAATTCACTCACATCGTTCTTACACATACACCTAGAAGTGCTAGCATTGAGAGAGAAATGGCAATTTCCATGAGGATTAAAACTATTGAAAGAAGCTTTTGCTGCACCGGGCTAAGTGGAGGGGAAACAGACCCATCTGATGGAGCAAAGAGGTGAAAGAATTTTCGAAAAAGGAAATTAACTGACATTCATATAGAAATCACACACATACCAAGAAGTGCTGACGCTGAGATGGGAAGGGAAAATTTCCATGTACAAAAAGTTATACACTCAAAAAAGCCTGTGCAATGCTGGGCTACACAGCTAGTTAATTTTTATATTTTGTTTTTGTTACCACATACATTGCCCAAAATGTAGGAGCTGTTATTTAAATTTTAATATCAAATCTTGTAATATGTCAATACATTGTTCCCTCTCCTACAGTATAGTACCCTACAAATGATTAAATGTACATTTTCCCCATTAGAAAACATTTTTTTTGTGTGTGTTTTTTTGCAAAATATTGCACTAATGAGTACAAAATTATGTAGAACCCAGAATCATAAATAGAATATTCACTATGTATATGTAAGCTTTTTGACGTTCTTTTTATTAAAGTTCTTTTATAATAAAAGTTAAAGTATTTCAAAATAAATTTATAATGAAAAAATATGATTTTCAGTTTTAATGAGTGGGATAAGCTTGCTTTTTTTTTGTACAAAAGTTTCAAGTTGGGTTCTATTGTCATTATTTGTAGGCATATTTCATGTTTAGCATTAAATTTGTTTCTTTATTCTGTTTTATTTCCGAAATAGGTTGAAAAAGATATTTAGGACAAATGTTATAATCAAGTGCATTTAAGCTTTTACAGTCTTTGTAGATATTTTGAGGATTTTCTGTGTAAATTTTTTTACCAGAAATCAAGATATTTTTGTTCATTCTACATTTTATCATAGAATCTGTTGATAGTTCAGGAACTTATTCTTATTCATTCAGTAATAAATCTTGATTTTTATTGAAATATTGAAATGGATTTTTAATCCAGTCCGTATAAAATGTGAATCCATTTTGCATGCACGTTTATAATTTCTTTTTTTTATTTTGACTCATGAAACACAGTTTGAAGACCACTACAGTAATGTATACATTTTTATATTGAAAAACTTGAATCATAAAATTTGGAAGTTCTTGCAAAGTTTTGTTTTTCAGTGTGATGAATAGCCTTAAAATTCAGTTTTTCTATTATTAATTATGCCTAATAAACATTTTCATGCTGCTATGTTTATTTAATTAGCAAATGTTACCAAAATATAAAAGAAACATTTATATCTCAAGAGTTTTTCAGTATAGAAAGATTTTTTCTTATATTAAATCTGTTAAGTTTGGAAGCGCAACTCATAGGCTAATTGTTAAAGAATATTGTGCATTAACTATTACAACACTCCAATATCTAGAAATTATTAGATGGGATGATTTAAATTGATAGAAGATTCACATAATTTTGATTATAATCAGTATCAGTTTTTAAATAAATCAAATTTTGAACTTGTAAGTATAATTTTGATGTAATTAAATTAACCTTCTGTAAAACAACAGGGCTTGTAACACAGCTTATGAAAAAAATTGATAATTATTTATCAAATTATAGAGATTAATAAATGATACTTTGAATGATTCTTAAATCATATTCTTCATTAAGAAAAATGCATGTTTTACTTTATGCAGAAGTTGGGAAATTTAAAAACAAAACCAGTCCCTTGCAGTAATTTTAAGAATTATTTTAAAACCATAGATATTTTTAATAAACAAAAAAAAAACTGAATAATTTTAGATCAAATTATTATGTTATGTCAAGTAAATAAAAGTAATTTAAAAAGTAGTAAAAGTAATGATGTAAATTTTTTTTCCCTTGTTGATTTAAGTTTTATTAGATAAGAATAATTGGGAAATTAGAAACGAAAAAATTTCTTGGAGCGAAAACTCTTTAAGCTATGCATACATAAACTATTGATGTTAATCATGTGTGTGTGAGAGTGAAGTAAGATCCCAGGGCCCCAGATGTTACTTATTTTCTATCAAATAAAATATATAAGATAGTTCTAGTATAAACTTTAAATGTGTGCATACCTGCTAGCTTGTCCCGACGACCAATTTACAGGTAACAGATATTAAAGGTCTATTAACCCTCCAAGCGTTCCACACGGAAAATTCCGTCATTGTAAAGATGCTTCGAAAATGCACTGCACGAGTTTTTTTGCCTTCAAGTAACATTCTCAAAAGTGGTTGAGCTGTACTTTTCTGAAATCTTTTCCCCCTTTTAAAGGTTTAACATCTTGAAAGATAATTAGGGACGGTGGAAGCCACACAGCAGGACACTGATAGGAAGTTTTGTTGCTCGCAGGGAACCCCGTGTTCTGACCCTGGAGCAATTATAAAAAATCGGGGAAGAATTTCTTTAGACCCCAGGAAGTGTTTGTTTGTTAGCTGGTATTTTAAAAGTTTTGAAAAGTCCCTACACATGAGTAAAATATGTTACAATTCCCTTTTGGTTTCGTATTAATTTGAAACTGTAACAAGTTGGGGCGTGTCAGGGCATTCTGCTATTTTATATAGTTAGACAAATTATACCTTTTTAAGTATATTCTTTCGCTTCATTTTTCTTATCTTAATCAATGCTTTCAGTTTTTGAAACATGGTTATTTCATTATAAGATGCCAAAATATATATATATTAATAAAACACCAAACACTTTAAAATTTGAAACCTTTTAAACTTTCCACCCACTAAAAATGAATAAATTTAAACTTCATCAAATAATTTGAAACATTTTCTTACACTTTGATAAAAATAATAACGAGAAAAAAAACTAATTAAGATCTATTAGTTTTTTTTTTTTTTAGATTTCAAAGCTCAAGTGTTCAGGGAAGTTTACGTACAGTGCCTAGTTATATATTGTTAAAATACACCGAATTATATTTGAATTTTAAGTGCTTGATCTTCAGTTTACATCAAAGACAACATAAATGAAGATTTTCCCACATTTTTTTTATAACTTGAATGTTTGAATAAATGGTAATCATAAATATACGGAAACATTTACAGAAGACATTTATGCATATAAATAAACATGAAGATCAATTTTAGATTTGATCTATTCAAAAACATTCGAATTATTCAAAAATATCTATTTATGCAAAATACCTCAACATTTATCTTTTTTTAAAGGCTAACTGAATAAGTAATTATAATCAGGATATTTTTTAAAATCTCGACCGCATAAAGCTAGAAATTGTATGTTAAAAATTTCATTTGAAATTTCGAAAAAAAAATGCATCGTGCAGTTAAAAATTATGTACCATAAGTTCTAGTAATTCTTTGAGTATAATATAAATTTCAAATTTTTTATTATATAGCTTCTTTGGTATTTTTTAGTATATTTCGAAAATTTCACACAATTCGGTTGAAAACTGCATGTTAAGAGCAAAAAATATACTAAAAAATTGATGAATATACAAAAATTTTTACGTAGAAGCAAAATTGAGAAGCTAAACGGTAGGAATGAAAAATTATGAGTATATCTGAAGTAGTTTTCGAAATATTTATTTTAAAGTTCAGAAAATTTGTGTGTGTTATGTTATACTTAATATTAATTAAATGGTTAAAATAATATGTTAATAATAGTCATATAATCATTTGACGAAGAATTCATATACTAATAAAAATTATAATGGTCATTGATGCGAATGTCAAGAATTTTATGTAATTTTAAATTCAGACATTGAGATATTGATGTAAAAAATATAAAAATACCATCTAAAATACATAAAAAATGCAGTCTGCTATAAAATGATTTTAAAAAAAATAAGGCATTTTCATTTACTATGACAGAGCTGGCTTAGTCAGGGGTGATCTGGGAAAACAGAGAGGGACTCGCGGTTTTGATGGATGACGCTCTAGCTTTTAAAGTTCTCAGGAAAAAAATATAAAAATTACAAATGCAAAAATAAGTCTTGTAATTTTCCATACAACATATTATAACAACGAATTGTGGAATTGGCTTCCAATATATTGTTGTGTTTGACAATATCTAAGGTAACCAACCCTACTTTAGATAGATTTGTACTACTTTTTCATAACCGTATTCCTTTTAAAATTAATTCGTGCAGCCAAAATACACCTTTTGATTTCATAAAAATTTATGTAAACTATAACTGTTAATTTTAATTTATGCAACTTGGAAAATTTTCATATTTAACCATTTCCGTATAAACAGTTTACATGGAAAAAAAAGTTTGGACTCCCTCATTCATTAGGGAATTATACAAGATTCCAACATTAAGTTTTATTTTTCATTGAATAAGGTCGATTGGTAGTGTATCGTGCTTCCACACCAGAGGTCTGGGTGGATGGGCAAGGTCGACTCTGCCTTTCATCCCCGCTGCATTGGGTCGATAAATGAGTAACAAGCTTGCTTGGGGTCTTAAACACTGAAGGTCTCTCTTCAGACAGACCACCAAATCGGGATATCTGTTCATGCACCTCAGCGCCCAATGGTCATGTATATTGGGATGGGCATAGTAATTCCTGGCCCTCATGGGTTGTTGTGCCACTTCTGAGTTTAAGTTTTAAGTTTGAGGATTGCCTCACTTTAGGGATACCCCTTAGATAAACATATATTTCCACTCATTTGCAAATTAAACATTTTTCTTTCAATTACGTTTATTTCAGAAGGAACTTTGAATTTTCAAATGTATTTGCTTAATAACATGTGTATTTGTGTATTATATTAAAATTTGATCTATCCAAAATTACTTGTTTGTTGCTCCTCTAAAAGCTTTTAGGATTTTAGAACTGATTTTACAATCCATGTACGTTTTATAGTAGTATATTTAATAATGATAAAGACATTTGTATAACTGTGTGAGTTTTTATGACTCATTTATAAATATAAAAAATTGCTTTCGGCTACAGTTTTTAAATTGTACTGAAATAAGTGGAGGAATAGTATATTTACACATATTATGAATATTTTTGACTGCAATAAGATACATTTGTTTGTTTCTTTACAATTTGAATAGAAGTTATAAATCATTTTGCAAATAGTTTGATATTGAATATAAACTCATAAACTGTTTAACAGTGTAGTGTCTTATTTTGATACCCGCACACACTAAATTAAGGCTCATTTGCAGTTACATGATCAGCTTCAGTGATATTTAAATTTTTAAAAATAGTCTACACGTACGAAAACATTCTTTCAAAACCATACTCCACGTATCATACTATGTCTTCCCTACACAGCAGGCAATATTTGTGTATACTCAAAAAATTTAATACAGGATACATTTCCAAATGTTAAAATTGTTTTTAAAATTTGGTATGGATACATTGTGGAACTGTCGGTTAACTTCACTGAACAAAATTGTTTTAAGTGTACTTTTTTTTAAAGACAAAATTAATTGGGGAGAACGTTTTCTCACAATAGAATTTGTATTGACTGAATTGTGTGAAAATGTAGTTATCGATGTGTGACAATTTTTTCTTCTAATAAAAGAAACAGAAAGATAAAAAATTAAACTTGAGTAGAAAATGGTTAGAAATACTGTCACACGCATTTGAAGAAGTATATCCCCCATTAAAATTAAAAATTATTGACTTAATGGGTGTTATGTCCATCACAAATGCCGATGTAGAAAAGATATTTTTATTTAATACAAGGAGTTCGAAAAGGAGAGCACTAGGAATGAATATTTAGATTTTTTCCGAAAAATATTCAGCTAACATAAAAATATCATTTACATGATTTAAATTTAAATAAATTAAAAGCATATTGAAATCATTTTTTATGTTATTCTAAATTAAAAATATAATTGAATAGAGAAAGATCTGTTTTTTTTTTCATAAATATAATCATCGTATATATATCACCATATGCACCATTTATTGTCTTATTGTTTATTAAAAGAGATAGGGCCTTTACTCTTTTTACCTCATTACTTATTTTAAAAACAGGAAAGTGAGCGCGTTTTCTTACTCTCATATTCAAAAATAAATACAGGATGCTTTTTTCTGGTTCAAATCGCAATACCAAATTATTTTTTTTTAATTTTTAAAAAAGGACAGAAAAATAAATTTTGTTTGAAGAAAATATAACTATTTTTCAACTTCTAACACACCATTTATTTCATGTTTTTTTTACCCTTCACTTTGTTTTAATTTTACTGTGACTGAACCTATCGGGAAATTGACAGAGTAGAACTAAAACTTTCTTACAAGATTGCCCAAGGCAACTTAACAGCTAGCTGTAAAAGATTAATCTCTTGGTTCTCACTTGACAAAGAGACGGAACTAAGTCATAAAATTGTCCCCTTTCGACCTCCCAAGTTTTAAAAGGGGGAAAGAATTGAAGTCTGTTGCATTTTTGAAGGGAGTAATAAATAAGAGTAAAACGCTTTCAGAATAACTTTTCATGAGGAACCAATCCACCCGGAGGGTTAAAGTACTAACTCTTCTCAAATTCTAAAGGCTGATTTGTACATATGTTTTAAAACACATCGTTAAAAATTAATATTCAGTACTGCCAGACACATTCCATTGGTGGTACTTTTAACATACGCTTAAAAGCTTCCAAAACAGTCATGCAACTTTTCTTTTTTTCTAAAGCTTGATATTTATACATGATACTCAGTGAACTATTTCAATATTTGTTGTAAGCTGCCAGACCAATTGGATGGGCCAAATATTCCCCCAGACATACCTAAAGAGTCACTATGTGTATGAGCGCAGGTGTGATAGTTAGATGGTTTTATAACAAAGCATTTTAAAATATTCTTATAAATAGTGTAATGGAAGTCTTCAGTAGTAATTAAGTAATATTTTCACGCTTAATTATAATAAATATTGCATAATAAAATATAAGTAGTACATTTGAACTCGTAATGATAATTATGAACAAACTTTGCAGACGTATGAAGAACGTGTTTTATTGGCGATATTCAGAAAATTTATGTTTTTAAGCCGCAATCAATTTAATAAAATAATAGTTTTTTTTGGCATCTGGTAAGCAAAAGAATACAAATTTTATTATTAGAAAATTTCAAAATAATTCATGTAAATAATCATTATTCAGAGTAAATTAGCTGTAATTTTTTTAAAAAATTTTAATCTTCATTATTATTATTGAAGTTTGATATCTCATCATTAATCCAATGTTGATATTGAATATCTTCATCAGTATCTTTAATATCTTCCTTTGTAAAATAAATAATATAATTAAAAATGAAGTAATTTTACGAGTTTATGTAAATAATTCAAAGAGAAAGTAGAATACCTGATTCATCTTGAAGTGATTCGGTAACAAAGGCCTGTAACTGGTCTCCATCAAACCAGGTGAAATGTTATTGGTTGTCTTCCAATGTCAACCCATTATTTTCAGGACTAAAAATACTATGTCCTTCATATGAGCATTACTCCAGAGACTAGTGATATTATTAGCTCCTTAAAACTGCTGTAAAAGTTCACTCTTGCATGGTGGTAAGTTGCTCGCATCAAAGTTTTTAACATTCTTTCAATTGAACTCTTCATTCATGTCAGAAACCATATAAGTGTGTTGATGGATAATTGATGTCTGGCAGCATCTACATCAATCATTCTGGGAACATTGTAAACTTCACAAATGTATTGCTGTATTTTGTTAAACACAGTTTTCTCTAGCTCTAGGTCACTGAATAAATCTGGATCACCGAATTTCATAAATGTTTCCTGGTACTCTCCATTTGTCTTCAATATATTGAATGGCTTTTGCTTGCCTTTTTTTTTTTTTTTAAAAAAAGCAGGATTGTAAACACATCCAGTGATTGCATGAAATCCTGTCAAACAGCGGCTTAAAGAATGTCCTAAATGTTCGTAAACCTTAGTGATATCAATATATCTTACTTTATTTCCTATGCCAGTTATATCTACACATGAAAATCATCATTTTTTTAATGATGCATATTGCCCAACATGATTGCTGCAATGTCGGTTTCAGAACATCGAAGAACGAAATTAGCTTGAGAACCAATATTGCAGATATGATGAATAATTTTAGTGTCAGCTTCTTCATGATCAGTGCACATTAGATTTTCATCAATATTAGATACAACTATATTGTTAGTGACAGTAAAAGAGTTACATTTCTTGAAATTAACGACAATATTTTTGTTGTTCATAAAGGGTACCATCAGGTCAGTGATATTAAACCCCAATTGTGTCGATTTATGTCGGAGAGGTTTTTCGTAATCTTTTATAGACTTGGAAAAATATTGATCCAAAATAATATCCTAATCTTTTTTCATTTAATTGTGTGATCATATATAACTTCTTTTTTTTTTTTTTTTTTGAAATACTGCCAAACGTTTTTGGGACATTTTTCATTGTGTGAAGTAGGAAAAATCCATCAATTACTACAATATCTATGTGAGACGGTAGATTATGTTTGACATCTTTTTCCAAACATTTCATTTAAATAGATTTGAGTCTTACAAATTCCACCGTCAAAATGGGACAAGAATAATCAATAGTGTTATGGGATATGTAAAAATTTTTGCCATATTGACTTTGGGATCGAAAGAAATGCTGAGTATAAGTTCAAATAAATCCTTCTGAACATGTACTTCCAGCAGTTTACCACCAATTTTTCTTTTTTTTTTCACAATCTATGGAAAAGTTGTCTATCTGTGTTTTTATAATACCCTTCCCAAACCTACTATCCTCTTGCTCACATTCTGCAATAAATGTTTTACGTTTAATCTCACCGTGTTCTTCAATATTGAGAAGGAATTTTTCAACTCTTTCTGAAGCTGCTTTACCAGATAAAACATTTATTATCGAAATTTTTTTTTAAAAATTACAGCTAACTTATCTGAATAATGATTATTATTTACCTGAATTATTGTGAAATTTTCTAATTGCTTCTTACCAGATACCAAAAAACTAGTATTTTATTAAATTGATTGCGGTTTAAAACCAATAATTTTCTCAATATTGCCTAGAAAACACATTCTTCATAAGTCAGCAAAGGTTTGTTCATAATTATCATTAAGTGTGAAAATATTGCATAATTACTACTGAAGTCTTCCATTAGACTTTATAATAATGTTTTATAATGCTTTGTTATAAAACTATCTAACTTTCACGCTTGCATTCATACACATAGCGTCCCTTTAGGTGTGTCTGGGGGGATGTTTGGTCTGCATGGGCTATGTCTACTGTTATAAATTTTCCCTTTCTTTCACAAAATCAGAACTTCTAATACTCATTTTCAAAATGACTTCCAACCCCCTCCACCGCTTAGCCCGGCGTTGTGATCGGGCTTTCTCTTTTCTTCATGACACCAGCATTTCTGTGTATAACTAAAGTAAAATGTGAAAAATAAATGTCAATTTTTTTTTAAAAAAAGGTAGTTCTAAATGTTGCAATAAATATATTACGTAGATCCGAGGGTTCGAGGATTTTATGCAAAAACAATCACAAAGAAAGAATAATCAGTTCTTTAAGAGCGATGTGAATTCATTATCGAAAATCCAATCCTTTCAATACAGGATTCATCGGCAATATTCACAGGGTAAATATCCGAAGGTCTTCACACCTTCAACAGCATTCAAACACAATAAACAGTGTTTAAAAATACACGTAAGTAAAGATTATTCACAAGCATAGCCGAGCTAATCTCGCTAGTCAAAACAATCCTCACTACTCGCTGGCTTAATCAAGACTCCTCGCCGTAGCCGATGTTAGCCATGTATAAGGAAACGGGATTAGGTCTAATCCCTCCATCCTCTATCTGGTATTTGGTTGGCTTGGTGTTGCGACCTGGCGGCTGGTGGTGGGCGGAGTTTCGGAGGCAAGAACCAATGAGATGGTAGGAGCAGACAGGGAGAACCGAGTCTTCCAATGTTGGGAGTGAGCATGGATTCGAGAAGTTAGAATGAAGTAAAGGTCTTAGGAAAAATATTCAATGGAGATGGAATAAAATCTTTGCATTTAATTAAAAAATGGAAAATTAAAGGGGGAGATAAAAAGTTAAATTAAAGGGGAAATGAAAGTTAATTCTTGTTAAGCAGAGCTTCAACAAGAAGATAAGTTTGAGCAGTTTCATCTTTAGTACTTTTAAGATTTTTGAGAATGAAATATTTCAGGGGATTTTTTAAGAATATTAGAAATTAAACTGATAAGCTCAATTACTTGAGCCAGGTCAGATGTTTCTTCCTTAATGATTCCATGGTTTTCCTTGCTATTTTTATCCTTTTATAGCATCCTTTTTATATGCGCGACAGAAACTTCTAGAAATATAACCGTTCGTGTCATTGAACGTGACACTAGTGGAGAGATCTACTACTTTCTAGAAGATTCCAGAGGGTTCCGAACTCGCCAACAAGGTCGCCAAAGTCGCTAGATTGACCGCCAACTTGGTCGCCAAAAATGATGCCAAGGTTTCGCCAAGTTCTCATTCAATCGCCATTATAATGTAAGGGGCAGCATTGCTTGTGAATAGTACAATTTTAACAAGAAATAAATATAACAGAGCAATTAATATAAATACATTAAACACTCAAATACAAATTATTTACACAAAATTCGTAACAATATAAAAATTATATTTTTTATTATATTTTTCAAAGGTAATTTAATATGTGCATAAAATATTTTTCATATTCAAGACATTTTTATAAGATGTGGTATGTAAATGAAGAAGTGTATTACGAAATTGCATTATGTTCAGTAAAACAAAAAAAAAATTTTTTTTTTAATGCATTAAGAGGGAGGGTACATCTATAAACTTCCTGTAATGGCAAAATTTTTCAGAATAAAAAAATGCTAACACTCATATGTGCTTTGATAAAATAAGCGTAAAACATGACAAATGAAATTGATAAAAGTGTTCGTTTATTGTATTATTTTTAATATTAAAAACTACTTTTTTTAAAAAAAAAAAAAAGTATGTGGAACCATTAGCCTGTGCATGAAATATTATATTTAAAGCACAGCTTCCAGAGTGAGGGGCAAGTTATATACGCTCCACAGTATGCAAAATAACTGTTTACATAAAAAACTGTTTGAATAGTTGATTATGTATACACTTACATTGCATTATGTTAATGCCTAAATTTATAATTTTCATGACTACATTGAAATATATTAATTTAATTTTTTTTTAACATTTAAAAGTACCTTATTTTTTTGAAAATAAAAAGTAAAGATTTTCAGTTTATCTCAAATTTTTTTACAGATAATATGCAGCTGTTTCATTAAAGAAACTGCTTAATTGTGTGTTTCTATTTATCTAATGTTTTCTAACATTTAAAACATCCTTTTTTGTAAAAAAAAAATTAAAGATTGTCAGTTTTTATATTTTTTAAAGTGAATATGCAGCTATTTCATTAAAGTGTTAATTATGTTTTTTGTTTATTATTTAACAAATGTGTGTAAAATATTTTTAATATTTAAGAAATGTTGCTTAAAGATGTAAATAAAAAATGTATTACAAAGTTATATTATTTCAAATTTTATATTACTCTATGTCATCCATCAACAATACATAGAAAATTCGGGTAAAGCACACCAAAAAACCAATGAATCGTTGTAGATTTGACAATTTAATGCAACTATTAATGATTTATAATTTTGTAATTAAAATAACATTGATAAAGAAAAAGTAACATTTCTGCACATAGTATATAAATGTGTATTAAAAGAAAAAAAAGGCAAAAAAGTAAGTACCATCAATCCAAATGAAGAATACTCGTCACATCCAAATTGCTTTCCAATGAATACCAAGAAACTAATTTATGCACCATGTCGTCCATCAACAGTACACTGAAACTTGGGATAAAACACACCACAAGGTCCATGAACTTTTGTAGATTTGACAATTTAATGCAATCGAAGATCCAGCGTGTTAATCTGTAACCTAGCATGAAAGCTGAAAGTATAAACCTCATAGAAAACCACATTTTTTGTTTTGTTCATGATTTTATGTATGTGTGTAAAATATTTTTCATATTTAAGAAATGTTGCTTTAAAAAAATGTATTACAAAGTTATATTACTTCAAATTATATTATTCCATGTCACATCCATCAACAATACATAGAAAATTGGGGTAAAACACACCACAAAATGATAAAACTTCAAATTTCAGAACATTATTAATACCTTTAAAATAAAATAAAAATTTCGGACTTCATTTGATAAAGACTGATAAAAGAAAGATATATATATATATATATATATATATATATATATATATATAATTTTATTATATTAATTTTTAAATATTTTTAAAAACCTCTGAAAACAAAAGAAGTTTCGAATTTTCCCCTGAAAATAAATGATCTTTCCGATTCTCCGCAGATGGCGCCACGTGCATAATAAATGTGCTTTAAGGTTTTTAATTAATATCTTATTAACTAATTGGAATATCGGAATATAAATCGTGAAAACGGATTCCTCGGATCACACAGCTACAATTGAATATTTTAATTGCAAGTAATTAATCGCTAATCATCCAGACATTAAACATAATTACATAATAAATGTGAATGAAAGATTGTAATCAAAAAGTATGAAACAAAAATAAAGAATGTAATTAGAATTATTTAATTCATCGTAAAAGAGAAAAAAGTTGAAAAACACCTTTTTTTTTTTAACCGTAATTTTTAAGATATTTTATCAATCTTTGTACAGATTACGTCTAAAAAAATAGTTAATGAAAACCATTTACAGTATAATTAGTTTGAATTGTTAAGAATGTGTTATATTTTCAAAGAAAAATTCTGCCAGAATGTTTTTTATTTAAAGAAAAAAGGTAATTTCTAAATTTATTTTGAAATGGTTTTAAACATTTCTTTACGTAAGTATTTTTTAAAAAAAATCTGCAATATTTATAATATATTTTTTATCTGCAATATTTATAATATAGATAAAACTTCAAATTCCCGAAATTTTGGTGATTAATACCTTTAAAATAAAAATTTATTTTTTCGATATCCCGTTTCGTTATTCCTCTTCAGGTTCGAACCTGGGAACTGCCGTTTTAAAAAGCAGGCCTTAATCAACCATGCCACACTTTCCTTCTGTTAGAATGGTAAAATAATCTTTAAAATATCGGAAGATTTTTGTGTTTTTAATTAATATCTTTTTAACTAATTTTAATATCGGAATATAAATGGTCAAAACGGATTCTTCGGATCATTCCCTAAATTTTGATACCTTCTGCTAGTTTCTGTGTCTTGTGGTTCTTGAGAAAATTGGGATATATACATAGATACGTTTGTTTACCTACGAATTTTAATTGTGTAGATCAAGCTTTTGAGCGTCTTTTAAAAGTTACCGCGGATGGAACGTGCCTGGCAATACTGATTAATTTTTAACGATGTGTTTTAAAACTTACGTAAAAATCAACCTTTAGAATTTTAGAAAAGTTAGTACTGTTTTTACCAACCTATAACACCTGTAAATTGGCTGTTGGGACAAGCTAGCAGGTATGCACGCACTCAAAGTTTATACTAGCACTACCTTATCATATATATTTTATTTGTTATAAAATAAGTAACGTTTGTGGGCCCTGGGGTCTTGCACTAATAGGTCAATGGGCAGGTTTTTGAATGCTAAAAAAGTGATGTGAGATAGGCATTTGTGATTATGGTTGTTTGAGTAATCAGTGACCTTGGTAACATTTGTAAAATTGTATAGGTCATGGGTGTCTAAACTATTATTGCTGGGTCATGGGTGTCTAAACTAAATTTGCTGGCCACACATACATTTTTTCAACAAATTGAAATAAAAATTAATTCTTATGTAGTTTTATTAAAATAAATTAACTTCTTTTATTATAATTTTTTAAAATTCAGATTAGATGTGTATAGTATATGTATTTATTTTAAATTTGTTAAAGTTTTGTTTCATTTAGTTTGGACTTCTTAAAGATGGAAAAAATTCAAATTAATGATATGGATGAATTTGCTTTTTTTAAACAAGCAAACCGTAGAGAGCACCAGTAGAGAAGGTTGCAATTCTTAATACATTTTCAAGATGTTTGTCAGTGATCTTTTACTATTTTAGTTTTTTGTATGCTTCATTCTTGAAAATAATTGCTCACAAATATAGGCACTGCCAAAAGCTGAAGACATTAATAAAGCATGATTGTGAAAATTAGGGTATTTATTGCAGGGTTGGTAATCTTTATAAAATTCCAGTAAACAAACATTCCCAAATTTTTCTTTCAGTTAAATATCACTTTGCAGTTCAATGCATTCTATTTGAAGGTAATTTATTTATTTCTGGAGCAAATGGGATAGAAAATATGTTGAAATACTCTTCATTTTTTTCGAAAACCTTGAAATCTACTTTCAAACTGTTGAATTAATGCAGCATATTTTGTGCAACCCGTTGGTTTATGTGCAGCCAAAGCACTGAAATGTGTCAAATCTTTTACTTATATTTGATTGTGCCAAAATTTTAACTTTCTTTCAAATGCTGTTATTGTTTAGAAGATATTAATAAATTGATTTTTTCCTTGAAGTCTCAAATTAAAATCATTCAAATGTTCTGTTAAGTCTACTAAAAAAGCTAAATCTAAAGCTTAATCTTCAACTTCAAATTCAGTCACAGGTTTCCCTTTTGTTTCCATAAATATTTTTATTTCAGTTCTCAAATCGTAAAATCTTTTGAGCATTTTTCCCTTACTGAGCCATCTTACTTCTGTATAATAAATAACGTAAGCAAATTCTGTGCCCATTACCTTAAGAAACTCTTGAAATTGTCTATGATAAGGTCCTTTTGCTTTTATAAAGTTATTGGTTTTTACAAAATTTCCACGTAGATTGTCCTGATGTACAATACAATAATAAAATGTTTTATTTAAATTTTTATTTCAAAATAAATGTCAACAAATTGATTATATATGAAAAATATGGCAAACATTTATCTTTTTAATAAAAATGTGTAAATTTAAATATTTGCATTTGGGCTGCATTTTAAAGGCTTTTGGGTTGCACTTTAGACAAGCATGGTATAAATTTTGACAAAAAAAAAGACTAAAAGTCACATTTTTTTAAATGTTTGAATGTGGATGGTCACAGAAATGTTTAGTGTCAATAAATTTTGAATAAGATGTGAGTTCCAAACTATTCAAACCATTGAAAATTATCATAGACAAGTTGTAACAAGTTAACTTAGAAAAACAACTATATTAGGCAAGACTAATTTCTCTCTGTCACTGTGTGATGCAGCCAATTGTTGTTATCCAAGCAAACAATTTACAGAAGACTCTAGGAAAGTGATTTATATACCAGACATTTGTGGGCCATTGACTTGGAAATGTACACAGATAAGTTGTAAATTGTTAGCCAATTGTAACGACTGCTAGACTGGAACACAAATTCTGTTCGTAATTGTGTAAGAGTGAATTTGCAAATGATCTTGAGAACTGAACATGCAATCAAAAGAGTGATGTAATATTCTACAATGAATCGAAATTCAGTTTAAAGAGTTATTCTTATCTCTAATTCACACGGAACATTGCAATCCTCATAGCAAGATTGGAAGTCATAACATCTGTATTTTTATGCATGAACCTTCATGTTTTTGGAAAAGATTATGTAATAAGGCATAAATATGAGGTCCTGGAACCTCATTTCTAAATAAAGGTATTTTATCAGAACTAATAATTTTATATTTACTTTTATTTCGGATTTTGTCATCTTTAACATTTTTATTTGTGGAATTTTCTTTTTTCTTAGATCCGAACAACTGGTGAGGAAGCTAGTAATGAAGCCATTCTGAAATTCTCGAAACTCTTCGAAGATGAAATCACCCTTGATAGCTTGTCTCGTGCACAACTCATAGCATTGTGCAGACTCTTAGAGTTGAAACCTATTGGAACTAACAACTTCCTTAGATTTCAGTTGCGCAACAAGATACGAAATTTGCGAGCTGACGACCGGGTAATCTCTTTTATCAGATTTATACTTAAAAATTCCATGTTAATTATTTTATTTCGTGCATTTGATAGTTTCAGTTTAACTGTATTTTTTCATATCATATAAATTAAAAGGCACAAAAACTTAAAACCCAATTAAAATTTTACGCTAATTTTTATTTTGTAAAAAAGATTTCTTTTTTTTCTTTCCTGATTTGTTTTCTATTATAAAAAATGAATCTGTCAAGCCTTGGTTTTTGAGTTTCAGGATAGTGGGAAAATCTTATGTATTAAAATTCGTAGGTAAACAAATGTATCTATGTAGGTATATATCCCAATTTTCTCTAGAACCACAAGACACAGAAACTAGCAGAAGGTATCAAAATTTCGGGAATGATCCCAGGAATCCGTTTTGACCATTTATATTCCGATATTCCAATTAGTTAAAAAGATATTAATTAAAAACCTTAAAACGCATTTAAATACATCGTGGCGCCATCTGCAGAGAATATCGGGGGAAAATTCTGATTTTACAAAACAACGAAACTTTGCATATAAATAAATTTATTTGAAAATTAATATAATAAAATTATATATATATCTTTCTTTCAATTTATTTTACATTTTTCGGTTTCTTTTTTTGAATACGAATTATAAGTTGTTCCGCTTGAAAAAATATTTTACACTAAAAAAAAAAAAAAGTTCATGATTTTCTTTTTTTTTTTTCCCCGCGTGTAGAACAATATTATACGTAATCTGTACAAAGATTGATAAAATATCTTAAAAATTACGGTTAAAAAAAACAATATCTTTCTTTCAAATTAATTATTTTACAATTTTTTTTAAAATGTTTTCAGAACTTTTTTTCCAGAGGTTTTTAAAACACGATTTAATAATTTTGTAATTTTGAAAATTTCTGTTCCATATATAAATTATTCTTTTTTTAAAAAAAAATGTACTTTGGGTTTCCGGTGGCTGCAAAATTAATCAGTCTTATAAATTTAAATCAGTCTTATACATTATTCTGACTCCATTTTATTTATATTCTCTTCTACTGCTATTACAAAAAACATTGCCATTCACTAAAAACAAAACTTTTCCAAACATAGATAATAATCAATAATTACACATGCTTTTTAGTTTCTAAATGGAAAGAAATGACATATTTCTCAACAAGTGGGCGGGCTTGTAACATCTTCCCACCTTTTGATTTTTACATTATATTAAGAGAACAAAATCAAAACAATTCAATATGTAAACAAGTTATTAACACTGAACATATGTAAGAAAAATATAAAAGTACATAAACTTTTTAAAAAAATAGTGATAAAGTTCAAAAGTTTATATAACGGAGAGATTCAGTAACTTTCGTTCCACTTCTAGTTTTCCTTTCACAGTCACTATTTTCAGAGTTCAGGATTTTAATATCTTTATCAGAAGGAACAGGATCTCTGAGAAAATGATAGGATCATCGTTATTTAGCTCTAAAGGAAACAATCGTTGTACAGGACGAACAATTTCTCCACCTGTCGTTTTAAGTTTTACAACCCTAGTGCAACCATCTTTTCCTGAAAACATGCCAATAATCTTTCCTAGGGGCCAATCTAATCGTTTTTTTGTATCGCTTTCAACTATAACAATGTCCCCTAATTTTACTTGTCAAAGTTCATTCCTGTTAGGTTGCTGGACTAGCATACTTAAATATTCATCACAAAATCTTTTCCACAAATTATCTCACAATGCCTGTTGATACTGGTATCTTTTGGAGATATTTATCTTATGCAAATTGTCTAAATCTGGAACTCCCACCGTCCTTGTTTCTTGAATAAACATTGAGGGCATCAGGGGAGTCAAGTCATTTGGATCTTCTGACAAACAGTTCAGAGGTCTAGAGTTAATAGTGGCCTCAATATCACAAAGGATAGTGAATATCTCTTTGTAATAAAGAGAGGCTTTTCCTAGAACTCTTAACAGCTTTTTCACCATCTGAATTAAGCGATCCCAAAATCCACCCCACCAAGCAGCGGTAGGGGGGTTAAATTTCCATTGAATTCTTAGAACAGAAGCTGCATCCACAATCCTATCCCAATCAAGGGCACTGATCCTGTTGTTGGCACCAGTAAAATTGGTTCCATTATCGCTGTATATAATTTTTGGCCTTCCTCGTTTTGCAATAAATCTTCTAAATCCCAAAATGAATCCATTAGTTGAAAGGCTGTGTATTAATTCAAGATGAATGGCCCTATACACAGCACATGTAAACAATAATATCCATGCTTTCTTGCCATCTCTTTAATGAAGGGGTCCTGCTAAGTCTACTGCAGTAATTTCAAATACCAAAGCTTCCTGTACACGGTCTTCTGGCAGTGGAGCAGGAATTGATTCAATTCTTTTAGCTTCATATCTTTTACACCGTACACACTTCGATATAACTCTTTGGACAGTCTTTCTGCCCCGTAAGAGCCAAAATTTTTGGTGAATATCGGTTAGAACAACTTGAGTTCCAGCATGTGAAGACTGCAGATGACGTTCAAAGATCAATCTTTCAACTAATGGGTGATCTGATGGTAAAAGTAAAGTATTTATGAAATTTTCTGCATCATCTCTACAATTAATTTTAGTTTTCAATCTGATTAGCCCATTAGAATCAGTGAATATGCATAGGGTTTTCAGTCTAGGTTCTACATTTTCATTCTTAAGGGTTTCTTGTTGAACAATTTTCACAAGTACCTTTTCTGCTGCATCCAATTCAGAAACAGTTAGATGATTTGTTACTCTTTTATCTGGATGTCGACAATTTTTTACAAACCGTAACATCCAAGCTAGCATTTATACAATTTCCGTATATTTGGAGAATCTATGTAAATACCATATTTCATCCAGGTCTATAGAGTTGATTAACGAAACAATGTCCTTTTTTTCTTTCTTTTAAAATTTCTTCAAGATTGCATTGAGAAACAGTCACATGCCAATCTTCTTCTGAAAGTTTTAACCACTGGGGACCCTCCCACCATCTTGATTTCAGAAATCCCTGGACAGAGCAGCCATGTGATGGGAAATCAGCAGGGTTACAAGTTCCTAGCTTCTTTTGAAGAAAAATTTCTAATTTCCTCCACTCTGTTATTCACAAATGTGCCCCAATGATCTTCATGTTGTATCCAATAAAGAGCTGTGGAGGAATCTGTCCAATACAGACTTGGTATTTCTTCCAAGTTCAAATCTTTTCTAATGGACGAAGTCAATCGAGCTCCAATACAACAGGCCAACAATTCTAGACAAAGTATTGTAATATCCTTTAAGGGAGCTACTCGACTTTTTGTTTGGATAAAAAAAAATTTCAATATTTTCTCCAGATGTTTTTTGAAGAAACACTACAGTACTATATGCTGTCTTGCTGGCATCACAAAAGGTGTGTAGGCTTATCCCTTCGGTACATCTGTTAATTTTCACACACCTGGGAATGGTAACATCTGCCCGTAAAGGTAATTGATTCGTCAAAGTTTGGAATTTCTTTTGAAGGTCAGTTGGTAAGATTTCATCCCAGCCGATTTTTAACTTCCAACTCTCTTGTATCATTATTTTCAAACAAATTGTCACAGGACACGAAATTCCCAGGATCAAATATCTTCTGTGTAATGAATAGGATACTTCGAGTATATTCATCAGGTTTGAAGTCAGCATTCTGTATATTACAAAAAAAGAACATCCTCATTTCTATTCCATAAAAGTCTAAGCACTTGGATTGGTTCAGCTAGGTGAATCTGTCCAGGTTCCAACGTGTGTTCCCAGCCTTGAAGATCAAAACATGTCATAGCAAGTAATTGTTTTGCTTCTTGAATGAAATGAGAAAGTTCTTCTGCATCACACACAGAAGTCACACAATTGTTGACATAAAAGGAATTTTTCAATTTTTCTGAAGTGTCTGTCAACACTGCTGCCAAGATGAAAGGACTACAGTAATCCTCCCACCACAGGAACCTTAAAAATTCCTGATCCTCTTCAGCAACTGAAATTTGGAGAAAGGCTTTTCTAATATCAGAAATTACTCCAATAGCATTTAAGCGAAATTTCATTAAAAGGGGTGGAATTTGCTTAATTAAATTTAGCCCTTTCTCCAGCCAATCATTTAAAGATGGAACGTTCTTGACACAGTAAGAAGCATTTAACACAGGATGTACAGTGGTTGTAGAATTTTTCTTAAAAACACCTCTATGAAGCAGGTAATAACTTGATTTCTCAATTTCTTTTTTTGGCACTTTCTCAATTACCTCTTCATTAAGCCACTCCTTGAAAACAGCTTCATAAACAGTGTATTTACCTTCAACTTTCTTTTTCTGGGAAGTTCGAGTGTAACGTTGTTCAGCTACAGATCTATTATCTTGTACAATTTCCTTTGCTTCAATCCAAGGTAACTTTACAATATATCTCCCCTCCTCGTTCCTATCCACTGTCTTCATAAAGTGCTCCACTGCATTTTTCTCCATTTCTTCTCTTTATATATATATATATATATATATAGATTTGGTCTCCAATGGATCCATAATTCCCAGGGTTTCCACAGGTCAGCAACAGAGCTATTTTTTAGTAATAATGATGTCACTAGATAAGCAGAAGTATCTTGTTTTAATCCAAAAACTTTGCCCATGATTTGCCAGCCTAATTTAGTTTCATATGCGACTAATCCACATTCTAATGTCCAAATGTTTTCTGATAATAAGTATCCATAAAAATCAGCTCCTATCAACAGTTCAATATCTGGACAACCTCTTCCATGGTCAGTGAGAGTTATATTGTTCCCTTTCAACTTCTTTTCCCAAATTCCTTTTTTAATTCAAGGAATTTTTCCACAGATAATTGGTTGATCAAGGACTTGGATGTCAAAGCTAAATCCTCTATTCACATTTTGAAGAGTTATCTCATACATTCTATGGTCTTGTTTTTGTAATGTTGAACCACCAAATAACAGAGTGAATTATATTTTTTGTTTCAATAGGTTTTAGATTCATTTCATGAGCTGTCTTCTTCAATAAGTTTGATCGTTGAAATCCACTGTCAATAAGAGCTCAAACTCGTTGTGTTTTGCCTCCTGCCTTGATATTAACTTGTAAGGTTTGAAGAAGAACTTCTTCTTCTGCACAGTGATTAGATAAACTGACATCCCGTTTCTCTTCCAAATCAGGCGTCTTGACTCTTATTTTGTTTGAGGACAATTCAGGACACATCAAAGCCCAGTGTTGTTTGTTACATAGTAAACACTGCACATTTGACTTACAAACTTTCGACTAGTGTCCAAACTTTAAGCAAGTGAAGCAACATCTTTTATTTTTCAAAATTTCTTGTTTTTGCTCAAAATCTAGTTTTTTAGCATGGTAACATTCCTTGCTTTCATGACGTTTGTCACAGAACATACAGTTATCCAATTTTTTCAATTTTTCTACTCCTCCTGAAAACAAATCTGTAGCAGTTGTGTAAGAATGTGATATTTTTTCTTTTCTCTCATTATATCTTACTTTGGGTGCAAAATCGGTTTTTACCAAACGAATTCTTTCATCTCCTGTTTCATTCTTCATTTCTGTTTTAAAAAAATAGCAAATTTTTTAATTTCTCTGTATAAACATTCTTTGAGTCACCATTTGGAATTAGGATAGGGTTGCGTAACCACACTAAAAATATCTTCCGGTATGCATGACTCAACTAAAGGAAAAAGTTTTAACTTGTCAGATGTTAAACCGATTGTTTCTAACGCTCGTAAATAAGTTTCTAATTTATCGTATATTTACGAAGTATTTAATTTTCTTTTCGTTTCTGTCGCACTGATTATAAGTAATTCATTCTTTCCAAAACGTTATTTAAATCTCTCAATTGCTTTAGAATAATTTTCATTTGTGGGAGGATAACTGTCTATAATTTTACGTGCTCTTGTTCCTTCACTCATAGATTGAATCAAATACTGAAATTTGTCTTCATTTTCTATTTTATCATCGCTGTGAATACGCTTAAATTGACTCCAGAAAGCTAACCCATTCTTGATTTCACCGTTAAATTTAACAAGTTCAATTTTTGGAAGCTTCAGTTTTCGCTTAATTTGTGAAGAAATCGGGTAGACACTTCCCCTTTCAGATTCATGTTTCTTATTCAAATAATCCACACTAATTTTGGTATGAGTCGTCTGCACTGTATTCTTCAACCGCTAAGTATTCGGCTTCATATTTATCGTCATTCAAATTTTCCAGAAGAAAACCACATATTTGATTATCTAATTCAGTCAAATCTGAATAAATTCTTTCCAAATTGGCGAAATTAGATTTAATTTCTCTTTCTATAGGATCATCAGCATTTAATTTTTCCATTATAACATTATATGATTTTAGTAAAGTTAGCTCTAATAGGTCCTCTTTTCTTTACTAACAGTTCCATTTTTTTCTCCGTTTCTTAAAGAATTCTTATATGAATAAAAATAGATGTACTTTATTTTACAATCACGTCCGGGTCAGCACAATGTTGAGACTATCTGAATTTTATTTCATTCAGTCATTTCTTCTCTAAAATTATTAATTGTTTGGTTTTCTTAATATAAAAGATATGAGCTTACTACATTATTCTGACTCCATTTTATTTATATTCTCTTCTACTGCTATTACAAAAAATGTTGCCATTCACTAAAAACAAAACTTTTCCAAACATAGATAATAATCAATAATTACACATGCTTTTTAGTTTCTAAATGGAAAGAAACAACATAATTCTCAAGAAGGCAGGCTTGTAACACCATCCTTAAAGACTTGTTTGCATGTGTTTTTAAGAGTAGACAGTGTGAAACCTTGTTTGTGTCAACCATACACAGGTCCTCACAAAGTTTTAAAATGAACTACGAAAACCTACACTATCAATTTGAATGGCCGGAAGTCAACCATGTTAAGCCTGCATACTTAATTCCAACTCGTGAAGACAAAACTCCGACACTACCAACAGAAAAAGGTGTTAATCCTAAATCTCTGCAAACCATCAGTCTGCTCCGCACAAAACAGTGATCAGGCAGACGAGTTCACTTTCCAGTCAAACTTGCTATCTATATAACTTATTAGCATCATATATTCTTTGATTTCATAGAAACATGCATATTAATATATCTAAATTGCAACTTTTGTATTTAGATTACACGTATTGTATTTCGTTTTTGTGTGATATGCATTGTATTTTCATGTTTCATAGTATACACATGTGTAGCATATCCTCTGTCACTGAGGGATACTCTGTAGTAATAGGCATTGATGGATGAAGGAAAACAGATGTGAGCTAAGGTTATTAGTTCTTTTATTTGTTGTATCTAGTAATGATTCCGATGTTGGATCTAATAAGTTGCCTTAGCAATGGTAGAACAAGCTTGAAGAAATGTAACAACTAACAGAGTGAGCAGCGAAATAAAGACATTTAATATTTTCACCTTCTGTGTGAAAGAGATTTAATTTAATTTTATATTATTTCATTTATAATATATTTGATCATGGTGCAATTATATAAAACCATAGGCCCATTGATAAGTAGAAACTAATAAGTCCACTTTGAATATCTCTAACATAGAGCCATCAGTGTAAATATGCATCCATTTATTTTGTACATAGCAAACCCTAATAGTTTCCATCTCAATTGATCTTAAATGCGTATTGCTCATTCAGTTTTTAATAACTCTCTGAATAAGGTCAAGACTTATTCTCAAATTTAAAAAGTCAAGAGAGGAAGAGGTAAAATTTGATAGTCCTGGTTTAGTTCCAAAGTATTAGATTATCTCTGAGCAGCTTGAGCAAAGCTCATTTGAATTTTAAAATTTTTAGAAAATGAAGTTTTATTAGTTTCTCCAAAAAGAGAGTTTCTGAGCAAATGAACAGGAACTTCTGGTTTATCAGGATAATTTTGGTTGTTTTTAATTTATTTAATGTTTTGTCTTTTTTTAATATGCCCATTAAAAATTATGTATTTTTAAAAAAGTTTTCTGTGGTAAAAATGTTGTATATATATATATACACACACATTTTTTGCTATGACTTAATAAATAATCAATCAGCCATAATGTTAAATGCAGAAAACTGATTATAAAAAAATCTAATGTAATGTTGCAGTTGATCATGAAGGAAGGAATTGACAGCATGAATATCCAGGAACTTCAAGCAGCCTGCAGGGCAAGAGGGATGCGTGCTCTTGGCATTCCTGAGGAACGGCTTAAGTCACAACTAAAGAAGTGGCTAGAACTCAGCCTTCAGGAGAACATTCCACCATCACTACTTTTGCTGTCCAGGGCTCTGTATCTGCCTGAAAAGCTACCGGCTGCTGACCAGCTCAAGGTTACACTTTCATCTCTCTCTGAAGCTGCTGTAAGTATACTCTCTCTTCTACATCACCAAGGCGTTTGCTGTGACTATTTATGAATTGAACATTATTTTAAAAATAAATTTTTGTTTTGGTTCCTAAAATTAATGATGATAATCTTAATATCCCATCATTTTACAGCCTTTGGGATATGTTTTTCTTTGTAAGTGTTGGATTTTGATGTTATTTTTTATTCTGTAGATGAGTTAGTCACAAATAATATATGGTATAAACAAAAATATTATTTAGAACTGATACATACTTTTCAAATGATTAAAAATAACAGAAGAAAACTATTTTCGATCGTTAATTGACATTTTTACATCAGCCACAATGTCAACAACTTTTAAGTTGCCAGATCAGAAAAACTAAACATATGAAAACAAAGATAATATATAAATAGAGCTGCAACATTACTCCTTCCCCAGTAACATAGTTACGATACAATATGTAATAAAAGTAGAAAAATTTTTGATTGACATGTAATACATACAAATAAGAATAAAAATACAACAAATGAGAATCATATAAAATAATAGGCAACTAATTTCTGTAACCCACTGGAAACATTATGTGTCTACCAAAATGTGTAGTGCTTGTTTGTTTTTTAACTTTTTCCAGTAAATCTGATGGCTGTTTTTCAATTTTTGTTTGCACAATCAGTTTTTTGTCAGGCAGAGTTGGTACATGTTCTGATTGTTTGAAATGATCAGGATTATCACCATCAGTTAACAACAAATATACAGGTTTTAATCTGTCTACAGATATATTGATGTCCTTGCCTTTGTCACAGTAAAATATTTGTCGTATCTTTTCGCCACTTTAAAGTCCATCTTAAGGAGGTTCAAGTGGGTTTTTTTCACTCTTGTTGACATATGAACTGTTATGCAAGTCCTTATGGACAAAGTGTTTTGGGGAAGGTTGTCGGTGAGTTTTCAGTGGTTGCAACTGATCCATTTGTTTCTGTAATTCTTCTGCAAATGTATCTGTAGCCATTTATTTTTTGGTTTCTCGAAAAAATTCTCCTGTTTATCGGATAGTTTGTCCATGAACCATTTGTGCAATGATGCAACTTAGAGCCGATCATAATCCGAACAATACCGTTGGTAAGGTATGTGTCCATTTTACTGAGTTATGCACTGATGGCTGCTTTTAAGGTGTGATGGATTCTTTCAACTTTTCCATTACATTGTGGATCATAGGCTGTTGTTGTGCATACTTTAAATCCACAAATAACACCTATGTTTTTAAAGAGCTTGGATCTAAATTGAGTTCCTTGATCAATTTTCACACAATATGGCGTTCCAAATCGTGAAATCTAGGGATTATAAAATTCCATGATATTTGATAAAGGAATAACCTCTATCCAACATACGAAGCGGTCAATGTAAGTAAAGCTATTTATTTTTCCTTCTGATATAGCAAATGGACCCATGATGTCAACATGTATGTCCCTGAATCGATCATCTCCTTCTTGGAAGGTGGCAATTTGTGTATGTGTATGTCTATTAATTTTGTTCTTTTGACACTGGATACAAGGTTTTGCCCATTGATTGACATCTTTTTGAATGTTTAGCCAAATAAATCTACCAGCTATTTGTCGAACAGTCGATTTCACATCAGTGGGAGCGAAGTTGTGATTTTTTTAACATGTGCATTAGAAACGGCTGAGGTATAAATTTGACTGGAATTTCTAAATTCATTTCTTGATTTTCTCCTGTTGATGTATAATTCTGAAATCTGTTTCTCCAAAAGGCTCATTTTATAAAGGATATTTTTCATAGCAAAATTGTCTGCAGTAGCAGAATAAATTTTTGGTGATGAATTTATTTCAAAAATTTTATCTGCCATAACAAACAAATTTTCTAAACTAACAACAAAAATATTTTGGATGAAGTTTGGTAATTTATCTAGCCATAAGGTCCTTAAACCTTTTTCAGTGATATTAACACCAGTCAACAATTTCATTTTCCTCAAAAGTTGACTGGGTTTTATGTCACCTACTGAGATTCCAGTAAGCAATTTTTTAATGCTTTTTTTTTCACTTTCTTTGAAAGTACTTAAAAGCGTATTTTTAGCACAAGAATATTCTTCTCGTCACTTTGAATTATATCCCATATATTTTCTATAACTTTTGGATCTAATTGAGAAAAAGGTAAGTAAATTTAGTTTCTTCTTGACTTATATTAGCAATAGGAAACTGAGTCTCACCTTTAAAAAACCATATTTTAGGCTTTTCTTGCCAAAAGGGAGGAATTTTTCGCTTAGCATATTAGCTTGTTCGAATTCGCGTGAGCCATTTCTTAATTCTCATCCAACAAATTTTGAATCTGTATGGGTCACCAGTTTGTAGATGAGTTAGTCACAAATAATATTTGGGATAAATAAAAATATTATTCAGATTTGATACATCCTTTTCAAATGATTAAAAATAACAGAAGAAAACTATTTTCAATCATTAAGCTTTGTATAGATATTCTTGCATCAGCCACAATGTCAACAACTTTTATGTTGCCAGATCAGAAAAGCTAAATTTATATAAACAAAGATAATATATGAATAGAGCTGTAACAATTCTATGATATTTGGATGCTTCACTTGCTAAATCGATTAACTCCATTTTTCTAATTTTATATCATTTTAATATCAAATCACTTGATTGACTCTTGACCGTATATATCCAAAACAAATTTCTGTAATAACAAGTATTGAACTTAACTCAGTGGCGCAACAGCCCATGAGAGCCAAGGCCTACTGTGCTTATCTCAGTTTATGTGACCTTAGGCCCTGAGGTGCATGTGCAGATGTTCAGTCCTAAGTGTTCATTTCCCAAGCAAGCTTTGTACTCATTTATGGACTCACTGAAGGGATGAAAGGCTGAGTCAACTTTGCCCAGCCCGGGATTTGATCCCTGGATCTGTGGCGTGGAAGCGCTATACATTACCACTCAGCCACTGGGCTTCAATAATAAGTATTAACACCACTAAATAAAATTTTTGTAGTCATTGAATAATAAGTAATTTATTTCAGAAGCCAATCTGTTTAACTCCATACTGTAATGAATTTATATCATAATAAAAATCTACTTAACCCGCTGCATTCTTTTCTTCTGCTATGGAGACATCTGAAAGTTATCCATTTAGTTTCACTTGTTGTTTGTCCTGAAGCTGAAGGATCTCGCTGGTCTCAGAAAATTTCTTCATGTCTAGTAAAGTATATAAAGATTTGTGCTAAAAACTGTAATAAAAAATAACCTATTCAGACTCATGTACGAGACAAAACAGAAATATTAAAACTGTTTTAAGTTTATTGAAATTGCTTCAAAGTGGAGAAATAAAAGCTGAATTAATTGAAATGAAATTTCTGGTAAGTGAACAGAGTTACTTTCTTAATGATTCACAATCTGCTATTATCGAATCTCAAGCAAAAAAAGTCCAGAACATTTTTTTGCCAGTTGACTGGCATAATATAGTAAAAGTTTGTAAAATGAAAGCACAATTTCATATGGTTCAAATGATGCATTGAGATGTTTTCTCTACAAGTACTTCAGAAAATTCTATCAATAACAGAAAGGTAACAGTTACATGGATGTCAGTAAATTGGTTCAAAATGCACTGAGTAAAATTAGAAAAGTCCAAACTCCGCCTCGCACAATTCAAGTATGACTTAAATGAAGATACTGAATTTTTTTTTTTAATTCCATTAATATAACAATGGAAGCCCAGTGGCTGGAGTTAGTGCATCGCGCTTCTGCACCACAGGTCCAAGGTTCTCAGCCTTTCATTCCTTCAATGGGTCGATAAAATGAGTACCAAGCTTGCTTGGGAACTTAACACTAGGGCTTGTTGCATCAGACTGACCACCTGACCAGAATATCTGCTCAGGGCCCAAGGTCCCATATACCGAGTTGGGCACAGTAGGCCTTGTCTCATGGGATGTCGCGCCACTGAGTTAAGTTTTATATAATAATGTGTAGAAGGCAGTCTGAGAAATATAAACCAGCCTTTATTGCACCCAACAGGTAGGTCAGTGACTAGAGGAAAGATATGATGGACTGGAGTATTATAAAACTTTAAGGACAAATCGGCGTAACGAGAACTCAAATATACAACTAAGAAAGAAGACATTTATATTGATGATAAATAAATTTTAACATAGTAATAATACTTGTAATATTATGTAACAGTTACAGAATGGTTATTATTCATTTTTGTTAAAATCTTTAATAAAACGTATATAATGTAGTTCTTTAGTTGTAAAAAACTGAATTTAAATTAATAATTTTCTTTCACTTGCGAAATCAATGAACTCCCCTAATTACAAAAAATTTGTAGTTATAATAACAATTACTCTAAGTCTCTTCTATTTTATACTTTCTATATGTCAGATAAAAGATAGGTCACACACACACATCTGTATACAGTCTACATCATATTTTTGAATTTGTCATTTTTCTGATCTTGTGTTATGGAATTAATCCATTTGGCAAATGAAGCATTCATTTTATTAACTCTGATAAAAATGAATAATATATTATGTTCTACTATTCTATGTGTATTATTTTGTGTCATGTCTCCTTAAGTTAAGGTTTGTTTCTTCCCTGCTTTGTGTGAGTATAGACAAGCCACATCATGGTGGTGACCATTGAAAAAGTGAATTTTAAAAATTCTGAAAGAGGGAAAAAATTATTTATAAAGTATTTATTTGCAAGTTCTATTATATACTGTTGAGACAAAGCATTATGAACACCTCCACATTTTTCATTGAATTCATCTGGATAAGGTGAAAGCTTTGTGATTAATGCAGAATGGTAGTTAACTACTGCTGGAGAAGGTAAGTTATGATTCTTGCCCTTACTTATGCGAGGAATGGTGGCTGGTCTAAGAGAATTCTGAAAGAGGACAGATTGTAATGCCCTGAAGACTCGAACGAATATCTCTGTAACAGCATTACTAATATGCTGATTTTAATATTTATGCAAAGTGGATAAATTGTGGGGAAACCAGCAGTAGACACTTAGCTTTTGGATGTCCATGTGTCATTTAAAAAATGACATTGGAAACTGTCCCACTTGGTAAAGCAGAACCAGTGCCAGACAGTGACTCAGCTGACAGCCAAATACAATACAGGTTTGGGAACATAGGGTTCAGTGGATACTGTTGGATATGTGACTGCACGACAGACATCCCACTTGTTGGCCTCTGTTGACTAAGAATCATTGCCAACTATGTCTAGAGTGCGCTCAGAAACATTGAGACTTGACCATAAATTAGTTGAAGAAAGTTTCCTTTTGTTGGATGAATTATGTTGAGATGGTTGTGTCAGTGTGCACCTTCTTTCACTGTTGGAACTAGTGATCTTTCCATGTACATAGACTAGTGATGGGAATATTATGGTTTGGAGAATGTTCTCATGGGTGTTTCTGAGACCCTTAGTTGTGGTAGAAGGAATTGTGAAAGTTGTGGACTATCTGGGCATAATTGCAGATCAGTTGCACCCTTATATGTCGTTTGTTTTTCTAATTGGAAATGGAATCTTCGAGCCAGACATTGTCCCATGTCAAACTCAACGGATCTTAATCTGATTGTGCACATTTGTGTTTTCATGGAAAGACAGCTCAGAGATCAAATATCAGAATATCTTGACTTTATGTGGCCACTGCTTAGACATTTGGTACAACCTTTCTCCAGTCATCTAACAAGAACTTGTGGCATCCATGCCAACATGAGTTGCAGCTGTTGTTTTGCACACAAAAAGGGTGCAACGTGTTATTGAGTAGGTGGCCATAATGTTTTGCCTCTTCAGTATATATTACAGATTCTTTCCTAGTATCTTTTCAGTTCAGATTTAATTTCATGTGTATTAGTATGTTTCAATTCTTTTTTCATTTGGTGTGTTTGCGATTCATTTTATTTTGTTGAAAATTCTAATTTCATGATTTACAATATTTGAATATTATTGTATTTTTTGAATTATATATATTATACTTTTTTTATTCTAAATTTTAAAATTTAATTGTAGAAATTTGAATATGGTTTAATATTGAAGTTTTTTTAATGCCATTTTATTTTCAAATTTTGGAAAAAAGAAAAATCTTTTTTCTTTTTTTTTTCTTTATACATAATTTACAAAATCTAGCTCCTCCACAGTACTTAAAGCTACAGAAAAAATTTACATAATTTTAATTTAAGGTTCTCATTTTGATTGACTTTTTTTGTTGTTGTTATATTTTTGTTTTGTGGCTATTGAAAAATCTATTTTTGAAAAAATAAATAACTCCTAGATAGTGGTTGACATCTAGACCAGTCTTGTAAATGTTATTCCCCTATAACATAATTGTTGAATAAATAAAATCTTTTTTTTAACACACTTTTATATAAGTTTCACTTGTATGTAATAGAATTTTGAACTCGATTTTTACCCATTTTAAAAGGTCAGATTAACTCAAAATTTTGCACACTTGTCAAGAACTGAGGACAATACAATAATTCCATAATTTTGTTTCATTGTCCTGATTAAGATTGTCAAAAATAAGGATTTCTGGATTTGGCGACTAATTGCATAAACCATTTTCAGATTTGGCGCCTAATTCCATATGCCATTTCCAGATTTGGCGACTAATTCCAAATCTAGCTACTAAAAGATTAAGGTGAAACCCTAAAACCGCAAATAGGTTTATGGTTAATACAAATAAAACAAAAAGTGTTCCTTACGTGAAAAAGGGTAGAGAAAGACTCGTGCATCTGAATAATAATAATTTATGTTCTAACTGCTAAATATTTTTTATTTTTATAAAGCAATATGTTTAGAAGTGATGATACGAATTAACATTATAGTGATACGTTTTAAAAAGTGATAAATTTATGTTCTAACTGCTAAATATTTTTTTAAATTTGATAAAGCAATATGTTTAGAAGTGATAATTTTAATTAACATTATACCAATGTTTAAAGGGTGATAATACAATTGACATTGAATATTTCTTCTTTACACACTTTTATTAGTTTGACCTGTATCAACAGAGATGGAATCTTTGAAATATAATGATACGAGACTCATCCGAGGCCGCGTAAAGGGAGCGAATAAATACCCTTCAGACTCGTTAATTAATATCCATTGAAGAGCAAGAAATTCCAGCAGCCACGTAATTCAGCCTCCAAATATCAAATTCAAGGATAAGTTCAAAGAATAAATGATAGTTTTAAAAACTGAAAAAAACAGGCTTTTATTGTAGATCGAACTAAAAAATGAAATAAATTATAATTTAAAAAAACTGAAAAATACACTTTTATAGTGAATTGAACTAAAGAGTAAAAAAATCATTCTTAATATAACAATAAAATGATTAACGAGAAAATTAATGTCATTGTGGTAAAAGCGTGGGGTGCTTTGTACTACATTTTTACTCTAATTCAGCCTTTCGAAATAGAACTACCGTAATTTCGGACGTATAGTCCGCAGACACGATTTTATATAAAAAAAATTTCAAAAATCGTCAGATAGTCCACACCACCGGATAGTCTGCAGACTATAAGTCCGAACTTACCATAAATTTTAATACGGCAATATTATTGTATTTTAGAAACAAAGAACCACTAAGTATAAATAGAAAATAAGTACTTCCTTACTAATATACCTTCAGAAATAAAACGCTAAATACAAATAAAAAACAGTGCTTACTAATTAATCACACATTCTACTACATTAACAAAAACCTTCAAAGTCCGATTCATCGGCATCAGACCTAAACAGTTCTAATATATTTTCGGGAAGAGTGTCCAAAAGTTCATTTTCAGCATCACTATCTTCTCTGTCAGTGATTTCCTCGCATTCACTCACAATCCCGGCTTTTATAAATCCCGATCGGATGGTGGACACTTTAACACTATTCCAGGATTTATCGACACATTCGGCAACTTCAGTATATGAAGCTCATATTTCCTCCATTTGTGCAAGTATGTAAACTTTCCGACATCCAGTTCTCCCAGCAAGCACGTACGTGGGACTTGAAACTTCTGTTCACGCTTATATCCAGAGGTTGCAGGATTTTTGTTAAACCTCCTGGAATAACGCTAAGTTCAGCACCGATGTTTGTTTTTTTTAGCTTCTACCTTTACACTGTCTTTTATGTGTGCCCTCATGGAATCCGTTAGTACTCCTTTGGAATTGAAAAAGGCGCCTTCTCTCTTCTTCCAAACTTCTTGAAACCAATCGAGCATAATGTCTTTGTTGCACCAACCCTTTTCATTGCACCGTATTATGACGCTTCGAGGAAAATTTTCCTTGGGAATTGTTTCTTTCTTAAAGATTAAGAGCGGCTTCAACTTTGTGCCGTCAGCACTGCAGGCGAGCATCACTGTGAAATGGGTGTTTTCTTGACCAGTTGTTGTTATTGATACTGTTTTCACTCCACAAGTATCGATGGTGCGATTCGGTGGGCAATCAAATATTAATGGAACTTCGTCCATATTTATAATATTTTTTAGGTAATACTAAACTGAAGGAAAGAAGCTTTTTTTTTCATCTACGTCGTCCAGAACAGCCTGACACATTGTCGTTCTGCTGCGAACTCTCAAGTTTTTGACGCATGAAACGGTGAACCCAATTTATTCCTCCCTTGAAATCCGTTATCTGCATCTCTTCTGCCATGGACTTCGCTCGGAGACGGATTTTAACTGTTGAAATGGAGCCTCCTGCATTTCTTTGTTCGAGAACCCATCTCAGTAAATTTTCCTCTAAAGCTGGCCATTTTACTTTTCCGTGCCGATTGGATCACTTTTTTCCCATGTTTTTTAACACATCCTTTTGTTTGCGCCAATTTCTCACTGCTTTCTTGTCCATTTCAAAATAACGGCCCACTTCTCTATTTCCATCTTTTTCAGCTTTCTCAACTACCTTGAGTTTAAACTCAGCAGAGTAAAACTCCGGCGGGGATGTTTCATCATCGTTATCAAAGATGAAAGACAAAATACTGTGCAAGGTGCTATCCTCGCGATAAGTGGTAATGAAATGTGACCTTTGACTCCACTCACTTGGTGTTGCCAAACCACGCTATAAGTAAATGTATCACGCTTTTTTTTTCGTACTCCAGGTACTTGCTACTAAGGCTCCTAAAAATTGAGCTGACGCATCAACTACTTTTCCCCTGCCTGGCAGTTGCGCTTTAACCATGAAGAACCAGCGTATTATCCGCACTGGTGGATAGTCCGCAGCTTCAAAAATTCACATTTTAAACACAGATAGTCCATGGACTATACGCGCAAAATTACGGTAGTAAGAAATTATAACAATAAACATAGAGCACCCTCACGCTTTTATCTCAATGACATTAATTTTCTCATTAATCATTTTATTCTTATATTAAGAATTATTTTTTTTACTTATTAGTTCAATTCACTACAAAAGTGTGTTTCTTAGTTTTTTTAAACTATAATTTATTTTAAACAAAGAACTGAGGGATTTTTGCTATTTAAGTATTAATAGTAAGTACCACATATACCATTGGCAACTTTTGGTGAATTTCAACAGTTTTTACTCTGGAAAAGAATTGCCCTTTGGATAAGGTCAAATAAATTGCCATAGCTAGTAAAATTTTTGACGATTAAATCTTTAGCAGGCAATTCATCTATGATGTTAAATTTCCACCATGAGGGTTATCTAAAGTGTGTTTTTTTTTAAAAACATGAATTAATTTAAGATCTTACATTTAGATCTATGTTAACATCAGTAATGTTTGTAAAAATTTTAAGTTCTGTTAATAATCAACAAGAATGTACTTAATGAAAGTTTTATTTAATTGAATTTTTTTTTATTTATATGTAAATTGCTTTTCTTTTTAAGGCCACTGAAACCAAATTGAAAATTGGTGAGATTGAAGGTAAAGTTGACAACAAAACCAAACTGGAGCTTATCAAGAAGCAAGAGGAGGAAATCAAGAAAGAAGCTGAGGAGCTGAAACAACAAAAATTAGATGAAGAGAAGGTAAATGGCTTTTAATTTATACTGTTCCCCTAAATCAATTTTAATCGCTCTTCAACTGATATTGTTTCTTTCTTTTGGGATTTCAATGATGGTGATTAATTTATGATATTTTTGTAAAGTTTTAATGAAAGAATTTTTTGGGAGTGAATAGCACACCTGTGCTTGAAAATTAATGTTTTTTCTCTCATGCTAGATTTAGGCTTTCTTTTCTCCAGGGAAATTTAGCTCATCGGTAAACACGAGTATTGCACCCTCAGAATATTCTAACAGTCTTTATAATTTTTTACCCTTTGTCATTCCATTCTAGTTATGTTTTTTACTACTATTTGAAATGACATTTTGATTAAAACCACTCATTTATAATTATATCAATAACATGTTATGTTTTCTTTTTGTTTGGTACAACATTGCCAAATATGGTCCTTGCTGCAGTAAAATAAAAACTAAACAGTCATTACTTATTATACTGTTTTAAAGTTTATACATAAAAAAAGATACTGAAAACATCTTATTTCATTGCTTTTGTTACATTAAATAGCTGTGTGTTTGTAAGTGTATTGTGATATTTTAAAATAATTTAGAAAGAAGACATTTTTTTAAAAAAAAAAAGAAAGAAAGAAAATACCCCCCCTCTTTTTTTTTTTTTTTTAGTAGAATGTGATTTGGAATTATGAGGTTTTTGAACCTAAGAATTCCAAACAACTGTCATGCTGTTTGGTCTGAGGTAGCTTTCAAAAGTTTTCTCAAATTGGCATATAGATAGTAAGTGCCAACTGAGAGAGAAATATTATTAGGAAATTATAATTTTCATCCATGCTAATTTTTTCATCAATTTTCCTTATTAGGGAGAAATGTGTATTTAAATTTTTGAAAGCAGTTATTGTTGAAATATATTAAAAATTATTTTTTTCCACTGGTTTTTGAAAAATACCTTAGCAATTATTTTCAAATCCTATGTTTGGCTTTAATTTTTTTAATAAAGTTTTGAACTTCTTCCTATTTAACTCAAACAATATTGAGTATTTCTTTCATTGCATTTTTCTGTAAGTTCAAAATTACTTTTTTTCTCTTTTTTTCTTGTTAAATTACCATTATTTATAAAAGCCGGAATTTTTTGATTTAAAAAAAAAATTGTTACATTATCCTGTGGAAAATAAGCAATCTGTTCAATACCAAACCAAAGAATTATCTTTTTGAAGAAATAATAGTTATTTTTAACCTTTTATGTTTTTGTTGAAAATATGTTTTACAACTGTTTTCAATCAATTTTCAATTTAAAAAAATCCCATTCTATATTTCATTTTGACTATTAATTATTTTGGAAAAAATTAAGGTACTAAATCTTGTTAATGATGCTTTTTAATATTCTTTATAAATCTTTTTTTCTACATGTCATAAAATAACCATTAATAATAACAGTATTAGATATAAATTTTAAAAATCTTTTACATGCTATCTGGATTAAAATATTATATTTAAATTTGCTTCATAGAAAATTAATCTTACATTTCAAAAATACTTTGAAACATTGTCAAATTTTATTTATGCACATTAATTTTTTTTGTATTTTGAGATAATTTATTAATGAATTTTAAATATTATTTTAAGGAACAACAGAAAGAAGGATTTATGAAAAAGAAGAAACCAGATGAGTTAGAGGAAATTGAAAGAGATCTGTTAATTGATAAGGCTATCCTCTTGGAAGATAAAGCTGAACTGTGTGAGTTCTTTCCTGAGGTTGTAATTTGTTTGCTATAAGATTTTCAAATTGAAATGACGCTGCTAAAGAATTTTTTAAAGAGGAAAATAAAATGAGTTTTACAGTTAGATTTAAAAATAAGTATTTCAATATACTTAATCCAGCTTTTGTATTAGGAAGTGAAAATATTAGAAATGATGCAAAGTAAAATTCATGTAATTTTGCATTTTATTTTATTGTTCATTAGGAAAGAATGATCAGTGGTTTGAAGGAGTGAAATAGCTTTATCTTATTCATTAAAACAAAAATACAATGTTTGCATTTCGGGATATTTTTGCATGCTCAGATTCCATGGATAGGATACTACTTAGATTTCCCTTTTTAAGGTATAAATTAAGGAGAGAGACATTTTAAGACACTCTTTTTTAAAAGAAGAATTTGGGTGCTTATTTGTGGGTATTTTTGATAAAGATGTGGTTGGATGTAAAGGATGTATGAATTTACATAGATCAGAATTCTTGTGCTGTTTATTTTTATTATGAAATGATTGCCTAAGGTAGTATAGATCTGTTAATATATTGTTGTTTATTCCACCTAATCGACATTAACATCAGATCAAGGTCCACAAAATTCATTGTGGCTAAGGGCTAGACTTTTACGCCTGTCGTTAGCCTTAGCTTTGAGCACCATGCAAATTACAGTATGTTTTTTCTCGGTTTCACCCCAATTTTGAGGGAGAAAACCCTGGGAGTGTTCAGAGGCTTCCCACCTCTCTTGCCCTTCCACCAACCTCGTGAGAGGACTTGCGGCTCAACTGCTATTTAGAGTACCCCATGCTGCGAAGGCAATATACATTTACAAACATCCATGCCTTCTCCAGGATTCGAACCCAGGCCCTATAGCACTGCAGTCGACGTCACTAACCGCTGTACCAGATGGGCATATGTTAATGTAAGTGGAGTTGGTGTTACAGCTAGTAAAAAATGCTCCTCCAAAACTTTTTACTGTTCTTTTGATAACAATGTCATTGAAAAAGTGTACATAATTATCTTAAGATCTCATTTAAAATTTAAGATTATCTTAAAAATGAAGGATTGAAATTGATTATCTCTGTTGATTCTTTTTTTACATTGTTGCAACCAGGGCCAGCGCTAGCAGTTTTGCCACCCCGGGCAAAGAGGTAAAATGCTGCCCCCCCGTTTATAACAAGAATTAAATGATATAACCTAAACCTTTCCCATGTTTAATGGTAAAATAAAATGTGATAAAAAAAATTGCTATCAATAATGTTACAGTTTTGATTAACAAAAAAAAATTAATTTATATTTTTGGCACTAAATTAAAATAAATTGGGGTTGCACAGAAAAAAAGAAAAGCAGTGTATAATTCTAAAATACAGGCATTAAAAAAATACTAAAACAAATTATAGAACCACTAAATATTAAATTTTAATTACATATTAAAAATACATTTAAAACGAGAGTTAAAAAACTTAAGTGTTTCTTTCTCACTTTTAATTCTGAGATTTTTTTTTTATAATTTCTTCAGCAAGTTCATGTTCAATGCCTATTGTTGTCAAGCCGTTTAGCCGATCCTCGGTATTATTGGAGTGTAAAAACTTTTTAATTAATTTTAATTCGGAGAAACTCGTTTCTCCACTTGCAACACTTATTGGGAGAGTAAGCAATATCTTTAAAACTATACCAAGATTTGGAGCAAAATCCAGATTCGATCTGAATTTTAAAACCTCGATTGGACTTTCTTTTTTATTTAGCAAAGCCAAAACCACTACTATCTCGTCTGCCAGGTCCAGCACGTTTATATCTGGTGAATTCCCATCGGTTAACACTGTTTCTAGATCTTTACAATACTTTAATTCGTCATTTTGAGGATATTTTTTAAATCACAAATATTGTATAAAAATTGGAAATAGTTGCTGTGGGTACTGATCAAATCAAACTTGGATTCAAGTGCATTGATAACTTTATCTAACGCGAAAAAATAAAACTCTGCCTTGTATTTCAAAGTAGGATCGTCTATCGGATCACCTCGTGCTTCATAATCGAAATTAGCATTCCTTCTTTGAACTCTAATGGCACGTTAAATCTGTTGAGAGCTGAAACATCCTCCCGCTGATGTGGTGTGGTAGTTAGGAGAGGGGGATGCCAGCTCAGGTGTCATCCACGTCACTTGACCAGGGTTCAAAATTACGTGGTCCATCGCCAAAAGCCCTCGTGTAGCTGAACAGTGTGACGTTAATATCCACTCACTCAAACTCTATGACGTGGCTTGGGGAGCCCAAAATTAGCCGGTATGTCAGTTTCTTTGGTGAGTTCTCAAGCTTCGCAAAGCATTTCATTAAAGGCTGTGTCCAATCTAAGATCTTTGAAAAAATGTTTACAACTTTTCAAGAGCTCAATAGCAGATAGTAAATCATGATAAGTATTTCACGCGGGCTGCATACACGTGACAGTTATTTCATGCGATTAATGGAAAAGACACATTATAAGACTAAAGCAACTTTGACAAAATTTGTAAAGCTAATTTTTGGCTTTTATGTTAATACTATATTAACTTTTCTATCAAATATACGCACACACAAACATTTATTTTTATGACTTTTTTATAGTTATGGGATAATTTCTATTTCCTTTTATCAATCTCTTACTTACGTTCTACTATTTAAAAAACAGATTACAAAATCGATATATTTAATTGCTTGATTAGAAGAATTCCTTGCTTAATCTTTAGCACATTGTTCTCTAACATTGAATTTCTTAGTGCAATGGTCCATGATCGAGCCACTCAGAAAAGACCGGCGGGCCGCAGGTTGAGTATCACTGGCTTAAATTGTTTAGCACACAGTAATAGTCCAGAAGCCTTTATAGAGTTGTCAATCTTCGAATTATTACAAACAGCAAGTAATGCATTGTTTATCCCTCCTACTTGATACTTTATTTGTTTTAATGCATCTATTCGGCTTTCCCAGCGATTTTATTTGAAATCACGTATCTGCTTCATACATTGTGTTCATCATATTTTTATTTCTGTGATGCACATTTTGCTTTCTCTTTAATTAAATAGTTTTATACTAGGAAAAAGCCAAAAAAAATAGTACCTATACTCTTTCATATTAATTATTGTTCTGTAACAAATAAAACTTTAATCAAATCCTTTTTCTGTTGCTTATTTCTGTCATAATTTTGACATCCTTTTGTTGCTTTTTTTAAAGATTTTAAATATTGCTATAGATTGAAACCTATTATTACTAGATTTTTTTTCTTAAATATACATACTAGCGCTTTTAAACCTTTTCACAATCACTAAAAATATATTTGAAAGGATTTCTGAGAAATATAATAGTAAAATGAAACAGAGTAAATAAAAACTATTGCAAACTGAAACCACCGACTTTTTAATTTTTAGTGCACCATTGTTCTACGGAACACTGATTAAGAGCCTCTCGTTTATGTATTGGAGGAGTGATTATGTTCTGAAACTTTTTTGATATAGTGAAATAAGAATTCCAAGTATTTTATATTTGTATTCATTGCAATTAAACGATTGAGATTTAAAGCCTTTATGTATTAATCATAAATAAAACATATTTTAATAAGATTGAAAATTAATTTTAAAAATGTTTTGGAAGTTATTTAGGCTTAAAATCATTGTTGTTTGCGTATTAGGGTTGCTTATTCTATGTTATTTTGATATCACTATATATTCAAATTAATTATCTATTTAATATAATTATCTTTTGAAATTTAAAATTCATGCCTGAAATTTTGCAATTTATTTAAAGGTTGTTTTTGCATTAAATGATTGTATTTTTTAAAAATATTTGCATTTTTTTTTTTTTTTGGTTTAACATCTTAGTCTTTTAAATATTTTCTTAAATTTTTTTCATATTAAACTGCAGATAATTTATTACCTCAATTTTTAAATTTTTCAAAATATGCATTTTGAGGAACTTTATTAGTAGCATACAGAATGTTTTACAATATTTTAAAGATATTATACACATAATTATACAACATGATTAATTATATACGTAATATATATAATTACTTACTCACATAATTAATTATTAGACTGCATTAAATATTCCTTCAAATTGTCCATGTAAAACTGAGGTTCCCCAAACTTTTTTGTCTCATAGACCCCTTGCCATTTTTTTCAGTTTGGTGTAGATCCCTGCTCTCTATTAATATTGATTTTTTGCAAATTTATCAACTTAAATATCTTTTTGATAGCTAGTACTACTACTAGCACTTTAAAAGAATTCAATTTATAACTAATGAAGTATAGAGTTAAAGTTTAAAAAGCATATGTTAATTAATTAAAAGTTAATTAATATATAAAATAACTGTTAAATAAAATAACCAAACACACAATTAATTTTAATGAGAGGGATGAATCTGGAGCTACAATAACAAATTTTCAACATTTATTTCAGTTTGGTGTAGATCCCTGCTCTATTAATATTGATTTTTTGCAAATTTATCAACTTAAATATCTTTTTAATAGCTAGTACTACTACTAGTACTTTAAAAGAATTCAATTTATAACTAATGAAGTATAGAGTTAAAGTTTAAAAAGCATTTGTTAATTAATTAAATTAAAAGTTAATTAATATATAAAATAACCAAACAACACACAATTAATTTTAATGAGAGGGATGAATCTGGAGCTACAATAACAAATTTTCAACATTTAGTATTAATCTTGTCAGGTTTAACCTTAAATCTCCTCTGTTAGTAGTTTCTAATTTTTTTTTGTTTTGGAGATCTGCAACTGCGCTGAAACTCCTTATTAGGAAAAATAATTAAAAACTTCCTCACGATATTCCATAATTCGGGACAAATAACTGGTTTGCCATTTTAAAGCCAAAATTGCTAGCATCCATTTCAAAACTTTAAAATCTTCATTGATGATTGTCCTGTTGTCATGTGACATTTTTTTTAAATATGACCATATAAATTAATTGTCTACTGTGGTATTACCATAGTCAAAGCATTCTCAAACCTAGTTTCAAAATCTGAATAAAAGGCAATTAAATGTTAAACGTACTGTAATTTCGCACGTATAGTCTGCGGACTATCTGTGTTTAAAATGCGGATTTTTGAAGCTGTGGACTATCCACCAGAGTGCGGATAATATGCTGGTTGTTCACGGTTAAAGCGCAACTGCCGTGAGGGGGAAAAGTAGTTGATGCATCGGCTCGATTTTTAGGAGCCTTATTAGCCAAGTACTTGGAGTACGAAAGAAAAGCGTGATTCACTGTTTTTTATTTGTATTTAGTGTTTTATTTCTGAAGGTATATTAGTAAGGAAGTATTTTTTTTCTATTTGTACTTAGTTCTTTGTTTCTAAAATACATTAATATTGGCGTATTAAAATAACGTAATTTCAGACGTATAGTCCGCAGACTATCTGACGATTTTTGAAATTTTTTTTATATAAAATCGTGTCTGCAGACTATACGATGGTGCGGACTATATGTGCAAAATTACGGTAGGTTAAAACGTGCTGACAGATTGTCTGGGTTAATTTGAGAAAATTCCGGACCTCCAGTATTATACTTTAGTTTAACTCTCGAAAGAAACGTGGAAATATATGGTTTCTGTTTTAAAAAAAATTATGCTGTCACCTTGTACGGTCAAATTAACCTCATTAAATTTAGTAAATAAATCTGCTAAATAAGTAAAATTTGGTTTCCCTTTAATTAAATTATCTTTTAAAATTAAAGACATAATCTAGTTTAATGTCACATACACCTCATTGACCCCCAAATTGTTTTCTGCTGATGTGAACCCCTTGGAGGCTATCATAGACCTTGGTGGGTCTATATAGACAGACCACTTTGGGAATGATTGGTGTAAAAGATCTTAATTAAAAAGGTATTGTGCAAATTCCTCTTAAAATGGCAATAACATGCAAAAATATATATATATATATTGAAGTTTTTAAAATTTTTAATCTTACAAAATGGCTATCTTAACAGTTTTAGAATAGATTTAAAAAATTATATGTTTATTTCACATGTTACATTCAATAAAAAGAAAAAAAGTATCTATATAAGTAAAATTAACTTTTTTTTTCTTTGAAAATTCTTTTAACAGTTTGAAGCAATATGAATTAAATATTTAGCAATTATAGACTAGTTCATTTATTACTAAACAAAATTATCGCAATATAATACGATTACAAAACCAAATTTATCATAATAAATATAACTACGTTGTATTTCAATTTCAAGCTTATTGCTGTTAGGATTCTTTATGTATGGTAAATAATTAATGAATGTACTCAAAAGCTCATTAATGTTTTTCAATTTAAATGACCTACTATCGTCCTTTATAGCGACTAAAGAAATTATTTTTATACAAGAGGCAAATATTTTTATTTCATTTGAATAACAATGTCAATCGAAAATGTTTTAAAACGATTACGGTACATTCAAGCTACGAAAGTACACACTCTTAAAAATGTTAATCAACATGAAAATATTCTACGAAACTGATGACAGTTATATTTATGTATATAAAACAAGAAATAAATAAAATAGAAAAAATCACAAATGCAGCAAAATAATTTCTTATTTTCACTTTATCTTACGCAAAGATTAAAACTCCTGGGCATTAAACCTTAAAAATCTAAAAGAGAATTTGAAAATGAAAATATTGTTACCTTTTTTGTTGTCCGACTTTGTTTTGTCTGCATAAGCACAGAAAGCTAAAAGAATTAGTTCGGAAGTCAAATTGACACAAAATTCCCTCAGTTTTCCTTGAAAAAGGGACTTTTTCTCAGGGTCATTCTGCCCCTCTTTCCATTCATAAAACTTGACCGTGCTTTTCATCACTTTTGTTGAGACTAATCTCTATCTCTTTCAATAGTACCCGAATTCACGCATACAAAGCAGCAAAAGTTGTACGAAATTAGTTGAAAGAGAAGGAATCAGATGCCAAAATTCTTCTTTGTCGCCTCCCCCCTTCCCCCATGGGACCAGGGTTGGGAAATATGGCTTTAAATACCAATGAATACTCATTAAAAGAATAAAAAAAACTCTAGGACTCCATAGAAAACGTGAATTTCTTGCATACATATTTTAATTTGTTTCTTCGAATTTTTATTTTGACTCTTATAACCCCTGGGTAATTTTGGTTTATTTTCTTCATAAACTAGTTAATTTTACAGCCTAATGGTTTATTTTCTTCATAAACTAGTTAATTTTACAGCCTAATTGGTGACAGTTCTTCCCACCCCTAGCGCCGGCCCTGTTGCATCCTGTCTGTGTACTACCTTTCATTGCTGTCATTCATCCTGTCAAATTTTGGTTTTGAATGTCCCTTGTTCTTTGCTGTGTAATGTCACAAATGGTTATGGTGTGTGTATGAAATACTTTAAAACAGCCTAATATGTTTTTAAATTATGTAAATGAGTAGTGACAATTTTATATTAAATTATATATGAAATTTTCTATAGATTTCCCTGGGCTTCCAAGACATTAGTTATAGATTCTCCTGCTGATTCTTAACCTCTTCTTGGCTTACATCACATCTCAAATGTTCAGCATTGTGTGCCATGTAGTAAAAAAAAGATTTCATCCTTAAAACTGAATTTGTCACTACTTAATATGTGTTAAAATTCGGCAATTTTTTATTCTTTTCAAGTTCAAAACTTGGGTGGGTTGCAGGGGAGGGGGATAACACCAGAGATTAGTGGACGGAACATCGCATATTTTACCACCAATAAGATGAAGAAAAAACATGCTTACACACTGAAAAAAAAAACATTTGCATTCTCAAATTTAAAATTGCAGCAATATAAAAAAGGGCTTTTTTGAGTCAGAAATTGGATAAAGAATCCAACCAAAAAGGAGTTAGTCTTGAACAAAACTCAAAAGACATATTTGCTCTAAAGTCATATATAAATTTTACAATCTTTAAATAAAATGAATAAAATCTTACAGATTAAAAAATTAACTTATTTCCATTTTATTTACTCTGGTGTTCAATTGCTACTTCCCACTCACAAAAAACCCACAAACTTGTAATGATTGGACCCTGACCCATTTGTCAACAAATGAGGTGAATCTAGCATATCTACTGAAGATTGTAAGCTGAGGCAACCTTAAAACTGTTATATTTGAATGTACTTCAATCCAGTAAAAGAATGACTTCTTTAAGTTGAATAATTTTATTCTTCATTAAAAATAAATTTTAAAGAAAGGAAACTATCCTATAGAAATTAAAAACTAATACTTTTGAAGCTGCATCAGACACCAGACTAGACAAATGCAGAATATGTCATTACCTGGTGGCAGAAACAAACAACAAAAGAACAAAGGAGAGACATCTATGCTTGGATGTCTTGAACACATGGATTTCCCTTGATAAGCCATTGCTTATTAGATATTGTAAAATCATAATTTTTGTTTTTTTTATTTCATGAAATTTAAATTAATCTTTTGTTGGGAGGATATCATGACTTTCTACTAAAACCAAAGATTGATGAATTTTTATTTTATACACATGAAAGAGTATTTCTCGAAAAATGAAATATTCCAGTTGAAATAATTTTTTTTCCTCTCCAAAGAGATAATTTTCAAGATCTCATGATCAGTGAAATAAATTGTACATTCGGCAAGTGTTTTTTTTTCAATGTATTGGCAGAATTTTAAGAGTTATACATGAAAGATTAAAAATGATATCAGATAATGAAGATTAATTAAAGATTCTCAGAGAATTCAGACTCTTAATTAAACATTCTAAACAACAGATTTATTTTGAAGTTATTTAGTACAACTGGGATCGCAGATTGGGATACAAAAAGATATGACCTGCATAAGATTGTTTTTTTGCCTTTAGAAATCTCATCTTAGCATAAGGTTTCAATCTTTTATAATTGATTTTACTATTTCATTTGCTTTTTACATTATTTATATATATATATTTATCATTTAGAATATTTTTATTTTCCTTTTCTATACCTTTATTTATATTTTATGTACCTTTTGGCACAATGTGGCTGAGTTAGCCCTTGTGCTAGAAAACCTCACAATTAAATTCAAACACAAGACATTGAGAAGGAACAAAACTGTCATCCATAGAGAATTAGTTGATAAAACAATACACTTTTCTGTAAATATTTTAAGCTTCAAAAAACTTTATTTATTTTTACTAACTGAATCATGCTAAAAACTCATATTGGTATTAAAACTTATCCTGTGGGTTAGTAAATGGACCCTGATTTCTACATGTTACCAGGATCAGATTGTGACATGCGACTACAAAAAAAAATTCTGAGCAAAACCAGAAGATTGTTCTCAAAATCAGGAAATAAATGTTCCCCTCTTACTACATTTTGGGAAGATTCTGGGCCTTACTTGTTTTAAAAAGATTATAAATTATGTAAAGTGATTTTGCAGAACTTTTATCTTGTCTCAGTTTTGCCATCAGGATCTAGTTTTGATAAAATACTTTTTTAATTGATGAACTCTGTTAATTTGAACATGAATACTGATCATAGCTTTAAAAATGATATATTTATTTAGATATTTAATATTTTTTAATTTTACAAACTTTTGTACTTCAAAAAAAAATTGTTTCAGTAATTTTTAAATATTAGGTCAAGATTATATGGTAAAAAATAATTCTGTTTTCTCTTATTACTACTTCCAAGAACCATTGATCTGTTCCAGTTAACAGAAAAAATGTTAATTTAATTTATTATAATAGTAATAATCAATCAATAGAAAAGAAGCTATAGCTTCTAAAGTGTTTTCTTGTATAATATTTACTAGTAATTTTATAAATCCATGAGAGTACTCTTGCATACACTTTTTATCAACATTTTTGCTGAAAGGTAGAGAAACTCAAGAACTCAAATGTTAGTAATGTTTTTGTCAAGCCTACTTTGACTTGTTAGTTCTGGATGTGTTTTGCTTTAATTCAGTTAAATAATAACTTCTTCATGAATAATTGTATTCTTCATTAAAAAATAAAATTTTAAAGAAAGGAAACTATCCATAGAAATTAAAAACTAACATTTTGAAGCTGCATCAGACGACTAGATTACTGTAGAACACAAGAATATTCTATTAATACATTTGGCCACCTGGTGGCAGAAATAAACATTTATGCAAATGAGAAATGACATGTTTCATTGGTGATTTATGCAAATGAGCCAGGTCATAATTTTCCCAGATAGCAAGCATGGGAATAAAAGTTATTACAAATATTTAATAAATGTATGATTAAATTTAATAAGAAATCTTTAAAGAAAAAAAATGTTAGAATTTATTTCTAACAAAATTAACTTCATTTCCAACAAAAATTCTGAATTAAAGTCAAGGCAGCATACCCTGAAATTGCCGACAATGCAGTTGTGTTTGTTGCTATTTCTGTGTGAAAAGTGGGGCTTTCTACAGTGAAAAAACAACAGAACAACTTATTCACTTTGGGTGTTAGGTGGAACCTTTTCATTGATCTCACAGATTGAGCATTCTAGTGTTAAATTCATTTTTTGGTGTAATTGTGTTTCATTTTGAGGGCTTGTTTTAATGCAATTAAATCAAAACAATCAACGTCATTCCCCCCCAGCAGACCACTTTAAAATTATCAAACATTGACCTGTCTGTGATGATAATAAGGTTAGAAAGGCTACTTGAAAAGACATAATCAGGTTTTGTGCACAAATTAGTTAGTCTATGATTATCAGATAAAAACCAAGTCTTAGTAATAACTTGGATAATTAGATTTAATTTTATTACATATTTATATAATATACATTTTATTTTGTTCAAGTACAATAGTTATGCTATAATAACTGGTAATAAAAAATTTTATGCAAGTTTTAAATCATATGTAAAAGTTTTCAAAATTTAATATTAAGAAATATACATATTTTATCCAAAGCTTGTATCAAAGTAAACTGATGCCATTAAGGGTGTGCAATATTAAAAAAAATTAGTGTTTCCAAAAGCTCATTTACGAAAGTTTTATATAATATTCTTCCATAATTCTGTTATGCTTAGTTACCAAATCTTTCTGCCTCATCCTCATCTTTCTCTTAACTTGATATTTCTTATAATTTCTAAAAGATCTCTTGTCATCCCCCCTCCTTCAAAAGCATCCCTGTAAAAGGGGTATTTCAATTTCTGGTTTGTGTTTCTTAATTTTTTTTCTCTAATTAAATCTGATTCTTAATTAGATATGATTCAAAAAAGAATCATTATCATAGAAATGTAAGTTGTATACTTTTATAATCTCAATCTAAAAGTCCTTATCTTTGTATAGTACTTTCTTTTTTTGAAATGGTTGGCGATGCATGTATCATTAAATAATTTAAAAGTTCCTTATTACTAAAATTATTTAGTCCTTATTACTAAAAACTCTGGAATGAAAAAAATAAAATTCATGTTTCTAATGAGATTTTTTTTTTTAAAAAAAAATATGTTTATGTAGTTCAAGGAGATAAGTCATCTGAAAAAGAAAATGAGTTGTCGAAAGAAGATTTTGATGAAATTGAAAATGCTTTAGAAAACATTGCTGCTGAAAAGAATAAATTAATAATTGAAAAAGAAGAAATTGAGGACCTTAAAGAAGAAATGGCTGAATACAAGCAGGTTGGCATTTATTTTATTCTTATGAGTAAGTACTGAATGAAATTGCTTCAGAACCTTGGTAATAAAAAGCATTAAAAAAGATTACAACTTCAGTAGATTTTAAAATGTGCTAAGAGAGAATTCGCGAAGTATCTTTCTAAATCTGAAAAAAGAAATACAAAATAGTGTAATCAATTAATTTGTTAATGAGATTTCTGTTTTGTAGTGACTAATTATGAAACAGGAAATGATCAATATTCCATCATGAAATAATTATGAATGTTTTATTTATGTTGTTTGGGAAACATCATGTATATATGTTCGGATGTGCTGGGAAAAAAACAAGTTTATCACTGTACCCGAGAAAAAAATCGTTTGTTTATATAAAAAGGCAAAAAAGAATTTAAATGAAAATTGTCTTTCACACTGTGAGTTTTGGAAAATGAGAGAAATTCTCTATTTATTATCAAATTTTTTTATAATTTCTTCAACTTGCTTACATACAAAATACATGATATACTTGTCAACTTTTATGCTTTATATGTAAAATTTAAACTTTTCCACCACTAATTACTCTTTTAAACTTGGATCATTTGTTTTTATGCATTCTCACAAATTTTCATTAGCCGAATATTTTCTCCCATACAGCTTTTATTTATTGTAGTGTATACTGCACACTTTTAACTCAAAAAATTATATCAAAATTTAAGGGTGCACATTATATACCGCCTTTAAAAATAAAAGGATGAACACATGTAGAAAAAAATTGGACTTCTATGTATATTGAAATACTGTTTATTTAAAAGAAATGACATTCCTTATGATCCTAAAGGGTTGTAGTTCTAGAAGTATACTGTTTTTTTTTCTTAACCTTGTAATCTTACCTAGAATAAATCTTCAAAATGTGAGAGCATTGAGCACATACATTTCAAGTTTCTTTGTAAAAAGGAGGTGCACATTATATGGTGAATATACCTAAAAATTGCAGCTGAAGGTATCGGTGCGCATTATATGGCACTACACGTTATGCGTCAAATTTTACGGGATTGTTTTTGTTCTAATATCTTAAGTCCTAGTTTTCTAACTTTAAAGTGTGAGAAACTAACTAACCAGTAGAGCTATGAACAGTGGATCTAAAAGTTAAATAATGGATGTGGAGGACTTTTTCATTAAAGGCGAGAATTTGTTAGACAACATATTTATTGAAGACGATGCAATAAAAGATGAAAATTTACAATGACATTTTTAAAATATAATTGAATACACTAACTGAGCACCTTGCTCAAAAAACATTTGAGTACAGTATGGAGTCAGCTACTTGCTGAGAAACACCCAACTGCTACTGACTACACAACAGTAGCGATTAGTATTTATACACTAATACGATTAGCATATTGTATTACTTTCACAACAAGCAATATAAACTATTAAGAAAACTCCCGAGTGGCCAGATAGAACGGTGACGTCATAAGCGGCGACTGGATCTTTAATGCACAGCTGCCATCAGCAAAAGCCGTTTCTCTACTCCACTCGTTTTCCGGGTTTGTTTGCGTTTCGTTAATGGCAGCACATTTTGAAACGCCCCCATCGCTTGCCGTACACACACACATGTAATACCATATTCCTGGATTACTGACAACATTGGGATGTCATGTAAGTTATCCACAACTTATCAAACTATTCTTAGAATTTAGCCATGACATACAACAAGCGTCCCCCTTGTCAGCATTCCAGGATATCACACTTAAAAAAATATACAGATAAATTACGTAATATAAACATGTGAACAACTCTTTATCAAAGAAAAATATTTCTAGAGTACTTGAGAAAAGAATTTAAGCAAATTCTCAAAAATCAGAAACTTTGCAGCTGATAACTTTATTGAAGACAGACTAGAACTTGGTGGGCCTTTATGAGCTTCCAATCACATAATGGGGCTTATGAACAAAGAACAATAACATCTCCTGTGACAATTTGGCTAGAATGATGGGTTCCCTGTGCCCGAATCCCCCAGATGAGCACTCTGGTAAATTACATTTTCACCCCCTCCGAGACAGTATTGAAGGCTGCTCGTATTATGTCTGGTCTTGTCCTTGCAGCGATAGAACTTAGACTACCAATTAAATTTCTGTATGGATATTTAGCCATTTCATTTATCTCTGCAGGAGTACTTGGACAATCCAATTTGGATAACACAAGACCCTTAGGAATTGGAAGATAACTTACTGGAAATTTAAACCTTTCATACTGCTTGCATAATTTTTCTATGTATGAACTTTGGTGAATGTAAAGTTTTTCATTTTTCTCCTCAAACTCAATACCTAATAGTTTCTTGGTTTTCCCTAGTATTTTCAAGTCAAAATGTCCCTATAAAAGTGTTATACCATTATCCAAGTCCTTCTTGATCTCCCCAAACATCACTATGCCATCTACATACAATAAGAGAATTAATCTACACTGATAAACATATACACAGTTACACCTCAAAATTTTTTGAAAACCTAAATTAGACAGTACATCATCTATTTCAAAATACCATTGGCGACCACTTTGATGAAGACCATACAATGCTTTGTTTAATTTACATACTTTATTGGCCTCATTCACATAACCCTCTGGTTGTTGCATATAGATTACTTCGTCTAATCTAGCATATAAATAAGCATTATTGACATCCAACTGTGTATGAAACCATTTGAAAAAACAAACAAAAATTGCAAAGAATAGTCTTATAATTGAAAAATTGACAACCGGACTAAACACTTCATCATAATTTTCACCTTTCACTTGTTTGAATCCCTGAGCAACGAGACGAGCCTTATATCTCACTATTTCATTTTGCTCATTACATTTAAGTGAATAGACCCACCTACGTCCCAAAACTTTAGCTCCCTTGGGTGGTTTTACGAGGTTCCAGACTTTGCGGTCATACATGACCTGCATTTCTTTATCCATCGCACCTTCCCAATCCTCTGCTTCAGCTGTTCTGGTGGCCTCTTTATAAGTTTTTGGGATTCAAACCTCAGCAAGGTTTGCTTTTTCCTCCAATGGGAGATTCAGCAAATCTGTAACTTTCCCTGATGGGCTGTTCCTACCGCTAAAGTTAAATAAATTCTGGTCGTAATCTATATTTTTATCTTTGCAGTATTTCTGTACCTCATTAAATGACCTCAGTCTTACATTGCTACCCTCAACAAAATAATAAATATCCATTCGAGACCTATCCTTCCTTTCAACTAGTTTACATATCCAAGGAATTGAAGCACAGGGCCTAAGAGTATGTGTCCCTCTGGTTTGACTTTCTGAACCAGCACCACCTGGTCTGGTATCCCTCTCGCTGCCAGTTTCTGGATGGTCAGCTCGGTCACCAACTGTGGAAAAGATATCACCATCTTCTGGGAAATCCTTCAAAAGATAATTTCTCACTGGTCCTGTAAAAGTCTTTTCAGAGTCTACTCCTCTTTTCCCTTCATCAAATCTTAAGTTGAAAGTCTCTACTACCTTGTTTTCCTCTATCAGCCAGATTCTATACCCCTTAATGCTCAGAGCGTGCCCCAACATTCCCAGTTTCGCTCGCATATCGAGCTTTCTTCTGAGTTGTTTGGAGACACCGACAAACACTAAGCAGCCGAACCTTTTTATATGGGAAATTGAGGGTCTCTTTCCACCATATGACTCAAATGGGGTTTTCTTGCATCCTTTATGGCAAGCCCTGTTCCAGGTGTAAGAAAAACAGATCAAAGCTTCTGCCCAAAACTTTTGACTTATCCCACTTTCATTTAATAAAGTTTTGATTCCATCTAAAGCCGTTAAGTTATATCTTTCGGCTACTCCATTCATCTCAGAGAATAAGAATTCATGGTCTATACCTAGACCTTCCAGAAAAACCCTAAATTCACCACTACAAAACTAGAGTCCACGATCGGTCCTTACTGAAATTACCTTTTTGTTCAAAAACCTTTCAGCCCTTCTTTGAAACCTAACAAAAATCTGAAAAACATCCGACTATTTTTCAAAGGAAAAACCGTGACTTTTCGAGAGTAGTCATCTATTATTGAAAGAAAATACCTATTACCCCCTGTGATGCTACTGGTAAGGGACTACAAAGATCCATATACAACAACTCTTGGGCCCGTTTTGACCTTATTTTACCAATAGGTTTAAACGATACTCGTCTAGATTTAGCAAGTTTACATGGTATGCAGTTTTCGGTCAATCCAGACAGCTCAGGTAAACCATGAACACTTTTATTTTTGCTAGTAGCAACTACATATTCATTATTTACATGGCACAATCTTGAATGCCACAACTTATTAATGTCATGTTTTTCTACCTGATTTGCTATCACAGTAGCCGATCTGCTGTTCCCATTGCATTGATACTTAGAGGGTTTTAAAAAATACAAGTCATTATATCGTCGAGCAAAAAACAAATTATTCCTGTTCTTATCATACACTAAAATTTTTGCATTATTACCTATAAATTTAACACCTTGTTTTTCTAGTTTTACCCTAGAAAGAAGGTTTCTACGTAGAGAGAGAGAGTTTAGGATTATACAAAACATCCTTTTAAATTATTTCATTAAAGATACCATTCTTCCTTTTTACAAAAAAAATGAACTATCCCTTTTCCCTCGACTGGACTATCTTTCTCACCCACAGCAAGCGACACCTGCATATTCTTTACTGGTTTAAATGTTAAAAATAAATTCCTATTATTGCAGAAGTGTGCAGTCGCTGCAGTGTCAAAAACCCAACTAGCTTTATCAAACTTAAAGTCTGAATTATTAGCCTCAAGTTCTATCAAATTACAGCCCAGCTCAGAAAAAGTTCTTTGCTCAACATTAAATGCTTCTTTACAATTCTTATTTTCATTATTAAATTTCTTACGTTCCCTATTTATCTTTAGTTTACAATTTGAAATCAGGTGACCATATGCATTACAAAAATAGCAAGGCCCTATTTTTCTATTCTTACTAACTACATTAGAATTTTTAACAACTTGATTAGAAGATTTACCACTTGAATTAGAATTAACATTTACATTTTTAGACTTAAATTTTCACTTTTGCTTCATCTTACGTTTTACTTTGTCAGAAAAAGCAAAAGTACTTACATCTTCCAAGTCCTTTTTTACAACGCCGACGATTTTCTTCCAGCAATAATTCGGCCTCGATTTTATCGGGCACGAAGTCCTTATTGCTCCATCCGTAGATGGCTTGTACTTTTAATCGGAAATCGTCAGGAAGACTCCTTATCATCTGGTAGCCTTGATAGAGTGGAGGTAAATCATTTCCAACTTCCCTTAAACGCTCGGCAGAACGCTTGACACGGCAGATAAATAAACCAAGATTTTCTCCAGGAACGTATCTAGTACCGAAGAATTTGTCGAGTAATTGGATAATTCTTGCTCTTGTAGTTGGCTCAAAATGCTACTGCAGAATTTTCCATGCTTCTGCACCATCCGTGGTGCCGGAAATCAGAGGCTTGAACTCATTTGAAACACTCTAATATATATATATATATATAAGAGTGAAAGCACAATCTTTTCTCAACTTTAGATCAAACCGATCTCTCCAAGACAGTTTCCTTTCCTCTTCAGGTCTTCTTTCTTCCTCTTTTTCGTTGAACTCCCATGCACTGTAATGCATGAGGCTGACTTTAGCTTCCCCTTTCCATACCTCCCAGTTCCACGCTGTCAATAGGGTGACACTTTGTACGACATCCCTCTGGATACGGCCCCCGTCGGTTAGAACTTCTGGCGAGGCGGCACACTCAACGAAATAGTTAAATAAAAATTCACTTAAACAGAAAATCCGTAAACTTATGGTAAAACTTAAAGTTCAATAGATCTGCATTTTAAATTTTAAAAAAAACTCGCATCCAAATTTTTCAAAGTCCATCACGAAAAAATTCTTCAACTCCACACCTCTCAAAAAAATTTAGCTCTGCCTGGGCCCATAAACCTTGTTCTAATATCTTAAGTTCTACACTTCTAACTTTAAAGTGTGAAAAACTAACCAACCAGTAGAGCTATGAACAGTGGATCTAAAAGTTAAATAACGATGTAGAGGACTTTTTCATTAGAGATGAGAATTTCTTAGACAACATATTTATTGAAGACGATGCAATAAAAGATGAAAATTTACAATGACATTTTTAAAATATAATTGAGTACACTAACTGAGCACCTTACTCAAAAAACATTTGAGTACAGTTTTATATTAATAACGATCAACAAATGCTTTAAAAAAATAATGAAGTACGTTCTCTCTTCCCCCTGCATATCTTATTTTGGTTACTAACTTATTCATAGGCACAGTTCCATTAAACGAATAATCTCCCTTCGCCACGATTCTGTAGTAACTTTCTAAAGTTTCTCTCTTTTTTGTGCTTTGCACATCTTTGTGTTCTTTTACCTTCATATGATTAAATTACTTGTTTTGTTTATAATATGTCTAACAAAAGGCAAAATATACCGTATTTTCCTGTATATAATCCGCAGCGGCGTATTATCCGCAAAGCCTTTTTTCGAGTAAAAAAATAATAAACATTGTATAATCCGCAGCAGTTTTTACGGCGCATAATCCAAAAATATAAGCTGCCGATAATGAGCGTCATATAAGATAAAAAAATACACAATATAATTAAAAATAAAAGTAAGAAATTGTACAGAAAAAAAATTATTATGAAATTTTTCTTTAAATATGTATGATAATATTTTTTACGATAATCTCAAAAAAAAAATTCTTTGCTACTGCCATCTATGTTTGAGTTGTTAAACAAAACATTGCACACGGAAAAGATGTTTCTTTTTTTTTTTTAATTTTGCAAGTTAACAGCAAAAAAATTAAGATCGGGACTGCTTTTCCATTGTCTCTTTCTTTTAAAATCCATTTATTTATTTGTTCCTCTAATTCTGGCCTGTGAGATTTTCCACGACTATTGGATCTTTAACGTCGATCACAATTTTCGAAGTTGGTATTGTTTCTTCTCCACAAACGAATATTTAATTCGTCAACGTTGAAAAACCTTGCAGATTTCCGACTTCGGTGGCCTTCTCTATAACTTTTAACTTGAAGTTTGCAGTGTAACTTAACGCTTTCGCTTCAACATGATGAAAACTTCCAAAGGACACAATAGCTCTAGTCAAGACAAAATTGGAAATGGCGCCAGCGACTCGTAACTGTTTTTTCCTTCCGAGGAACCGAATTTGTTTTTGAATGTAATTGGACAGAAACTAGTTATGGCTGACATACGTCATCCGAGTCATGAAAGCGCCATCTATTATTTATTTTATAAAACATAAATGACATTTCTTTCAAAACTTTATTATTAGCTTTTCTGATGAAGAATGTTTTATCTCAGATAATCCGCAGCGGCGTATAATACGCACAACGAAATTTGAAACTTTTTTAACACATAATCCGTGGATTATATACAGGAAAATACGGTACTTTCAAGTGTATAAAAAATATTACAAAAGGTAATTTGATTATTATATCGCATTTCAAAAAGGAAAGGGAATATGCATTTTGTGATGTATGTCATACACTTTTCTCATGTAGGCTGATAGGATATTGTCTTACAAAAACTCGAATTGCATGATACAAATAAGAAAACATGTAGTAGTTGCTCTAAATTGGATCACTTTTTCCAAAGACTATGTCTTGTCAAATGCAATTAGGGCTGTTTTATATCTTTTCTTGCGTAACATAATGTTCCATTTGATTGCAGCCAATCATACCAGTGCTCTTTCTTTAGAAAATGTTTCCAAAGTCTGACATTATCAAGCAATATAGATGTGTGCTGTGAATAATCAGAAAAAGCATCTGATGGTAGTAATGGAATAAAATACAAATCATATCCCATTGTGATATCTTACTTTGATGTTGTGAAGTGTTTAATTCAAAGGGCTTTTTGCAATTCCAAATTTGGCTAAAAATTCTGACCACTTCATTATAGAAGAATTTTAATGTTAGGTGCCCTTTATTGATAATTAGTGTCATTAATAGCAGATAATGCTACAATCTCCATTTTTCAAAATTTCAAGTGCAGTGCACAAGTGGGAATTTTTTTTTTATCTTAACAAAAAGCAACTTTTCTAGAGTATAGCAATCTGAAAAGAAAAAAATATTAAGTTATATACTAGTGTATCTGAGGGCCGTGGGTAGCCTGATGGTTAGAGCATCGGACTCCATACTGGAAGGCCTGGGTTCGATGCCACCAAATACACTCTAAGTACACACGGAGTATATGCTTGTTAAATCAGTGGGTCCAAAAGTCTTGTGGGCTGAATCATGAGTGCAGGGGACTGGAGAATGTTTCCCTACCCTCCAGTCCCATGGCAAAATTGTGGAGGTGGAGATAGGGGATGTCGCCATCTATCGTCCCTTCGGGGAATTTCTGCGAGCTAATTCGTACTCTCACCTGTATGGTGCTCAACGCCTAGGCTAACAACAGGCATACTTCTAGCCCCTTGCTACGATGAATTTCATGGACCTCGCTCTGACTGCGTCAAACAGGTGGCATTAGCCACAACAACTATATCTAAATGTCACTTGTATAACAAACAAACAAAAAAACTGACAAGAAGTGTTTATTAGCTATTGGAATAATTTTAAATTTAAATAAAATTGTATAAATACATTGCATTTCTTATACATTTAGACAACACATTTATTTGTCAAAGTATGTAAATTTCAGATTTTGCATGCAAGATTTACTGTATACAATTATAAAATTTATAAATAAAATTACTCTTTTGGAATTTTTTGTTTTAAAGTAAAAGTTTAAGCAACAGAACCAAAATTATTTAAAAGTCCAGTTGAAAAATAAAATTATAATGCAGTTAGGATTTAAGCATTCATAATTATGATTAATTATAAATTGCTCAGTTAAATTACATCCAGTAAATAAAAATTTCGATTTCTGTATTATTGACTAGGCCTACTTTCTTAAAACTGTATGATATATACAATTTATATATTTTTTTGAAATTTGTTAGTAACTATAGGGTAGAGTCATGCTAATTAACTGCAAAATGACTTGCAAAAAAATAATCTTTATATAAAAAAAAATTATGTGTTACAGTGTTTGTCCCTAATAGACTCCGAAACAACTCAACCGATTCTGATACAATTTTGCATATTGCATGTCATTCCGTCCAACTTAAAATATAGGATAGTTTTTATCTCAATATTTTTGCCATCATTATTTCTTTATTGCCGGAAATGCGTAGAATCGGGAAAATTTGCAAAATGTTGGAATGCACGTGTGCCTGCGGAAGCATATTTTGTGGACCAAGGTGCATGAAAAGTCAGTGCATGGTGTATTTCGTGGCATGAAATCCGAATTTCAAATTTAATACTCGCAACTTTCCCGGACAATGCCAGAAGAACGTATTTTAGACACTTCCTTGCAGGGCTTTACCTTAAAAGCCATAGAGCGGGAAAACTTGGTCCCTGGTGTGTTTGGAAACGGGCAATTTGAATCTGATATCCGATATTAGAAATTGTTGCAACATTGCTGAATAATGCCAGATGACTGTTTTTAGGCAAACCCTGGCAGAGGCTTACCGTGAAAGCCTTGGAGCGTGAAAAATTGATCCCTGGCTTATTTTGAGACGGGCAATCTGAATCTGATATTCGATAAGAGAAATTGTCGCAACTTTGCCATATAATGCTGGACAACAGTATTTTAGAAACACCCTGGCTAGGGCTTATCTTAAAAGCCTTGGAGTGCAAAAACTTGATCCCTGGCATGTTTTGAGATGGGCAATTTGAATCTGATATCTGAAATGAGAAATTCTGGCAAATTTACTGGGTAATTCTGGATGACTGTCTATTATGCAGATCGTGACAGGAGCTTTCCTCAAAAATTTTGAAGTTGGAAAAGTACTCTTCTAATCATTTTCAGAATGGTGAACGAGAATCCAAATTCGGATATTAGAAATTTCCGTAACTTTGTCGGATAATGCCAGACGACCCTACCTGCCCCTTTCCAGTGACTAAAATTACAGGCTCAGGGGAGCCAAAAGTAGTCCACGCTTGCGTCTAAAGGTGGGAAACGAGAAACTGAAATCAGGTTTCAGAAACTCATAAAATTGCAGGATATTGCCAAAATTAGGTGGAATGGCTTATCGTTCGAGTCCCATTTACGATTTTTCATTCCCTCTAGCGGCTGAATTTGCAAGTATTAGGGCATCGAAATTCAGTCCCATGTGTGTTTCAGAGTGGAGAAGGAGAATCTGAAATTGGATTTTAGGTGTTTCTTCAACTTTATCGAATGATGCTGGACGACCATAATATGCATGGACAGCAGTGTCAGTCTAACTTGCAGATGTAGGGATGCAAACAGTGGGTCCCTGATGCATTTTGAGATGGCCAATCCAAATATTGAATCCAATTCGAGGAATTCCTGTGTTAAATAATGCCAGGTGGCAGTATCTTAACCGAACCAGGGCAGAGGCTTACCTTAAAACTCTTGGAGTGTGCAAAGTGTGCTCCCAGTGTTTTTCTGGGTGGAAAACAAGAATCTGAAATCGGACTATAGAAACTCTAGTAACTTTGCCAGATAATAGTATTGCCCGTCCCTTCAGGGACATAGCTTACAGGAGCAGGGGCACCAAAGGTGGGCACTAGGTGCATCTTGGGATGGGGAACGAGAATCTGGATTCAAATTTCAAAAACTCCCTTAATGTTTCTGAATATTGCAGGAATTAGGTCAAATTGCTTTGTGTTGGAGTCTCGCATCCGTATTTTTAGCCCCTATAGACAGGGCCGGACCCTGACCTTTGGAGACTCTGGGCTAACGATATCTGGAGCCCCCCTAAATAATCAAACTTTTGCCACTTTCCTAAAAAAAAATTGGGGATGGTACATTTAAAATTACGAAATTTAAGGGTTTTTTTAAAAAAAATTTCTTTCAAACAATTTAAATACATTGTAAACAATAACATAATTTACAAAAAAACTTTTCTACATTTTTGTGCAGCAAATTCTTTTATTTGCTCATCACATTTTAAGTTTTGGGCGAGATCAGTATTAATAGAAAGAAGTGATAAATAATTAAGCCTAGTATTTGTCATTGATGTCCTATATTTGTTTTCTATATAGAACATTTTAGAGGAAGCACGCCCTGCTTCACAACGGTGCTTCTGCTTCAATAGGAAGCGTTAAAAAATCTTTAAAATGCTATAAAAGTTTGGAAAAATGCCAACAAGTTTCTTTTCAAAAATTAAATTTGATATATCTCTACAAGCATAGGACTCTAGCTCAGTTTCTTTTAGATAAATTTTGCATCAAATACCTTCTTTTACTAAATGTTGGTCTACGTCATCTGAATAGTAATTAATAATAGTCCGTACATTCCAGGTCGATGTTCTCCTTACTTTGTGTGATCTTGCAAATCCATCAAAAATTTAAATTTCGTACTATATTCTGCATATACTTGACTTCTTCTATTTAAATCAAGGATTAGCTTATCTAAAGCAACAATAAGCATGTCTCTTTTGAATTTTTCTGCCCCATACACAGCTTTTTCTGTGGATTTATCTGCATATTCACATCGCTATATTTCGTTTCTACACTAGAGCTTAATTTTTTGGCTGTGTCTTGATACTCCTTTAGTTTTTATCTGATTCTTGTCGTACATTGCTTATAAATGTTTTTAATGACAATAAACTTATTCCCTTCACAGATGTCCAAACCAAGAGTCTGCAATTTTTTGTTAACTGAATCATTCTAATATTTCTTCCCAAAGTATAATTAAAATGGCAGTTTCGAGTTTTGTTAATTTATTATATAAATTTATTGTCTCTTTTCGTAAATCAATTTAAACTTTTTAAGGTAAATTTCAGTTTAGTTCACGATTTAGAAGCTCCCACCTATGGGTTGAAGAAGAAAAGAAAACATATTTGTTGCTCTAATCCAAAGAAGTTCACGATTTCAGTTGCAACCTTAACCAATTCTGCAACAGCCAGATTAAGAGAATGTGCAGCTCATAATTAGTGAATTTATTTATTTTCTTTTAGAAGAGCTTGGACACCATTATATTGACCGGACATATTGGCAGCGTTCTCAAATGACTGTCCCCTACAATTATCCAATAGCAGTCCATTTGCTTCTAAAACTTGTAGAGAATTAAATAAGTATATGCCAATGTTACTACTAATCTTAATTAATGGGGCACACTTTTCATAGACTTTTACCTGAAAACAATATCGTAGTACAATAGCAATTTGATCAGTGTGGGACAAATTTGGTGCATCACAATTGAACAGTACTTTGTGTCATCGTTGTTTATCTGAGTTGTAATTGTTTTAATGATTTTCTTGCCCATGATCTTAATTATTTACTCATATATTCTTTTTGATTACGGTATTAAAGAATTTGGTCATAATTCTCGCGGTCGTAGCCAAATACTTTACTGCCGCAATAACACGTTTGAGGACATTGTGGTAGTATTCTGTATCTTTTCTTAGTTGCTCCTGTAACTGTTTATCTAAAGCAGACTTATTTTCTTTTCGTGTCAACCAAACTAACATTGAATTTTTAACGTTCAATAGAATTTTCATGATTTTCTTAACAACTTGTAAATTGTTTCCAATTAGAAAAGCCAGTTGTGTATTGAAAATTTGTTTTAGAAAAACAGTTTGCAGGTCAAACAAAAACACTACTAATACTGGTTGAATAACACAGCCAAGATCTTTCCAGCACTTGGCCATTTTTAAGTTTTTTAATGAAATGATTGTTCAAAAATGATCTCTTTCGATCTTTGTATTCTCTTACCGAAACAGAATATGCATTGTTTGGATCTTTATTTTGAGAATAACTCATCTCATGTGATATGATATAATCAATAAAATTATTACTTAGCGATTAAGGCCACGATCCCACGTCAACGCATTTCTTAAACTCCACATTTTCTAAACACTTTTCTGTCTGGGCATTACTGATGCCCTCTGGCTGCACAATATCTTTTTTCAGAAGGCTGCTGGTCATCGAGATCTTGCATATTTTCATCATTAATATTTGTTTGTTGTGTTTCGCCTTTCCTTTCCTTTTTGCTTGTTAATGTATCAGCGTTTGTTATATTCTTTTTACTTTACTCCATTGTAAGAAAATTTAAAATTTTTACACATTTAATTTTTTCTTTTTCCCGATTTAACAGTAGTTTTCTTTTTTCAGCTCCACTTTGACTTTCCAGACTTGATTTTACGGAAAATAAATTTCAAAGTTCAGGTCATAAAATTACAATAACACAGCCGACTGTGCTTAAACTAAAAATATTATAAAAAAATTTTACAAAACAATAAAGCATATTTCTGAAATAGTTTTTTTAAAAAAGCATCTAATTTATTTAAAAAAATAAAAAATCATTGTCTATACTCGCTAAAACCTAAAACGCTGATGATAATTATTTATTGGCCCATCAGTTTAAAGGGATTTTTTATAGGAATAAATTCTCATCGATTCCTTTTCTCCTGTTCAATTCTGATCTTTTCTGCCCAAATGAATCATTCAATGTATCCTGCTGATAACAATAATCGTTTTGTTGTCAGTAAAAGCTAAGTCAGTAAAGCTCCTTTGAAATCCCACTTATTAGATAGCATCACTTTTTATGAATATTTACTCGAGAAGTTTTGCCACCTGGGACAAAAATGCATAATGCCACCCTTTCTCAAAAGGAAAAAAATATTATGGAAAAGGATAAATTGTTCATAGATACACACCTACAAAATCAGAATAGTTTGCACCAACATAAATTACAAACAAAAATTACAAATCTTCCTTTTCTGCGTATAATTCTAAAATCCTTTTGATCAATTTCTTAAAATCCATTTGTTCAGCTAATTCACGTTCAATAGTCAATATAGCTGAATCATTTAATCTCTTAAAGTTGTGAATGGTAAGAATTTGTTAATGAATTTTAATATTGAAGAACTCGTCTCTCCATTTACTACACTTATTTACAGACAAAGCAAAAATTTTAATGCAGTAGCAAAATTTGGTGAAAATTCTAAAGCTGTAATAAGTTTTATAACTTCAATTGGATTTTCTTTTTTGCCTAATAAAATAGAAACTGACACTCTTTATTTGCAAGATCAAGCGCGTTTATACCCACTGATTCCTTATCGGCCAAAATTATTTCTGAATTTTTACAGTTTTTAGTAAATAAATTTTTAAAGGTTTCTTTTTTAAATCATATATATATTATAAAAATTTAAAACAATCGCTGTGGGTATTCATTTAATTAAATCTACAGTCTAAGGTATTAATTACTTTTTTATTTTGATAAATTGTGCAAAAATAAAAAAAAATATCTTGAATTTTAATTCAGGGTCGTCCACTGGATCATCTTGCACTTCATAATCAAAATTAATATTTCTTCGTTGAATTCAGTAATGTGGCTGCATCATCTCAAAGTTAGCAGGGATCACCTTAAAGTCTAAGTTAGTTCCATCGGCCAATTCTTTTGCATATCAGATCATTTCATCGAAAGCCACATCTGATCAAAGATCCTTAAAAAATGGTTACAATTTTTTAAGAATTTGATGAGATTTTTCAAAATCCTATCGTAAATTTGAAATAAGGAATAAGAAGCCCATATTTTTTACATTCATTGAAATACTGTAGTTATGTATACTTAATATATTTGGAAATGGTAATTACATGGCAATACATTCTAACAAAGCAGTTTTTTCAAATTAAAACTATGCTGTCTGAGAATATAACATTTAAATTTTTTTCCCAACAAACCTAAATATAAATCTGTATGCAGCGGGCACAAAAGATTGCATGTGTTTAAATAAATTTGAATTTAAAAAAGGTGCTTTATATACAATTTCCAAAGAAAAAATACCTTCTCAAATCTCATTAATATAGAACTAGAAATAAATGACCATAGTAAATCAATCTTAAAATAACTAACACTAATAAAAATACTTAAAAAGTAGACTGTAATACTTTGATATTAAATAAATTATAGTTCTCAGTCCAATAAAGTTCCGTTTTTTTTTTTTTTTTTTTTTTTTGGCTTCCCCAAAAAATAATTTTGTCATTTTAAAATATTTTTAATACTATATATTAAAGATATATTATTTTATTATGACACATGCAATTATTAAAAAATATATATAAAATAATAACAAAATAATATTACTAAATTTATCTCCTTTTAGAGTAAAAGAAGAAAACATTGAAATAACACATTAACTACTGATCTAATTCAAACTTTGAACTTTCAGAAAGAATTTTAAAAAATGCCTTTCAGATACTTTAATCAACGATAATACAATGACTTATAAAAATGTTCTAATAATAACAAAAAGATTTCAAAATTTTTTACTTAATGCAAGAAAAGAGAAAAAATCTGCAAATACATATTTTATATGATTTCTGATTCAGTGATTCAGGGGAAAAAACTGAAATTTACTATAAGCAACAGACAAATGAACTGCAATTTTTTTTAATACTGAGAACAATAATGGTGGTTGTGCAATGACTCGTTCCAAAAATGAAAGTTATCTTACAAAAAGAGATTCGTGTCAACAATATTATTTCAATTAGATCCAAAGAAAAGATTTTAAAATCCATATGCTGTTACTTTTGACACATATATGCAAAATAATTTCATTGACAATAAAATAGCATAGTTTTCATTTAACTCGGTAAGCTTTTTAATTAAAATCGTTGAACAAAGTATTTTATATTATAGATTGATTTTTTTTTTTCATAAAAGCACACACTCACAAATACTAAGTTTTCCCTCCATTCTTTATCTTAACATCGTAAAAATACACTTGTATCTCCCAATAAGGGACTTAGTGTGTTTCAGTATGTCTTAGTGCTAGAAATTCAACCCAACCAATCTAATGCAGGCATTGCATATTTTTTCCTTTTATACTAAGAAATGTAATTTAATTAGAAATTCCAGCTGCATCAGGTTTTAAATAAATTATATACAAGTAAGTACCTTTTAGTCACAGATATATTTTTTAAAAATTTGATGCTATATAAAATGAAAATTCTTAATTGAAAAAGTTTAATTATCGCATGTTTGAAATAATCAGTTACACAGATTTTTTTTGATAGCCTATATATTGTGTCAGCTTTAGGCCGCATTTTTATTTCTTATGTAAATTCAAAGAGAAAGCATGCCACCACAAGGTGCAATCACTTTATTATCTGTTTTGTCTATAAATTGAAGAGTCTAACCGAGAGAGATTGCATTTCACTTATTTGTTTCTATTTCTTTTCTCTTTAGAAGTTACTTTGATTTATCAGGCCGTCAATATATTTGATTTATTTAAAGAAAAACACAAACTTGTCTTTGAAATCTTTAAAATATTACTATTAAAAAATTCAAAATAGTTTAAATTAAAAACATAATTACCTACGGTTATTTCAAGCGATTAAATTTCAAATGATGGAACTATGTGCTTATTTCAGCTGACCAATTTCTTTGAAAATAAGTCTTTTGATGATATAAATCACAACCGCTTATTTTAAAGTAACCCTCAGGAGTAAAATGAAACACCTACTGTGTAGGTCTCTATCTACCAATAAAGCTCCCACGTCCCTTTTTAGTTATATGACCCCGACATCCTGTGGGCTTTAGGAATGTCTGTTGTGACCCCACTATAGGAATGGGAGAAAGTTGCAAAAAAAGTGTAAACACATAAACCAGAAACATTTCAATGTCCATGTAAACACGAGGAAAAAAGAATCCAGAAGATGCTGTCGTAGACCCAAATTTACGCTTCATGTACCCCCCCTCCCCAATTTTTTTTCACTGTTATAGATCCCTGGGGGTCCATATAGACCACTTAAGGAATCACTGTTATAAATGCTCGGTGCCGCTCTATGATAGAGCATCTGTCTGTAAATTATTAATTTCCGCGTATTTGGTGGTAGGGAGGAACAAAAGTAAATTGCTCTTGCTCTCGAAAATAAAAATAAATTTGATATGGCATTTAGGGTATTTTATTTCTGATTTGCACTTTTTTACTGGTTTATTATTTCATTACTTTTTCTGTTTGTTATCTTCAACGAGGAGCGGGGGCCCCTGGGCTGCAGCCCATTTAACCCATGCGTAGATCTGGCCTTGCCTATAGATACTAAACTTTCAGGCAGAGCCTTACGAAAATACGACCAACAGAAAATTGCATCTTCAGGCATTACCATTACTTTGTTAAATGGACAAATGCACTTTCAGCATTCCAGCTGCCATTAAATATTCATGAGAAACCTGACGCAATATGTAGTATTAAAAAAGTAGCGGAATGGCTACAGTATTGCAAAGGCGTTAAATCATAATCTGCATATAAACACTCACTCGAAGCTTTACATATAACTTTGTTAGATTTAAACGGCAGCAAGAAGATATTCTGTGGTGTTGTATTACTGTCTAGTGATTTCTGACAAACATTGCAAGTCATTCTTCACTCTACTTTTGAGCACGAGATTAACTAAGTTTAAAACAATTGTTTTTATGGTGAAGCGTTTAAACACTGATCGACCATAAACACACAAGTTCAATTGCAAGATGATCAATCGGCGCAAATTTTTTCTAACAAACTATCTAATCAACTTTTGGAAACAGTGAAGTAGAACTGCATCAAAATACACAATGTATGAAATTGCCAGGCAATTTCTGTACTGTTGTTCATACAAAAAAGGAACTAATTGAGAGTGTCTTCCTGGATATACTATATAATTATCTAGGTAATCTGGCTCTGTGTAATCCTGTTACTTGGTGGAAAAAAATGCTGATGCTTATGAAATAAACTCCCATATACAGAGGTGCTTCCAGGTGATCTAATGCCTTTTAAATCAATCAACACTATTGTTGATGAAAACGAAACTGTAATATTTTTGAATTATCTGGATATATTAGGAATGACCTCGCAATCTTTGGTTGAAGATTGGATCATTGGTTATTCGGCTGCATAACTTAAATACACCTAGATTATGTAATGGTAAATGTTTGGTCATTAAAAGAAATACCGGGAATTTTCTTGAAGCAAGCATTTTGATTGTAAAGTTTAAAGCAGAAATCATCCTGTTTCCATGTATTCCACTGATACCATCAGAATCTGCAATACCATTCAAAAAGCTTCAATTCCCAATTCGTTAGGCTTTCGCGATGACCATAAGTAAATGCCATAGACAAACAATGTCAGTTTGGGGCTTGGACTTAGAAAATCTTTGTTTATCGCATGGGCACATATATGTTACATGCTTATGTGTGGGAAAATCACCGAATCTATTTGTGTAAGCAAAAGGCAAATTACCAAAAAATATTTTGCACCAATTAGCGATTACTCATATAAAAATTATTTATTGTTATAATTTAGAAAGATAAAAATAATATTAAAAATTGCTAAAAATCAACGCTGTTAATCTCATTTATAAAATTAAATCTTCAATCTTGCATTAAAAAATATTATATATATATATATATATATATATATATAATTATATATTGTTCCATTTTTTAAAATAAAAATGTGTGAATAACTTTTTTAAAAATTTATTTTGTTTTGTTTCTCTAGGACATTAAAGAGCTGCAAGATGTTGTTTTGGAGACAGGACACAAAGAAATCAGAGAATCTAAAGCAGCTTTGAGGTTGTCCAGTAAAGTGGACAAAATGATATCAAAAATGGACAATTTGTTAGAAGAACTCAACAAAGAGAAAGATTCTCTGCAACAGCAAATTGATGACAAAGTAAAAGAAGGTGTCAAAATTGGAAAGGAGAGGTAATCTATGTCTCATTGAAGGGATACTGCTTAAAACATTTTCGAATCTTTCAATTTGGGGCTTCATGAAACTTTCCTTTTTTATCCAGATCAACAGTAGATTATTTAGCATTAAAGTGGTATTATTGCACAAATAAAGAATTAATTCTTCTTGCTAAGACATTGTTAAATCATTGAATTGGTGGAGCTCACTTTCAAGAAATGCATGAAAATAATTTTTTAAAAATTTTTGTTATCTCTTTTGTAATGTTTTAATTGACTAATGATCTGTATAACATCGATTAATGCTGAATTAAAAGCTTAGTAAATGTTAGTCTACGTTTGCAGTATTGACTAAGCAATTTTTCCTGCTATCATTTTAAATCAGGTATGGCTGGAGCTATTTTCATTTAGAAGTTTATTAATTTCTTAGATATAAGTTATTGTATTTTAGGAATCAGTAAATATTTTTTTTTATCCTAGAGATGACATTATTGGAATCAATGAGCTAGTTCTCGCCATCAGGCGTATTCAGAAAGTGTCAGATGACACTAGATTGCAGAGAATAGCTGATGTTTTAGAAAAAATGGATGTAGATCATGATGGAGCTGTTGAAATAGATCATGTATTAAAAGTAAGTACATAATGTCCTTGGAGATTAAAATTCATTTGTAATATTAATTGTTGGAATGGCCTTGATGGCTTTATTATAAATATAGCAAATAGAATTGCTGTAAAATCACTAATTTAACTTTGTCAAACAAGCAAAAATTATGTAATTACAAATTTTTCTTTTTTTATGCGTTTCTAAATAAGTTAAAATTTGGTATTGAAAGGAGACAAATTAGATTTTTAAATTGAAATTTACCTTGATAGAAGTATTAAAAAAATATGAGTTACAAATAAAAAATTGGTTGCCCTTTTGCCCTATTCACAGTTGGTTTGTTTTCAAAATGACTTTTTTTAAACTTCTATTTTGAGCATTCTTTCATTTTAGTCAAAGGAAACCATTTTTTACTGTCTTGGACATATTGTTAAAGTATTTATAATGCACATTCTTTTAAGGAGGAATTAAAGGAGGTGAGTTTTAGGCTTTCAAAATCTATTGTAATAGTAAAATATTAATTTTCAATGTTGATTCGATATTTTACTGAATTTAATGTGATAGAGTAATTGAAAAATTATCAAAAAAAGCAAAGGAGAGACATCTACGCTTGGATGTCTTTAACACATGGATTTACCGTATTTCCCTTGATAAGCCATTGCTTATTAGACATTGTAAAATCATAATTTTTGTTTTTTATTTTATGAAATTTTAATTAATCTTTTGTTGGGAGGATATCATGACTTTCTACTAAAACCAAACATTGATGAATTTTTATTGTTATTTTATACACATGAAAGAGTATTTCTCGAAAAATTAAATATTGCAATTGAAATAATTTTTTCCTCAAAAGAGATAAAATCTTATAAAAAAATTATATGTAGAATTTTAATAATATATATATATATATATAAACATATATATATATATATATATATATCAAAAACATATTTATGTTTACGAACTTTTAAGTATTTTAAAAGTCAAAATATATTTGAAATTCAATGACACCGCTCACAAGCATAATAAATTCCCATTTAAAAATAGCTTACAACGTAATCAAAATTACTCTTTTTATTATAATTTAAATAAATTGACACATACAAAGTGCTGTAATAGAATTTTTTACCGTGTGTCTTAATTTTTCGAAATATGTATGAAAATGTGACGTGCGCAAAAAATCAATCCAGACAAGCTTTCACAAACTTTTCACCGTGACTATAAAAGAAAAAAAGGCAGTTCTATTGTTTTATTTATGGAATAATTGCATTGCAGATTGGTTACTAGTAAAGTAGAGTGAGTTACTTTCAAATGAGGCTTTTTCATGTATTTTTAACCGATTTCAAAAAAGGAGGTTATCAATTCGATCAATTTTTTTTTTTTTGTTTTTTTGTTTGCCCAACGATTACTTCGTCATACCTCAACCAATTTGAACCTTTTTTTTTGGTTGATAGGGTATGTTACCGGATTGGTACCATTGTTAAAAAGGTGGTTTAAAATGTCATCCCCTAATTTTGAGGATAACATTTGGAGGTTTATAAAAAATAAAAGTTTCTGAAAATAATTAAAATTTGATGTGAATAAAGCCACTTGGAATCCAAATAAAATGCAAAACTAAATTTTTTTAAAAAAAAACTACCCCTTTCGCCTTTGGGTATAATTTTATACTTTTTAGTTCTTTTTTTTTAAGTTGGTTTTATTTTTAAAAAAAATTTGAATTAAAATGGTTTTTGAAAAACGCCTAATTAGAGAATAGATTAATCCATTGATATAAACCAGTGGTCCTCAAACTGTTCCACGTAACAAAATAAAAATTCGAAGAAAAAAATTGAAGGTGTATGCAAAATATTCACGTTTTCTATGATGTCCTAGAGTATTTTTTTAAACGAGTATTTATTAGTATTTAAAGTCGTGTTTTCCAACTCTGGTCCAATGGGGAAAGGGAGAGGGGGTGATAAAGAGGAATCTCGGCTTCCCGTTAATTCTCTTTCAACTAATTTCCTACAACTTTTACTGCTCTTTATGCATGAATTCGGGTACTATTGAAAGAGATAGATTTTGGTAGATATTAGTCTCAACAAAAGTGATGAAAAGCGTGGTCAAGTTTTATGAATGAAAAGAAAGGGGCAAAATAACCCTGAAGAAAAGACCATTTTTCGAAGAATATGAGGGAATCTTGTGTCAATTGTTGACTTCCTAACTAGTTCCTTTAGCTTTCTGTGCTTATACAGACAACACAAAGTCGTGCAACAAAAAAGGTAACAATTTCATTTCACATTTTCAACTTCTCTTTTAGTTTTTTAAGGTTTAATGCCCAGGAATTTTAATCATTGCGTAAAATAAAGGGGAAAAAATTATTTTGCCGCATTTGTGCTTTTTCTATTTTATTTATTTATTTTTCGTTTTACATACAAATATAAATGTCATCAGTTTCATAGAATATTTTCATGGAAAATGGACAATAGTAGTTCATTTAAAATGCAAAACATTAATGAGCTTTTGAGTATATTCATTATTTATATTTGTGATTTAAAAGATACTCCTCAGAACGATGTACTAAAGTATTGTGAAGATTAAGAAACAGTGTTAACTGATGAGAATTCTTCATATATAAACGCTCTGGACCTGGCAGACGAGATAGAAGTAGTTTTGACTTTGCTAAATAAAAGAATGTCCAATCGAGATTTTAAAATTCATATCGAACTGGCTTTTGCTCCAAATCTCTGTAGTTTTAAGGATATAACTTACTCTCCCAATAAGTGTGGCAAGTGAAGAAAGGAGTTTCTCCAAATTAAAATTAATTAAAAATTGCTTACGCTCCTCAACTACTGAGGATCGGCTAAAAGGCTTGGCAGCAATAGCCGTTGAACATGAACTGGCTGAAGAAATTAATGTCAAAGAAATAATAAAAAAAATTCTCACAGAATTAAAAGTGAGAAAAAAACACTTTTAAGTTTAACTGTCGGTTTATAAATGTATTTTAAAATATGTAATTGTTTTAATATTTAGTGGTTCCATAATTTGTTTTAGTATTTTTTTTTATATCTGTATTTTCTAATTATGCACTAGAATTAACTCTTTTCTTTTTTTCTATGCAACCCTAACTTTAATTTAGTGCCAAAAACATTGCTTAACAACTTAGTATTTTTTGCTAATCAAAACTTGAACATTACTGACAGCAATTTTTTTGCTTAGGGTACCTCTTTTAACCTTTAAGCGGGCAGTGGCTAATACGTTTAGCCACATATTAAAAAAATTTTCTTCCAACGAGTGATGGATATTTAGTCCATCTGCATGAGTTTATTGCAGGTAAAACGCGTAAAAATCAATACAGATGGCAGGACAATACCTTTTTTTTTTACATTTCATGTCCCCTGATGGGTAATTAAAAACAATGTTTCTCGGTGTAAATCTACAAATTGTATTTTGGTTACTATAAATAAAATTTCTGATGTTTGAAAAAAAATTCGACATGTCTTAAGTATACTTTCCTCTCATCTGAATGAATTAAGCAAATTTGCAATTTAAAAAAAAAGGTATTACTTAGGTTTTTTTGAAAGCTTTTATACGTGGCTAGAAGCTCTGTCCACTGCCCACGTAGAATAGAAAAATGACCTAGACATTTTCTCCGCACTTGGAATCCTGTGAGAATATAAACAAACTTTGTTTACAATGTGTGGTACAAGGGTTCGAAAATCTTTCATTACAGCTTTTCTGCTCGGAAAAAACATTTGCATATTATAAAGTTCCTCAGTAAATAGTTAATCAAATTTGTGAAATAACTAATTTAAATTCTCAAAAATACTACTTTATTTATAACCTCTTATACTAAAATTAAATAAAATGTGGATATATACCAACTTCAATATGTATTCTAAGCATTTCATGTATATTCTTAGTAAGTATATCCTATGTTGTACAATTATTCTATTATTTAATTACACTTATACTTTGAATTTAATTGTTATTGAAATAGTTACATAAATGTCAATTTTTCATAAAAAGTTTATTGTAATATGATTAATTATTTCTATCCTGAAAAGTAAGTTAAATGTCCTAAGTGCGCAGTGGCTATAACATCTAGCCACCACCACCCAGGAAAAAACCCTTAATCAGATATTTTTTTTGTGACTAAACAATGTATATAGGGTATGAGAACATTACATTTATCAAGTACTTTATCACAGAAAAGTGTACTTTAGCTTTGTGCCCGTTATGGGGTTTGTTTTTGTTATAAATGGGCGGCATTTTACCTCTTTGCCCGGGGCGGCAAAACTGCTAGCGCCAGCCCTGTGTTAGAGAGGGTGAGAACTGTAACGTAGTGTCTCACGGCTGTGTTTGGCAGAAATAATCAACACCAGGGCAGGTGCAACTATGAATTATTTCTTAGTATCGCCTGCCGACCTTTTGACATCACAAGGGATCCTTCCCATCGCTGGCCGGATGAAACAAGAGCTGCAAGGGTTCCGTCCTGATCCCCGAGAGAGGCAGGTGCTGACCCCTTGAAGGGGTCGGTGGAATTGTTTGACACACTCAGTTCCAAACACATAAGAGCCTTCCCCCAAACTTGACCACTGTCATTTATCATAACTTTAATTTCATCTCATTGATGCATTCAAGCATTTGTTCTTTCTGCCTTAATTCCCTCATTCTCTAGAAACTTACTGAGTTCATTAGGCATGAATTCTAAACCATTATGATGTTTACAATTTTTGTATCTAAATACCGTTCTGCCCATTTTTGAAATCTCAAAAAACAGTCAATCATTTTAGTGTTTCGTTATATTGGGAAAACAATAACATTTCGTGAATAATAATCAGTTTTATTGTTAAAAATATCAATTTCCTCCACTTGATACTACTGGTAGTGGCCCTGCGTGATCCGTATGCAGTAATTCTGATGATCTTTAGGACTTAATTTCAGATATTGATTTAATCGGAATTCTTTTCGTCTTTGCTAATTTGCAAGGATTGAAAATGTCCTTATGTTGTAAAGTTGCAGGTCCTGTAACACTCAATTTTTTACTGGTATTTAGAATATAATCGTTATTTACGTGACAAAATCGGGGATGCCATAATTCCAGGTTTTATTCTTCAAACATTTTTTATTTTTAGACTTTATATAGGAATGAGGTTTAAAGTAATAGAGCCCATTAATTCATCTAGCAGAAAAGTTTAATTCTCCATGTTTATTGTTTCAATTTTTCCCTTTCCAATGAAATAGCCACCTGCTTTTTTTGTTCGAGAACCAGAAATGAGATTTCTACTGATCTTTGGGATGTAACGTCGTGTGTAGCTATCCATCAATAAATTTTTTTGTACAGCCTAATATAATATAAAAAATATTGTTTATTAGATAAACAATTTGTCAGTGAAGTAATATTATTCAGTCTACATGCCAACTGTCATAACACATGTGGTGTGCTTCAGATAATTCATCATTAGAGAACGACGAAAGTACCACTTCCACAAATCCAGTACAGTGACGCACGATGCCGCGTTGATCTTTTCTACCAAACTTTCCCTTTTTAACAGAAGATAAATCTCGGCTCGCGTCACCTGGTTCAAATTCCTATACTTTATACATTTGATACGCAAATTCCTATACTTTATACATCATAAATTAATTATGTCGGAAGGATGTTTTAATTTACGTATTTTTGAGAGCAATGTGGCGAGTAAGTGTTGATAAACACTCAGGCGAAACTTTTATTTTGGGTATCATCTGGGACTTGGATAATGATGTTTTGAAATGTTGCACGAATTTCGACTCATTAACGTGCGAAGTGAAAATAACGAAACGATTAGTTTTGTCTACGGTGCAAAAGGTTTTCGATCCCATTGGAATGTTGGCGCCGTCTACATTGCTCCCAAAATTACTATTGCAGGAAATATGGAAAATGAAAAAGGCATGGGATCAGGAACTACCTCAGAATATTGTAAACAAATTTATGAAATGGTTTAATGAAATTCAAATTTTGAAAGATGTAACTGTACCACGTTGTATGAAAATTGATATTTTTACTGAATTACATGTATTTGTTAATGCAAGCAAGGGGTCATATGCGGGATGCGTCTTTGCTCGATCAATAGTTGATTCTAGAGTTAGCGTAATTCTTGTTAGAGCGAAGTCTAGAGTAGCTCCTCTCAAACTTTTGAGTATACCGCGTCTAGAGCTAATGGCTTGTTGTGTAGGTGCTCGACTTGTAAATTCTATTTTGAAAGCGCTTAATATGCCGGACTTGAAAGTTACTCTTTGGTCCGATTCCACAACAGCAATTTGGTGGATTAAAGAATATGGAAATTGGTCAGTTTTTGTAGCTAATAGGGTAAAGGAAATTAGACAACTAACTCAAATTCAGTCATGGAAGTATGTTCCAGGAAACATGAATATCGCGGATTTACTATCTCGTGGTTGTTCTCCACGACAAATGCTTAATTCTAAATGGTGGGAGGGGCCTTCCTGGTTGAAACAAAATTCGGAATATTGGCCAGATGGGGAAATCAGTTGCGAGCCTCAAGAAGTTAACGTAGAGAGAAAGAAAACTAAAAATGCGAATGTTGATGTCAGGTTGAATCTTTAAAATTTGTTACTTTTATTGATAATGATAATATTTTAAGAGTAAAATCTAAAGTAACTGAACGAAATGATGAAAGTTCTTTTTTGTATCCTATATTGTTACTTGACAAATGTGAATTTACAAAACTTTTGATTAGATCTATACACTAAAAGAACTGTCATGCAGGAATCCAAATAATGCAATCATTAATTAGAGAAAGGTTCTGGATTATCAGAGCTAGAAAAACTATTAAAAGTATTTTGAATGAATGTTTTATTTGTGCTCGTTTTAAAGTAAAATCATTGTCAAGCGGACCATCACCCTTACCACCAGACCGCGTGAATGATTGCGCGATATTTGAAGTTGTAGGAATTGACTTAGCTGGACCTCTCTCTCTCTCTGTTTTTAAAAACTGGCGAAAAGGTATGGATTACATTGTTTACTTGCGCAGTCTATCGCGCTCTACATCTTGAATTAGTAAACGCTTTATCTTCTGATGCCTTTTTGCTAGCCCTTAGGCGTTTCATTGCCAGGCGCGGGAGACCCAGGATAATTTACTGTGATAACGGTACTAATTTCCGAGGTGCTTTCAATGACCTTGCGAAATTGGATTGGCATAAAATATCGAGAGACATCAACTCAAAAAATAGTTTGGAAATTTATACCACCCACCGCCGCATGGTGGGGAGGCTGGTGGGAAAGGTTGGTTCGCATTATCAAGAAACTATTGAGACGTTCTCTTGGAAAATCAATTTCTGTTAAAAGTACTAAACCTGAAAAGGTCTTGAATATTAATGATGCAATTGTAAAAAAATATAGTTCTGGAAGATTGGTTAAAGAACCGAAGAGACTTGATCTTTTGAATTATAACTGTTATAGGTTTGAGACTCTCCCCAAGTCTCAAAGGGGGGAGTATGTTGTGAATAAAGATGATTTGTGTGAATGAGTGGCTGCATGGCGCCACGTTTTTGTAACTGTGTAAAGGTTGTGTGACGTCATTATGTTCTGTGTATAAAAGGGGTGGAGCCACACATGCTCACACTCACTCGGTAGTTCTGAATAAACTCAGTTATTTGAATTGACTGGCTCGAGTCTGAATTTCTTCCTCCAACGCCAAGCATCGGGTAGATGCAGCTCGCAGAATTTTGTAATTGAAATTGTTCATTACACAATCTGTTCTTAATGCTGATTGTATATATAGGCATGCATTGTATACATTTTTACAAATAAATGTTACATGCTTTACATATCTATGCAATTTTCTGTTGAAAATAAAGATTATTGCTATTCTTCCTTTGTCGGCATATTCAATGTTTTCTTCATTATAGAAAAATATTGCTTAATGTATAACAGAAAGGAAATGACACTAAATTCAAACTAATTGCTCTTACCACATTGGTAGTATTGTGAAGATAATGCTTCCGATTTATGAGAAACCAGAACGTACCATGTTTTTTTGCATGTCACTGTTGAATGTTTGCACAGAAAAAGATGCACCTTGAAAAGATTTTCAAATATTTAGCTCTGTATTTCTTTAAAATTCAGTGTTGAAGTGATTTTACATCTCATGCCATCATGCTTCTGTTATCTGTTCCTCACATAGTTTCTTGGAGATCATATGCATATTGTATGTTATACTGTCCATATATGATATATATATATTTCACTTGTCATTATTGTTATTTATCATTGTATCTACTCATTCGTTTGCTCTTCACAATAAAATTATAATTTTTAATAGAAGTAATTTAATTAATTTTTGAGCAACACAGTTTATTATTTGCTTCATTCAGTACTGTTGTTGGTTCTGGACTATTTCAACATTGTCCTGTTTTTTCCGTTTTAGGTTAATTTTAGTTCCTACTAATTAATTTTTTCTATTATTGAATTACATCTAATTTTCTCTTGCACTTTAAAATTCAGAGTTAATGCAATTTTTGTCGTATGGCATTATTTTAACTTTCCTTCTTACAATCTGTTCTTCATATAGATTTTTAAAGATTTTAAAAAGATGTTGAACATCATGAAAAATATGTGCAGTTATTTAGACTCGCATTCCAATGATGAAATGAATTTAAAAAAATGGACAATATTGAACAATTTGTTAACAAGTTGATGCTATAAAAACGATGCAAAGAAAAATATCAAATTACCTTAAAATCCAGCATATAATGCTCACCTATACTTTTGAGCTGCTTTTTTTAATGTTTGTTATGTTCACCGTATAATGCACACAATTTTTTTTTACGAAGAAACCTGAAGCGTACATATGCAATGCTCTCATGTTTTGAAGTCATTTATTCGAGGTATTATTCCAAGATATAGGAAAAAGTAGTATACTTCTATATAGGATTACAACCCTTTAAGTTCATAAGGAGTGTCATTTCTTTTAAATAAACAGCATGTCGATATTTGTAGAAGTCTTAATTTTCTTCTTTTCTCATCTTTTTTTTTATTTTTAAAGCTCTTGAACCCATAGATTTCGATTTAATTTTTTGTGCTTAAAATGGGCGTTGTATGCCGGATTTTATGGTACGTAAGATTTTCTGTAATTTTTGTTGTTCAAAACTGTTTGTATGCACTGTATACCTTTTTTTCCTTTTAAATATATTGTTATAGTATTTTCTGTCATTGAAAATAAAGATTTTTGCTATTCTTCTTTCATTGGCAAATTCAATGTTTCCTTCATTGTAGAAAAATATTGCTTGAAGTATAACAGAAAGAAAATAACACTAAATTCAAACTAATTGCTATTGACAGATTGGTAATATTGTGAACCATGTTTTTTTGTATGTCACTGTTTGTGGCCTTATGATCTCTATGACTGATAAGATCTCATCTTTGTTTTAAATTTAAAAAATTAGAATTTTTTTTTTTTAACAAAATGCTATTTGCTGAACTATGATGAAGTGGACCTTGAAACAATATTCTCATATTTTCTTTTGGATTCCTTTAAATTCAATGTTGACCTGATTTTTTTGTCACAATTTAACTTCTGACAGAAAAGATTTTCTCATATCTCCTTTTGGATTTCTTTAGTATTCAGTGTTGATCTGATTTTACATCTGATGGTTTACTGTTGCTTCTGATAATCTGTTCCTTATGTAGTTTTTTTGGAGATACAGTACAGTCCCGATAATCCGAACAATATCGGACCGACCCCTGTTCGGATTACGTGATTGTTCGGATTAGCCGGAGTAACAGCGAAATCACTATTTGAACTGGGAGTACGGGTTATGTTGTACAATTTTTCATACTAAACATTAGTGTTCTGTTCTGTAGTTTATTCCATTTTAAAATTTGTACCATAACTTGATGTACAGTGCGTGAATATTAAATAAAGAACTGTTTTGAATTAAGGTTTATACTGTTTTATATTGAAATATTCACCGATTTTCGTCCTTAAAATTATAAAAATTTTTTCCGCGGAGCCGTTCGGATTAACCGGATGTTCGGATTAGCGGGACTGTACTGTAATATACATGTTTTATGTATTATCATACGGCTCATAATATGTATATATCAATTATTACTATAGTTATTTATGATTGTATGTACTCATTTGTTTGCTCTTTGTAATAGAATTACGATTGCTAATAGAAATATTGCGGGGGAGTGATTAAGACCTATTTTAGATATTTTTTATTTCAGTTCATACTAATTTAATTTTTTTATTTTTGAATTACATCTATTTAATTACAATTACATTATTACACCGATCCTCACACATGTAATACTAAAAATTTTTCCTGTTGATGGCTTCCTAATATTTCTTACTTATGATATTGTTTTGTTTTTAATCAGTTTATCATCATTAATTTTTTCTTTCAGTTTATCTATTTCAGGTTATTTCGCCCATAGTTCAATTGCAGAAACTTACTACTGCTATTACTTTTCTCATATAATTTTATTTCTATTTGCATTCAGTCATTTTTGTTTACTTTGTAGCATGCTAATTTCCTCTCTTACATTCAAAAATATATAATTTTTTATTTTTGTTAAATTATTATTTAATTTGAGGCCAAATTGTACTTTGTTTAAAATATTTATAATTTTAACATTAATTAAAAAAAATATATTTCAAATTTTTAGTTATACTACATTACACAGGGTCTTATCTTCCCTAAAAAAATATTATAATTGCCATAATAGGGAAATTTTATGTTTTTGAAACTTAACCCAGGCGAAGAACGGGCATTTCACCTGGTATACAATATGTAAAATATATTATAATTATTTATAGAAAAAATATTTTATTAATATAATGAAATAAATATTTATATCTTTCTTTTGATTTAATTATTTTACAAATTTTTTTAAATATTTAATAAATCTTTATCAATAAACACGATTTTTTATTTTACAGCCATTTTTTAAGCAAATGGTACATCACAACTAATATTTTTAATCAATTTTTTATTTCAAAACCTAAGAAGGAAATTATTGTTATGTAATGATTGATTGAGGAAATGAAAAATACCAAACCCCTTTTATTATTTTAAGCTCTTAAGAAAATAATTATTGTTGAAACAATTAATCATTTATTTTTGTATAATATACTTTTTTCTTCAGATATATGTTTAAAAGGTTTACTAAACACAGTGGAGGGAAAAACCAAAATTATAATAAAATACTAAAATATTTTTATCAGACAGTATTCTTTTGTTTTTGAATGTTTTTTTTAGTGAATGTAAACATGTATATAAGCTTTTCCCTATATATAGTTTTTTTTTAATACTTACATATGTTTAATCAAACATTCAAACAATTAGAAAAAAAATCATTTCAATAGCTATCTGTAAGATTTTTTTAATTCATCATTTATAAATAGGGGGGATAGTTCTACACTGAAAAAAGCTAATGTAACGCTGGGCTATAGAGATAAAAAAAACGTGTCTGACAATGGAAAGCTGTGGAAGAAATTTCAAAAAAGGGAATTGTAATGACGTTAATATATAAATCATACATACACACAACAGGAAGTGCTGACAGCTAGAGGAGAAGGCGAATTTCCGTGACAATATGTTATACATTCAAAAATGTTCATGCAATGAAGGGGAAAGAAACCTGTCTGACAGTGAAAAGAAGTAAAAAAATTTTGAAAAAGGGAATTTTAATGACATCATTCACTCACATCCTATGCGTACACACCCACACAAAAGTGCTGGTGTCGTGAAGGAAAGAAGAAATTAAGTTATACATTCGTTAAAAGCCCGTGCCAAACCGGGCTAAGCAAAAGAAACAAAAAAGGGAGGGGGGGAGTCAAAGTAATTTCGAAAAAGAATAATGGAAGTGCTGATTTTGTAAAGGAAAGGGAAAATTTATGAAAGTAGAGAAAACTTGTGCAACAACGGGCCATGCAGCTAGTAATCAATAAGAGCCTGAGTAATAAAGATGGTCCTTTCCTTTTATAGTTACACTTGTTTAACTAAATGAAAATTTTTTACTATTTCTTAGGTCATTGAACTTCTAGGGAAGGACAATGTGAAAGTGACCACAGAGCAAATGGATGGCATCATTGACCTTCTCATGAAGGAAGAAGCTCTAGAGTTGGAAGAAAAACTGAAGAAAGAGAACAATGCTTCAAGTACAAAAACTGAAGGACAAAGTAGTAAATAATGCTGTGATACTATTACTGGTGATTATCCACAAATATCTGTGTGGTCTCAACTGTTTTATTATTTATTAGAGATGGCACATAGTCCTTTTGTTAAAACATTTGTAACAATTTTAGAATTCATCTTGTGATATTCTAACATGGTAACGGTTGGCGGCTCCTGGTTACTTTAAAATGTGTCCTATAAATGTTTTTTAATAATACATTTTTTTTTTTTGAAATGTTTGAAAAAATAACCTTTAAGATTTAGATTTTTTTTGTATGGTTCTTCAGTACACAATTTTTTGAAATGGTAACTTTTGTGGTATTAAAAAAAAAGAACCAATATATATATATATATATATATTTAAGCATCATTTTTATGAACCATTATTATATATTTCGTATGTTGCACAAAACAATGTACTTTCAGTTCATCCGGATTTGTGCCTATTTCATTCTGAAAATAACGCTCATGTAAAATATCTTATTAACTTTGTAAACCTTTAATGGATATAATTGTAAGGAGCATGTGAATTATATATTTTTTTTAATTTCATTAATACAAGCTAAATTTTAATTTGAATGCAATGAAGTGTTTTTGTAGAAATTCTGTTTTAAGAAGTATATATATAAACACTGAATATAAGGATTAGAAATGTTGAATTTTACCACCATCCCTTATAAATTTGGATAAGTGGCTTTGATAGTTTTAGATATAAATTTAAATTATATAAGATTAGGAATTATAAAGCTCTCTTAAAATATTCCTATACATAATTTTAAAAAATTGTAATTTTTAAATTTTGAGTACCTTTATTTTTTATTTCTTTAAATTGGCAATTAAAGTTATTGGATTTGGGATAGATGGATGGATTGAAGTTGTCAAACCTATCTCAGGGAATATGTAAATATCACACACATGAGGTTATTTCAATTTTTTATAATTACCATTATTATGCAATACAGGAACTAGAAAATTATATGAAATAATTTATGTTAACAATTCTGTTACTTAATCTCTTCAACTCTTATTTCATGAAGTTGTGGTATAAAGTATTTTATTGGACAGTGCAGCTTGTATCTTATTGTATTATCTGGTAATAAGTACCTGAAGGGAATCCGAAGGCAACTAATACAGGACCTGAAGGACAAAAATGTACAGATTTAAAAGAAAGAAATAACTTTTTTTTTATTTAAATAAGTTAATAATGATTAGCCTTCCCCCCCAAAAAAAGGAACATTTTAACCATATCATAAAGTTACTGTTGATCATGCATTTGTGTTGTGTGTTTGATTTTTTATGTTATTGTTTAAACTTGCTTTTTGTTTAGTTAGATAGTAAAAGGATTATGATAAAATTGTATTTTCACAATAAAATGTTCTGACATTCCATTTTTAAAAAAATTTGGTTATTTTAATTGAAATTTTTTTTAACTATTATTCTTTTCGTTGTTTAATCAAATTCGTTCTTTTATTCTTTTGTTCAGTTTTTTCAACCCTGATTGCTATTCTACATCTCTCTGGTTCACTGATATGTTTTTCTTCTGAAAGTATATTCATGCATTGTAAATTATATTTAAATTTTAAAAAAAGAAATTATGAAGAGTTTAAGAAAGCAATTGTGAACCTTTGCTTTTTATTCTTAAAAATGGTTTAAAGCAGTTTTTGGACTTAGTTTTAAAATATCAAAATGTTTTTGAAAAGGACAGCTTATGTCCATTAATTTCTTAACTTGAATGAATGAAACTTAAGTTTTAACATAACATGAGAAATACACATTGATGTGGTTCTTATTTAGTAGCCTTTTGTCTTCTATGAAATGGTTGTTTTAAATTTTACAGAAATATGATTGGATGCATTTGCACTTTTTATTGAATATAATATTCCACCCCCTTCCTTATGTTAATGAATTTTCTTATAATGATTTGGTTTGAAAGGCTGTTGAATGATACATGTTATGAAATTTCAAAGTTATTAAATTATAATGTGATATCGTTTATTTAATCCTTGTTATAGCTTTATAAAGTTTATGCCTTGTTTTTCAATGATTGAATTAAGCAATCAAAGTTATATTTTCCATAAAATGTTATATTGACAATTAAGATCAACTGTTTTTCAATTATATACTATATAAAAAGAGAAATAAGAGTGTTTTCTTTTATTGTGATTTATATATCTTCACTTATGGGGTTAAACACATTTTTTAGTTAATTTTAAAAGATTGTTTTACAGTATGTAATGTTAATATACATATAAATAATCTTGTATGGAGCTGCTGCTGTTCTATTTTTACAGTCATGTTTCAACAGCATTAAGTGTATGTGTTGATGAAATGTGCATATATAGTGTAGGAAGCTAATTTGTAAAGTACAGGTAGATAAATTATTATGTAATATTGTAATTAAAAAATAATTCTTCTTTAATAATTGCATTTTATCATTTAACATTTACATTAATGACACTGTATGGTGTATTAAGATGGAAATTTGGTACACTTAAAATTATGAGTGGTAATTGTCTGCATCTCAAAAGGATTTTTGGTATACTTTTATTGTCAGATGAAATGCCATTTGATTCTTACGTCATTTGAGAATTCCAGTTTTTAGAAGACTTTGTTTCAGGCATGTAAACTAAGTACTGTATTTATTCAAATCTAAGCCACACTTTTTTTCCAATGTTAAATGCTACTGAAAATAGGGTGCGGCTTAGAATAGAAGACAGAAAAATTCATTGAATGGTGGAAAGTGAACATGACAGTAATGGTTAGAACAATTACAGGTTTATGTGTGCATTTAAAAGTTTTTAATACAGATAAAATATATTAATTATTCAGTTCTTATTAGGTCCCATTTTTATTTTTTTACTTTTGTAAATACTTGTTATCAATAGACAGTTTAAACTATTTTTCATAAAAACATGTTAAAAACTTGGGATGTGGCTTAGGTTTTTGAAACTGACGATAAAATTCCAATTTCAGATTCTACAATTCTGATTTTTTAGTTTATATAAATCCTTGATCCAGATGAAATAGACTTCTTTTAACCCCTTTCTTCCATCAAAATCCTGTGTTGACATTTCCCCCACTATTTCTCGCTCCCATGATATTTCCAGTCTGGAGTAATGCGCTAAAAAGATTAAAACTATCTATTTCTTATGCCCGGAATCATGCTTATTTCTCACCAGATTATTAGTAATGTGTTTAGAGAGTTGTTTTATTTTAAACTAGATATTAGCAGTGCCTATTTAAGCTCATTTCAGGCCCTGGGCGCAGTATAGGCCCCCTGGGCACAGAGTGGATAAACCGACACTGGATGTTAGCACCATCAAACATTTTTAAAAGCAACATGTTTTTGTAACCTTAGCTCAGTTATACTTACAAGAAGAGGGCACGATGAAGGAAATTCATTTGGGATCAAGACGGTGTAATAGAAGTACTCTTTCAGGATGTTTACCCCTCAATGTAATTCCGCCAAATGGTGAGTCAATTGGGAGAAATCAGCCTTCGAATTTCATGCTTAGCTTTTAAACAATTAAATTCTTAATTTTCCGCAACAAGTTCGTAGCTTGATTGGTAAATGTTATTCTTTATTGTAAATGAAATTAGCAGAGAGCAGTTTCAGCATTCATGAGACTTCGTTGTTTTTAAAATACTTTTATTTAAAAACTATTGACAGGACATGGTTCAGACAGGAATCGACAGACACTCAACGAATCGGAATATATACAAGTACAACGTGTACAGCGACCAATCAGCAATGCGATGACGTCACCGGCAGTGCAAACGAATTTGCATATTCATCAACCTGTTACGATGAACATGCAAATAAAGAAACATTACTGGACTCGCGTATTTAATTGAATAGATAATGGACATGAGAAAAGATTTAATTTCTAACAGTAAATCGTCTGCTTACTATGCGCGAGGTAAGGGATAGATTCCACGCGATCAACTTTTTTTCTTCAATTCATTTAATTATTTTTTTAAATTAAATAAATTTATGAAAGGTTTATTAAATATTAAATGATATTTTACAAAAAAATTAGTTACAAATAGTTTAATAATGTGAAATAAAATATATATAATAAAAAATGTCTTTTTATATATATTATTAATTTGATTATTTTATAATATGATAAAATATTTAATTAGTCCTTTTCAAATAAATTTATTTAAATAATTTCTATAATAAATAAATAATAATTTTTTTCATAATAAATTAATAATAATTGTAATAATAAATTAATAATTATTAATACTAATGCTTAATAATAATTAAATATAAATAGTAATTAGTTAATTTTAATAATTAATAACTAAATCACTAATTTTAATTATTAATAATTTGCATTAATAATTATTTTAAATATTTTTATTAATAATAATTTTAAATAATTTTACTAATAAATAACTTAAGTTATGTATTTTTAATTTTTTTTTTACTTTATAAAATACAAAATAATTACAAAAAATATCATTTAATATTTAATAAACCTTTCATTAATAAATTTATTTAATTTTAAAAAATAATTAAATGAATTGAAGAAAAAAAGTTGATCGCGTGAAATCGAACCCTGGCCTCACGCACAGTAAGTAAGCAGACGATTTACCAATCAAGCTACGCACCTCGTTGCGGAAAATTAAAATTTAATTGTATAAAAGCTAAGCATGAATTTCGAACACTGATTTCTCCAAATTGACTGGCTATGTGGCAGAATTACATTGAGGGGTGAACACCCTAAAAGTTAAAAGGTTAGTCAGGACATAAAATGTATTCTACTTTTAAGTATAAGTAGATCTGAGAGTGATTCTAAAATAACGGATTGTTTTGAAAGTTCAGTTAATGAATCTGAGAGTAATGATGACGGATCTGTACTGTTGGTCTTTGCATCTCATTCTTTGAAATTTATCTCACTAGAAAATATTGCTAATGTGTGTTATATTATGCATAAGTGTAATAAAATTCTCCATTAATGTTTAAAATACCTGTTTTTATACGTTTTCTCTTTGCTGGAAACCCAACATTCAATCATTATAGACTGTGCATATTACTTTAGACATTACATTCGTGTGCATATTGTCTATCTTTGCTTACTATTTTTTAAGAATTTTCAGAAATCTTTAATTGCCAGTATTGAAATCTTATGATGTTGAGTTTTATTTTAAAAATTCAACCGTGCAAAGGTACTTGAGCTAGTAAAATATCTGCTGTAGCTGTGCAAGTGTGGAACAGGTAGTTGAAATCTGTCATGCTGTATAAGTTTGGCTTCTTCAGTGAATTGACAGACCCAGGTTGACCTTTGCCTTCTCAAGAGTTTTCTTCCAAACCTCTCTTCTTTTTTTTTGTCATGGTCTTCCAATTAGGGTGGCGAAATCCCTTTCTAAGCAGTCAACCTACTTGAGGTTTGGTCTAGTTCTTGTTCTAGTGGGTCTAGTCCTAAAGAATTTCTTTGTTGAATGTTATTTGTTCATTCTAATAATGTGGCCAGCCCATTTAATTTTTTGGATTTTTATATATTTGGCAAGTATAAATTTTTAATATTTACAAAAGATCCTGAATAACAGAGCAAGAGGAGTAATTAGCTTTTTCATGAGTATATAGTAACAAAGTTACAGATTAAAAATGAATAACCGAGGATCAGAAGTGTAAAATGTTTTGTTTCTAGATGTGCAAAATTTCTTAGTAATATGCTTTTGAAATGTTTATGCTTATCTATATAAACCAGTAATAGCCTCCATGCTATGACAATCATTTTGGGATGGTGGCTAAGATACTCGTTTTCAGATCGAAAGGTGCCCAGTTCTAATCCTCCTTCATGCTCAGCAAAACTGACATAATTTAATTGAAATATACTTAAATAATTAATTTTTCACGATTACGATTTTCTGTTTATGCATCTTTCATAAATCCAATTGAATTGAGATTGCATTTTTGAATGAGATGAAGGAATTGCAACTATTTTAAAAGTTAAGGCATATGTGGGGGCTCATTAAGCTCCGTGATGTGATTTTGTTGGAAGTCATGCCATCATAACTTTTCATTTTGTATCTTTTTCTTTCATTCTCAGAATATAAAATTTGCCTGTTTTTTCTGTATGTAAGGTGTATTTTACTTGTTTTTAAGAAGAGGCTGGCTAGATGTCAAGGATTTTGATAAAACTGTATTTTCCCCCATTTATCTCGATTAAAGTAAGTTGTCCAATTGAAGGTTATGGTCCCAGGAATATTTTTAACTAAACTATAAGAAAATCGCAAACTTGAAAGAGACCTGACGAGTAAAATGGGTAAAGATTTTTCCTGGCTGAAATGAAAGCAAGAAATGAATAGTAAAGTCTGGAATTTTATTACCAGTGAAGTAAAAAGCTGTGAAAAAAGTGTAAAAGATGAGGAGTGCATCTATTTCAAGAAATGTCTTCAGATGCTTAATGGTCAATCTTGTGATCATTTGAAATACAACTAGAAGGAGGCTTCTCAATTCTCCCAATGGAAACCTTGATGGGTGATACTCAACATCTCAGACTACAAGAAGAAAGCAGGGAACATGAATTTTTCAAGGTTGCAAGTCCACCCCAATACGCCGCCAAACATATGCTTTGGATCTTGTCAAAAAACAGTAGAAAATAAGTATTTGAATAAATAATTAGCATTAATTAATAACAAATACTAAATAAAATTTTACATACTATACACATAGGATATAATCAATCGAAAAAACAAGTGCTGGGGGATGTAAATACTGATATTACAAGAAACAAAGAGTATGAGAAAATGTTAACCACAAAAACGTGTTTTTGAGGCTTATGATCTGATTACAAGCGATTTTGTCTTGTAAATATTCCTTTAATGAGCTGAATAATAAGATTAAGGGACTACAGAAATTTGCATGTGTAACCAATGATTGTTCTATTGATCGAATTGTAAAATCCAAAAGAATATTGTAAGATTCGCCCTGCCGTTCAAAAACTTTATAGGTGGTGTGGCCCTCGAGGGGGGGGGGAGAAAAAGGAAAGAAGAAATAGGTCAACGACATGGCGAGAGGAGCAAGGAAAAACATAAACAAGAGGCAGAATGAGCGAGATATAGCGAGGACGATGAATGATGAAGACTGAAAATGGAGAAAGAGCGGATGGACGGTGATTTCGCGAGGATAGACGAGAGTAGTGCTAATTAATCAAATGTATATAGTTGGAAGTTGTTTTGGTGTGTGGCTGTAACTCCACAATGAATTTTGAGCTACTATAGACTGAGAGCATTTATTGTGCCTGAATTTTCTTTTGGAATCTTCAATTGAACGGAAAGAACCTACGATTCTAATATCCTTTAAAAAAATTACATATATTAAATAACCACAAAATTTTTAAAAGAGTTTATATGTGAATCTTTGGAGACCAAGTACAGTAAACTCTATTTGTAGGAATAAATATTTTCTATCTATCATAGATAGTGGCGTACACAAAGGGGTTGTGGAGGAATTTTTTTTAAATGACTTCTTTAGGCGCGTTTTGTTGGAGATGCGTTTTTAAGAAGCCAAACATTGTAACGCAATTGATTGGAAAGTCCTTCAATGCTTGTTATAAGAAACACATTCTCAACAATTGTCAAGAGCAACAAGTCTTGAAGGAAAATTCGTCCATGGCCTAAGAGAATCTTCATCTCTCAGAGAATGAATTGAAAAAGGTATCATAAAACAAACTTCATTTCCAAAAAAGAGTAGATCAATGTATTCTTTGAATTAGCACATGCTTTGGATCTCGATGACAGTGTTATGCAACACATTACTTTTAACAGAAACTTGAATAAATAATGAAGAAAACATAGATGTTCCAAATTTTCATTGTATTGCTAAATTCCAATGACACAATCACAGAACGGGTGCAGTTGCTATATGTAAAAATAAGGGAGATACGACTACTTATGTCACTTCAGAAATGGATGTAGCATCAAATACTACTAAATCATTTGGATTGAATCAGTCAGGCATCGGAGAAATGTGAGCAGCGAAATCTAGGGCAAAAAATGGACAAATAATTCTTAATGGTTATTATTTATATTTCAACAAATCAAAGTTTAGAGAAAATTATCGAATTCATTCACAAAAATTTAGTTCCCTACACTCAAGTCGAATCAACTGTTCTGAAAAAATTGCCTATTATTTTCAGTGGGGATTTTAATGTAGATTTCTTAAAGACGAATCAAAGCCATCAGTAGATTTTTAAAACCAGAATTCAATTGAATTATACCAAATGAAAGTACGGAACAACGCTTGACGAGAGGTTTTCTTTTTAGATACTTAAATAATTTTGAATCTAAAGTACTCATAACCTATTTGAGCTATTGTTTCCTTCTCAGAATATAATTAATTCCCAAATAGGATTGTGTATTTCTCAAAAAATATTACTTTATGAGTACAGACATCTGAATAAATAATTTTATGACTACTAATATCCCCTTGTTTTTTTATTCCCTGAAATAATAATTCAAAATATTGAAGTTATCACTTGTATCGTGTGGTCATAAGCGCACACACTTTTTTTTATTACCTCACGGCTCTTTCGTATACCTGCTCCCCATTCAAAAGGCCAATGATTTTCGAAAAGTGGAATTCAATTGAAATTCTCTCGATCATGGGACGACGTCTAATGAGATGTATTGAGAAGGACGCTACAGATGGTGGGCTCATGTCGGCATTTTGGGGAAAGACATTTATTTGTATATGGTGTGTCAACTGAAGGGGAAATCCAAGATGTTGGGTTCCATTCATTATAAGAAATGAATTACAATCCAAAGCTAAACCAGGAATTTTTATTGCTTATGCGACACTTGCCGCCAGGTCACAGAGTTGCATGTTAATGATGGAATCAAGTTAAATTCATTCAATCCGCCCCAATTCAGCCTTTGCAGACAAGGTCCAAATTATGTTGTTTGAATAAATTCGCTCAATTTCTAAAATGGATCTTTATCTTGGTGCAGAGGGGGAGGAGTCCACAGTTTGCAAGGTTTATCGCCAATAGCTTTGCTTTTCAATGCTGATGTAATACAAAAAAAGAAATCTTGCCAATTTTATGCAGGGGAAAAAACAGACCTCGTTCTTTTTTTTTTAACGTTCATTTTTTTTTCCAACGCTTAGATCTAATTTTAGAATATTTTTATCAAAACTGATCATAAAGTAGGTCAAATAAACTTTGTCTATTAATTTGAAAGCATGAATGAAAATTTTTAAAAAAAAATCTGTCATGTTTTTTTTCAAAATAAGCATAAATCCAAAATTAAAACATGCACAAATCTGAGTGACGCTGACTGCGATGTCTGGGTAATTTTTCTCTTAGCTTTCACGTTTGCTTCTATGTAAGCCCCCGTGTGTGGTTGAGAAGGAAATCAATTCATTTTCCAGGTGCGTTAGTATCCCATTCACGGTCATTGAATGAAATTTGCATAAAAATTTATATTTTTTATTTACAAGTTTTTGAGCGTGTGAAGAAATTTTTATAAATCAACTAGCTGCATGGCCCGGCGTTGCACGGGCTTTCTCTACTTTTATAAATTTTCCCTTCCCTTTACAAAGTCAACACTTCCATTATTCTTTTTCGAAACTATTTTGACTTGTCTGTTTCTTTCCCCTCCGCTTCAGCCTGGGCTTTTACCGAGTGTGTTTCCTCTTTCCTTCATAACGCCAGCACTTTAGTGCGGGAGTAGATAAGAAAAGCCGATTCTGCTGTAAAGGCGGCGCAGAGTCGAGTTGTTTCATTCCTGCTGCCGAGGTGAGTTGTTTTCTCCTGCAATGGTTTTGGTTTTCGAGTTGAGGGGGCGAGTTGAATTGTTTTCTCCTACAGCTAAGTTGAGTTGTTTTTAAAAAAAATGTGCACAAAAAATGGAAGTATGGGAATGTTAAACGTGCTCATAGTGCCACCTATTGATTATAATATACACTAATTATAGATTTTAAAATGATTGAAGTAAATAACTCTCAAATAAAAAAAAATAATAATAAATCCAGATTCAAACTCACGGCCTCAGATCAAAATGTCTCCATAGGACAATAGTTTTTCAGTTAGCTTACCATTGTCCTATGAAGGCATACAGACCTGAAGAAAACTTATGTTTATAATCTCATGAATTTAATTTTGCAGGCGAAGCAGAGGGCGACGTGTTTTAAAATCATATTCTTAATTAAAATGAAATTAAAAAAAATTAATTTATATTATTTTAATAATTTGTAAATTCAGTATAATGATTACATACACACACAGTAAAGATACAAAGTAAATTGATTATTCAGAAAAATGTGCCGTAGTATACTCGTCATCAGCGTGAACGGGTTACGATTTAACTTGTTTTAGCTTGTCTGATCTTGATTCTACAAGACGGCTTTTGCAGGCGAAGCAGATGGCGACGTGTTTTAAAATCATTTTCTTAATTAAAATAAAATTTAAAAAAATATTTAATTTATATTTTAGTAATTTGTAAATTTTATAATTCAATATGATTCCACACACATAGTAAAGATAGAAAGTAAATTGTTTATTCAGAAATCAACATCTTGTACTGCGATTTACATTACAATCGTATATTTACATTACAGGAGAACAACAACTTGTAAAATTTATTTCAGTATAACGATTACACATGTACAGTAAAGATACAAAGTAAATTGTTTATTTACAAAGACAGCATTCCGTTTTAATTACCATCAATTATTTACACACACACAAAAAAAAAAAAAAAAAATCACATTATTGGATTTTATGTCCTACAGCTCATTGAATAGGTCTAAATTCATCAACGACCAATGAACATGGGCAAGAGTAGTAATGCCATCCCCATTAATAAACCTTTTGTCATCTTTATATGACAGAGCAAGTTTGTTTTGCTTTATTGAATGTAATGAATGAAATTTGGATCTAATTAAGTTCATGTCAACATATTTTATTTTTTCATTAAAAAGACAGGCTTTGTAGTCCTCAAATGTTATTTTATTTTTTATAGTTTGTTTTTTAATTCCTTTTAACCGCTTTTTAATCTTATTGTTTGTTTTGTAGGCATACATTTTCGATTTTAATCCTACATATTCTGTCATAATATTTCCCGTATTTTCATCCTTCATTTTCCCGATGACTTTTTTGTTAACAAGAGGTAAATTATAAATGTTTTCATCATAGTCTGAAGTATCATATAAGTTAATATCATCTTTCATGTCACTATAAAAATCTTCAGTTTTTATTTAATATATAAAAGAATCGGTGTCTGTATACATGAGCCTTACTTTTGAGTCATAACGGTGCTTCATGTACTCATAGTGAAAAGAATACATTAGAACTTTGATATATCTAAAATTACCATTCCTACTTGTATTGGTTTGAAAAATTTGATTTAGGTTTTTTTTAGATGGACGGCCATTAAGTTTTCAGAAAATATTGTGCGTCGATTAAATTTTGATTTCGCTATTAACTTTCGAGCCTGCTCTTCTGTTGAACTTAAACGTATATCTACTCTTACATTTTCCATCGTTTTCCCGAAAATGCTATTATTCACATTAGTTTGTAATAATCCTTTTGAAAGTCATTTACAGATTTAGTTCTTAATTTAGTATTATAATCTACACTGGTGTGCAAAAATTAAGGACGAGACAGTTTTTTCAATATAACTTTGTACAATAGCTTTCCATATCAACATATTTAATACCGTAAGATCCCCAATACGTAAGGACATGTGTAATGTAAGCAACACTTACTAAAAGAGAAATCAGAGGGATAAAAAGAAGCTTTATCGAAAAAGTAGCATGGAGCGCAATGCGACTGAAGGCCGAAACATCCCTGTGATGGGTGTCCAGCAAGAAACATTCGGTCTTTAGTAGGGGATATGATCTCCCCTGACTGATAGGCAGGTTTCACAGCGTCTGCCCATGCTGAGAATGAGGGTGTCAATGAGTTGTTGAGGCATTGCTGCCCACTCGTCTCGCAGCGCCAATCGAAGCTCCCGAATCGTTACTGGTGGTAAGGTACGAGCTACCAAGCGTCTGCCAAGAAAATCCCATACATGCTCGATGGGATTGAGATCCGGAAATCGTGCCGGCCAATCCATACGTTCAATATCCTCTCTTTCTCTAAGAGCTATTCGGCAGCTACTGTGCGATGACATGGTGCATTGTCGTCCATTAAAAGGAACTGCAGACCCATAGCGCCTCTAAAAAGACGCATATATGGAAGAAGAATCTCGTTACAACAACGGGTCCCGTTGACTGAACCTACGTCGAAGATGTGAAGGTCTGTACGACTACCAAGCATGATGCCTCCCCAAACGAGAACACCGCGACCTCCATACCTGTCCCTTTCAATGATGTTCGAGGGATGATTGCGGCTTCCCCGCTCTCTCCAGATGAGTATGCGATGAGAATCGCTACTCAAACTGAATCTGCTCTCATCTGTAAAGAGTACTCGTCCCCATTCATTGTCTCTCCAATTCCGGTGTTCCCGGCACCACAGAGAACGCCTTCTCCGGTGGGCAGGCGTTAAAGGTACACACCGTACAGGGCGTCGTGCAAACAGACCACCACCGTGCAGTCTTCTGGCCACGGTAAAACGCGATATCGGTCGTCCAGTCGCCTGTGTCGTGTGTCTAGCGATTTCTCCCGCTGTCTGCCGCCTGTTTCTTCTGGCCTGTAAGGCAATGTACCGGTCATCTGCGGGTGTGGTTCCTCGTGGACGACCACTACTGAACCCCCGGATAGCTGTTCCTGTAGTTTGAAATTGTCTCCAAAGTGGTGAAACGATGCTGTGAGCAATTCCGACCTCTGCAGCCACACTTGTCACACTGCGGCCTTCCTCCAACTTCCCAATGATTCGACCTCGGGTAAAAGCATCCAGATGTTGTCTAACAGATTGATTATTCGCCATTTCTCGCTGAGGCAGCAACTCGGTGTGATTTTAACTGCTATACGGCGTGCAATCTCTTTGCCAGAAATACTGATCTTACACCGACAACTTTCTTTATACTACTCAGATACTCCCCATTACGTCTGCCTGCATATCTGCGCATGTGCTACCGTACATCACCTTACTCAATCTCCTGATTGGTCTTTCTGTCCGCTCTGCCTCTTCGTTCAGCTGATATGCTAATTTTTCGACCTCGTCCTTAATTTTTGCACACCAGTGTATGTAATTTTTAAGCCAAGGAGATTGAAAAAAATTTTTAATATAGCTTTAAATTAGAATAATGGAGAACATATTTTTTATTTATGGTTCCAAAGTAGTTAAAAGTCTAGGCTCTTTATAATTAGGTGGGGGCTTATTTTCAGGGGCAAAGAGAAAGTCTGAATGTTTGTCATGCAAATCGGAAGGATATTCAAGATCTACTTCCAAGATGTAACCTTCATCTGATAAATTTAAAATATCCTGTTCAGTTAAATTGTTATCACTCCAAACAAAATCTTTTAAGGGTAGATATTTACTCATTGCATAACCGTACAAATTATTTGCGTCAAGATACATTAAATATTTTATCTCATCATTTGGGTTAAAATTAGACATATATCTGTTGGTTATAGCATAACGATTACAACACTGACTTATACCTCCTCTTACACCCTTTTCTATAAAAAGAAGCATGTCGTAATCTGTGAACAGTTCGATAGCTACTTTAGTATGTAATAACATAGCATCCCATGATAAAGCTGGGGTGGTAAAATACCAACAGGGGTCAAAGAGATCTGTTAACAATAGAACATCTGTTTTTACATATAGATCACAGTATTCACCAAGATTATTTAAATGAAATTCATTAAATACTTTACATGCATGATTATAATCCTCTACACTTATAGCCTCCTCATTTAGTTTATTGTAAAATCTGCTAATAGGTGGTAAACAAGAATCTTTACACTTTTCAAAACTATCAAAATAATCATACGGAAAAACTCCTTTTCTTAAAAGTAAATCTATTTTTTCTGAATCAAAATAATGTTTCATATATTTAAATTCATCTTTTTTTAGTGTTTTTATCAAATTTTCCAAACTAGAAGACATGAATTTGAAAAAATCTAAAAACCTTAACTGAAAATCATATGAAATATATATATATTTTACTGAAGGAAATATATTTTTCTTCGGTGTTTGGAATTAATTTGTTTTTCATCATATCCTGATCATCAATAAAAATATGGGCGTCATATCCTGAAAGATTATGGAAGAAAACAGGCAAAAATTTGGGGGCTTTCATTGCTAAATTACAACAAGGGCCATTAAATTTTTGAGTAACATGATTATGATCCCTAACCTTGATATTGTTTTCGTGGAACGTTTGACCACAAACATAACAATTATTAGCAATATCATACAATTGCTTTTCTGATTCAATAAGAGGTAATAACGGTTTTGGTTTTTTATAAATATTATAAATTTCTATTGCATCTTTTTCTAACTTTTCAATACAAATTTTGGGGGCATCAATACCTCTATATACTACTGGATCTTTATAATGCCCCCCTGGATAACTGATAAAATAACAAAAACCTATTGGGACATGTTTTTCATAAATATTTGTAAAGGAAAAGTTTGGATTAGGACAGCAAGTATCGGTTTTCCTAGTTACACACTCGAAATCCGCATAGACAACAAAAGGTATTTTTAAACAATGTTAAATTTTTAAATTTTAAAAACTTGCTTGTTTCTGACGGAATTACTACCCTTGCAGGACTTATATGTATACACATCTCATTGTGCTGAAGAAGTTTGTATTATGTTTGGAAAGCACTTAAACATCTTTTACATATAAATGTTTTATGTTGATGTTTTGAGAGTTGTTTCGAAACAAGTCGAGATAAGCTTTTAATGAAACAATAATGTCCAAACTCTCCATTTTTTACGTAAAGCAAATCTATGTTTCTCACACACTATATCACTAATGAGGAGAGGAAATATTTTTAAATCTTCTTCAAAAGAATAAATGTTTATTCCTATATCGTTCATTTTTGAAAAAATTTTCACCTCGTTAAGCGGTGTTGGAAAGGATATTCCATCAAAATTCAGCTTATTTAGGTGGGGGACATAACTTGTGACGTTTTGTTGGGGTAAAGAGCTGCGAGAATAGACCACATGAAACACTGAGAGACCTTTTTATTGATGATTGCCTTAGTTTCAGCGATCTGCTTCGGCACCTCGATGAAGGATTATGAACCTCTGAATGGAGAATAACGGTTCGTGCGGACTTCGAGTCTTAAGATTTCGTCCAGTGTCCAGCCCCCGAGTCTCTACCTTCAGAATCCTCACTTTCTTTCACTATTTTCTGAGACATGTCGGTATAAGGTCTGGCGAGATTAGTTTCTTGTAATACTTCATTATTCGGCGTTTTGAATTCTACGTTCTTTATCATTTTTCCAGCATCTGCCACTTTCGAGTAAATGCAATGAACCCATTTACTCACTTTCAAGGCTTTGTAAGTTTCCAGTTCATAAGGAAAAAATAAAGATTGTCTCTTTTCTTAAGAGTAGAAATTCTTTTATCCCCAGTGAGCTATCGTTATTGGGAATATTAAAAGTTTTATATGCTTTTTGAAAAGCACTCTCGTTCTCTCTTTTGGTGGTAAGAAGATATTTTCAGGATCAGCCGTAGAGTTTTCAGCAGATGTGGACAAATGTGTTTTCTTTTTCCTACTTGATATAGACAAATCCATTCTTTCTTTTTCCCGCTTCTTTCTCCAACTTTCGCATCTTTTATTGTTCAAATGTTTCGATAAGTTGTCTTTACGGGTAAAGGATGTATCGCAAAATTTACGAGTAATTTTCTCGGTTGAATGCACAGAGTCTCTGTGCCTTTTTAAATCACTTTCTCGAACGAATTTTTTACTACAGTCCGCACATTGAAGGACAGCAATTTTTTCGTGAACTTGTAATGTATGACGTTTTAAAATATAGTTTGTAACGAAGTTTTTTCCACAAATATTACAAGTATATATAATAAAGACGTAGAACGTTGCTAAACACACACTACTAAATCAGCAATCAAATTTTGTGTTCTGCTACTCTGTGACGATCAGGCGCAATACATAGATTCGATTGAGCAAATTGACTTTTAAACTCCAGGGGTGGGTCCACCTCACATTGGTCGGCCCGCAGACTCATTAGCGTCCCTATTGGCGTGAATCTGACAATAGCTCTCTCTGACCCTCTCACACTCACTGGCGGCACAAGGTCCGCCCGAACACCTGGTCCCCTTACCACCCGCTGTTTTTGAGGCGCCAATGTATCGAGTCAGATGAACAGTGGGGTTTCGTCGAGCCCATTCAGACTACAGACCCACTGACGTCGAAGTCCAGAATCCCAACAATGACGCCCAAAGCCATGTGCTCTGTCTCCAACCCCACCTGCTCTAATCCATCAAACTAGACATGTATGGAGGAGGGTGGATCTTATCAATGCGACGTCGTTACAATATTATGAGCAAATATTCTACTGAATGTATATCACGATCTCACTTTTATCTGGTAACGAATCAAGACAGGATACAATAGATATATATGATTACGGACAGGGAAAGAATTTATGAATTTTCCTTTCGTTATCACACAAAATGAAATTTATAGAATTAAGTGACTCGTAGTATAAATAGCAACATCTTTCATAAAAATTATTTAGTTTTATCATGGATTCTCTCAAATTAGTTGATCCATTTACTTTAATCTTGGCTAGGCCATCTGGAAGCGGTAAAAGTCAGTTCGTTAAAAAATTAATCGAAAATAAAATGATTAAACCTTTTCCTAAAAAAATAATTTGGTGTTTACCAAGCGTTGTATGAAGAAATGCCGAATATTTCCTTTCATGAAGGTATCCCCTCTAATTTGCACCAGTATTCGGATGCTTTAATTGTTATAGAGACGATCTTATGGGTGAGTTAGGAAATGATCCCCAATTAACAAAATTATTTGTAAAATTTTCACGTCACAGAAACTTAAGTATAATTTTTGTGGTACAGAATATTTTTCATAAAGGGAAAGAAATTTCCTTAAACGCTCATTATCTTGTATTATTTAAGAATCGAAGAGATCAATCCCAAATTACACATTTAGGTCGCCAATTGTATCCTCGTAAAGTGAAATTTTTTCGTTACGCAGATGCCACATCAAAACCGTACGGATACTTATTGATTTAAAACCTGAAACTGATGAATCCTTGGGTGCACGCACAGGTATGTTTCCTGGAGAGGTTTTTTTATGTATATCCACCTCCATTACAAATGGCTCAATCATTAGTTCACAAGATGCCGGTGTGTTCTGAACAAACTTTAGAGCTCTGAAAACCCAAAATCTATTTTGAAAAAGTGTTCAAAGAAAGAAATAAAAACTTTGTGCTGAATGTTTTATGTGGTAACATAGCATTGACTAAAATTTAAAAAAATCGCTTATCTCCCTATAAAGAAACCTCTTGACGAGAAAAAGAAAATTTTAATTCAAAAAGAACAAGGATTCCTATCTATTTTATTACCTGTGACTATTTCCGTCATCAGTTCTTTAATTCAAAATGGAATTTAGCAAAAATTTTGTACTGGTACCCGAAGAAAGAGTTCAAGTAACGGAACTTGATCAACGCATGAAAAACATTCTCCATAATAAGGATTTAACGGAAGAAGAAAAAACAATTCTCTATTTACAAGTTTTACAAAAATATACGCACTTTTCTAACGAAAATCAAAGAGTCTGAATCAATTCCAAATGAAACATCTCTATTAGAAATCAATAAACGGAATCATTAAAAGAAAATCTAAAAGAGTCACTAGTAAAGACGGAAAAAGAAGTGTTTGAGGATGAAATTTTTAGAATTGTTCCAGCTAGGTATAAAGAAAAAGTAAAAAATATTTTCCAGTTTTTAAAGCTTCAAGAATCTTTCAATTGGAATTCTGATGGTGAAATTATTTACAAAAACACTGTTATTCCAGGAAGCAATATTGCATTCCTCGTGAATGATTTTCTACGGAATCGAAAATCAGCACCTGAAGGAAGATATGTATTTTTTAAGAGCATTGAATGATGTAAATTTACCGAAAAATATAGATGTAAATAAAAAATTGTATCAGAATAACAAAATTATCAAGAAATCAATAATGTATGCTCGCAGAAATGCATGGTTGAAACACTTTGAAATAAAGGCTACTCATTTGATTAAAAAAAATTGTCTCTTTATGATTTGAACTGTTTTCTTTTGCAGAGGAAAATATACTTATTTGATAAAATTTAAAAGTTTCAAATAGATAATAAAATAAAATTATATTAATTTTTTTGGGGGAATTTATCATAGAAAAAATATTAATTTTTTGAGAGAAAAAGAAATTTAACATAGAAAAAATATTAATTTTTTGAGAAGAAAAAAATTATATAAAAAAATATATATATATAATAATTTTTTGTGGGGGGGAATAGAAAATAAAATATAAAAGACACACAAATATTTAGTTTCATTCCATTTTTTATTTTCTAAATACAAATCTTACACCATATTGCTTCTTTACAAATTGATACATTTGAAAATCATTTATATACAATTGATTTAAAATATTATGCATAGAATAGCCTTGGCTGCGTTTGAATAAAAAGTAAATACACACAGTATTGCCCACAAACATTGGATGTTGGTGATTGAAACACTTTAGAATTCCATAATACATCTAAATAGGTAGTATTACTAATGTTATAGAATACAGGAGGTTGTCCAAACGAGTCATAAAATTCTAATTCTCTTTTATCATTTACAAATAATGCTAACCAGTGTGTTCCAGGTTGTGATGAGCCATCAGAATTCACAATAGCACACATGTTTTCTTGCAGAGGAGGGAGCGTATCTCTAGAATAAACACCTTGAAAATAGGGGGACGTTGTCTTCTCTTGAGATAAGACTGTATACATTTGCATTCCATACATTCTTTAATTTCTGAAATCATACAAGATATTTCTCGATTTGTTTACTTCGATTAAATTTTCAAACTCGGCGTAAACGATAACACATACGGTTTGTTCTAAAGATTTGCTGAATTTTAATTCTAATCGCAAATTGCTATGCTTTATCAGACTTAAATATTCTCCTGAAAACATAAATCCGGTGAGAGGTTAAATCCAAATAATGTATTTGAATCTTTATATTCTTTTCTAGAAATAAATATACCTCTGTCTTGACCCATTCGATCTGTCCCAACAAATAGAGTTTGATAGGCCCGTATGTATTGATCTTTAGAAAAATCGAGTTCTAATGGATTATGAGGCACTGGTTGTCCATCCACATACATTCCAATAAAATTTTAATTAAAATTTTTAAACTCGTAAGGAGATTTTGAAAATGCTCCGTGAAAAGCTTCATTATCTACACATCCTACAAAAAGTTTTTTTCGCATTTGGCCTGAAAATATGTTATCTTGAATAAAAGACATGCTTCCTTTAGGAATCGAATACACTTTGCACAGAACTCGGTTAATGGGATATTTTGCGCTTGTTTTCTCCAGTGCTTTCGCATGACCAAGAATAACTCCAGGATTCACATGAACTTTTCGTATGAATAAAGAAACATGATCCAAAACAACTTTAAATCCTTCAGATCCTTGCAAACAAATTTCGGGCTTGCTTCGTATTAATTTTATTTTCAAATCCACTAAATTGAGTAAAAGACGATCTTGATGAAATAAATCCGAATGTATACTACCAATCATGTCTGCAGTTGCACTTTCTGTAAAAAATTCGGCTCTTTTCTTGAGACCATCATCAGAATCCTTGTTAAATAGTTCAACCGTTAATTGAGAAGTTTTGCTGTCATATCCATGGTTTAAGAGAGTTTCAATATAAGATCGATAGGGATATGTATTACTGGAATTGGAAACCACGCGATCATTTAAGGATACATCTACTTGAGAAAATAATAAATGTATATATATATATATAGAAATAAATTCACAGGTCCTATAGTATCATCTTTAGTAATAGGCGTATTGTCCACTTTTACTATTTTCGCTTTTACGTATAATTGTGTTTGACTGAGATCTATGTAATCTTATGCACTTCCAGAAATGTGAAATTCTACAGGTGCGTTATCGAAAACGTTAGAAAGAGTATTAAATTGTTTCCACTTCCCATCTTGAATAACTGTTTGAGTTCATGGTAAGTTGAAAAGTTCCAATTCAGAATTAACACATTCAGGAGAATCTTTTAAGAATAAATGCCATTTTTACGAGTCGAAAATGTCACGTACACTCACTTTACATGCTTTGGATGAAATGAATTTTTTCTGTTTCTTACGCTTTCTTTTATACTGTCTTTTCCCTACCATAAACTGAACTCTATCAATAGCTTTCTGAGCTAATTTTCCCCCACTTTCTCTGCTTCTTGTTTTTACAACTTTAAAATTTTCTCCTGACAATACATCAGAGGCAACACGACTCCCTGTCGTTAATACTTCTTTTCCAATAGTTTTACCTCCTTTTACTAAAAAAGGTAAAGCTGCTCTAAACAATCCACGAAATATTCCCCCGATTCCAAAACCCTTTTGAAAATTAATACCCTTGTAATGAGTCAGACCCGAACCTATTTGATCTGCATAATGGTCTTCAAATCTTTTAGTACAGCAAACGTATGGTACACTCATCTTGGTCTTTTATCTCCAAATGAGGGTATGAGAAATGCATTGCTTTATTTATAGTATTTGCCTCATGCGAAAATGAAGCACTATGATCACTTTACCTCTTTCAAAGGGAACAAAATCACCCGAATTGAGTCTCAGTTCAGATTGAATAGTTTGAAACGAGTGTCTCACCAAAGGTAAGTATTGAGGTCTATCATAATATTGACTAATCGTTTCCCCGTCTTGACCTTTAGTGCGAACGATTCGCAATGAAGGAGCCTGTGTATCTCCCACAATTTGGGGTGAAATTAGATCGGAGTAAACGTAAAAAATTGAAAAATTAGACCATGCATCAGCAACGAATTCGCTTTTCATGTTACCTATTATAATTGCATTGCGTTTGAATCCTAACAATTCGCCTAAATTCTCTAAGTGAAGGCTGCTACCTTGAACTGCATTAATTTTCACCCGTTTTGTGTTGCTTTATTGTAATTTATTGTGAACCGATTAGGATTTTTGGGTAAAGCAAGCTGTACGGCTGATGTAATATCTAACATTGTTTCATAACAACCCACATCAATTGTTCGCTTAACAGTTGAAGAGATATTGCCGTCACCAACTTTGTATAGAAAATAATTGTTAGTTTCATTTACGTTAAGCCAAGAATGAAGGTAGACAATCCCACTTCCCATTCACCATTTAAACAAACAGGAGAGGGTAATTGAGTTTTGAAATGAGATATTTTGTTTTCTGGAAAGAAATGCATAGAGCTATCAGAAGGTAATGTTACGTAGAAAGACATTTTGAAAATATGAGTCAGTAATAAAAAAGTTTAACTATTTGTACTTTTGGAATATCAGTCACCCAATCATTAAACTTTTCAGGATAGCCTAAAAATTTAACAAAATATTCAATGATTCTTCGTCTTTTTCTTTGTTTGATAACATTCTCTACAGGATAGAAACCAGAGTCGACAACTTTTTGTAATTCTGCTTCGTAATTAGAACCTTTAATCTCTTCACCTTGTAAATCTTTTAATCTATAAACGATCGGAATTCTTTGTACGATTTCATAAACTGTGAAAAGTTCTCTTTTCCAGTTTTGTTCGTATCCTTTTCAAAGTGAAGTTTTTGTTTATTAATGCGTACAACATCACCAATTTTAAATCTAGGGGCGTTAGGTTTCTCATTACTTAGATCACCGTATAAATTTTTTAATACTTGCGTCCGGTTATGCCTACTTACAGAAACAGGTTCCATTTCAATTGAACGGTCATACGAGTGATTACAACTGTGTATTATATATATAATTTATCAATGACGTCGATGTAATTTTTAGTGTTAAATTCAGTGAAATATTTCCACATTTTTGTCTTTAATGTCCGATTAAACCTTTCAACAATGCTAGCTTTAGTTTCGTTATTTTATTTACATTGATTTTTTAAATAAAAAAAAAATTTACATTCAGATTTTTTAAATAATTTTTGAACCATTTTATTTAAAAATTATATTACTGGCATCTGTTTGCAACACTTTAGATAGATAGATAGATAGATTAGATAGATTAAAAATAATTAGATAGATAGATAGATAGATATATAGATAGATAGATAGATAGATAGATAGATAGATAGATAGATAGATAGATAGAGATAGATAGATATAGATAGATATAGATAGATAGATAGATAGATAGAAAGATAGATAGATAGATAGATAGATAGATAGATAGATATAGATAGATAGATAGATAGATAGATAGATATAGATATATATATATATATATATATATATATATATATATATATATATAGACCAGACTTTGTACTTTTTCCAAATTTATCTTTCAGAGGAACTGCCCAAGCAAATTTGAAAATAAATCAATGCAAGTTAACAAATACTTATACCCTTTATTAAATTCTGCTAAAGATTGCATATCGACTAAATCCGCTTGAAACTGACGATCAATATCACTTACAAACACTCGTTTCCGCTGAAACTTATGTCGAACAGGTTTATGAAGAGTGTAAGCATCTTTCTACGATAACCAATGTTTTACATCTTTTTTATTATATTTCCTTTTACAGAGCGATGTAATGCTTCCACACACCCGAAGCTATTTGGAACTTCAGGATTTTCGTAAAACGCTGCTAAATCTTGATACATTGTTACCGATGAAAAGAACTTGATTGAATGTCTATTACAATCAGGGCCGGACCGTGACTTTTTGGGGGCCCTGGGCTAACAATATCTGGGGCCCTCCTAAATAATTAAATACTGCCATTTTTCTAAACCAAATTGTACGGTAAAATTTAAAATATACGAAATTTAAGGGGTTTTTTTTAATTTTTTTATTTCAAACAATTTCAATACGTTATAAACTATAACATAATTTACAAAAAAGAAAAACTTTTCTACATTTTTGTGCAGCAAATACTTTTATTTGCTCATCCCATTTTAAGTCTTTGGTGAGATGCGTATTGATAGAAAGAAGTGATAAGCCTAGTATTTGTTTGCTATCTATGACATTTTAGAGAACGCACGCTCTGCTTCACAACCAGTAACAGGGAGCGTTAGAAAAAATTTTAAAATGGTATACAAATTTTGAAAAACGCCAACAAGCTTCTTTTCTGAAATTAAATTGAATATATCTCTACACAAGTATATGACTCTAGCTCAGCTTTTGTTTTAGGTAAGTTATTTTTTTGGACTGAACACACACACCTTCATTTACTAAATGGTAGTCTACGTCATCTGAATAATCTAGATATATATTGTTGCGCCCCTATCCAAAAACCGTGAGAGGTAAGTTTCTCTGTGAGGGAGTGGCAACAGACAGTTAAAAAAAACGTTTTTGTTTTGAAAGTGTAATGGATAAAAAGTGTTATGAATGAAAAGAATTTAATGTGTTTTGCTGTGCTGTTTTGATTTAAAATATATCTTGTTGATGTTCTCTTCTCATCGTTGTCGTCTATGGATCAAACCCCCTACATATTATTCTCACGAACAATAGTATTAGAAACTATATTTCTGGCGCCCCCGGGTGGGCGGGTTTTGGTTTGGATTTTGATAACGGTAAGCGAATTGAATTTCCATTTTGAAATTATTGATATTATATCTTGAACATAGACATATATTTATTATTGAATGTATGAACTGATTTAATGATTTAATAAGATAGTAAAGATAGAAAATATTAAACGAAATAAAACAGCACTGCGTTTACGAAAGCATACACTAAGTTAGAGAGTGTGTTGATAAAAATGAAAACGCTGACGTGGAAGAAATTGATATGTGTTTACATTTGCTTAAGCAAAAAACGAACTCGTTAGAGTTAACACATAATAATTATTTGGATGCTTTAACAGATGAAACAGAATTCAAAATTGAATTTAATATTATAGAAGAATATAGAGAAAAGGCTTTGAGAATAGAATTAAAGTCTAAACGTGTATTAGAGAATATTAAGAGTAAACAAAATAATAACGAAGGTAGTAATTCCGGTAATAATTCTCATTTGGCTGATTGCGAAAATCCGTATAAAGCGATTACCCCACGACTTCCTGAAGTTGAACTGTATAAATTTGGAGGTGAATTAAAAGACTGGTTAACCTTTTGGAATCAGTTTAAAAACATACAAGAAAATAAAAATTTAACTAATTGTGATAAATTTCATTACTTAGTTCAATCGACAAAAATTAAATCGGAAGCCAGAGAGCTTATTGAATCTTTTCCTATAACAAATGAAAACTATCCTTTGGCGATAGAAAGCTTAGTTGAAAGATATGGACGAAATGAATTATTAATTGATTTTTATGTACGAGAGTTGTTAAAACTTGTTTTAAATAACGCTACTAAAAAGAAACAAGATTTTTAAGTGGTTTGTATAATAAACTTTCTACTCAACTTCGGGCTTTAAGTAGTTTAGGTATAACCACGGATCAGTGCGGAATAATATTATATCCGTTAGTCGAAAGTGCGTTACCGACCCATATATTGCGTTCATTTGAAAGACAAAGAAAAAGAATGAGACTGCAACACTTGATTCTATCGTTTCGTTTCTAAAGAGCGAAATGCAATCAGAAGAAAAATAAAATTAAGTAGATGGGACATATTTCCCTATCAGCGCGAATGCAAGCAGTTGGCAGAGAGCCAACGCTCACTCCCGTCTGCTAATGAATTATTCATTAATGAACCAAACGAAATATGTGTGTTATGTTTAAAGAATCATCCGGTTCGCTTTTGTAAAAGGGCGTTTTTTATTCCATTAGAAGAAAAGATTGCAATAATAAAAAGGAAAGGATTATGCCGAATTTGTTTGGCTAAAGGTCATCTTGCTTCTAGATGTCGATCTCAAATAACTTGTCAGTTGTGTTCTAAAAGACATGTAAATTTCATGTGCCCAAATATTGAATGTTATAAGTCTGATTCTCTCAAACAAGATGTGAATGATAAAAATATTAATGAAAACACAGTTGATTCGTTACATTCTCGTGCAACGAATGAAGTTATATTACAAACTCTTGTTGTAAATGTACATGGCATCAAGAGAGAGCGTAAAGCTAGGGCTATCATCGATATCGGATCACAAAAATCGTATATTTTGAGATCTGCAGCTGAAGAGTTGGGTTTTAATTTGCAGAGGGAAGAGGAATTTCCCATTCCTTATTTGGCGGAACTAAAACAAGGATGTATAAACACAAGTGTTATAAAATCTACTTGAGTAGTCTTGATGGTAACTATATTTGTAAATTGGATGCTTTAGATCATGATGTCATCTGTAATGACATTTCTAGTGCAAGAAATGGTTCTTGGATACATGAATTGAAAACTAAAAACATATTCTTAACAGATATTCAAGAAAACACAGGTCCCATTGAGGTACTTTTGGGTGCAAACGTAGCCGGTAAATTAATTACTGGTCGACGAGAAGAATTAAAGACAGGCTTAGTAGCATTAGAAACCAAGTTAGGTTGGACTTTAATGGGTAAAGTACCCCGATATACCGACAAAAAGGATACAAGTATGAATATTGTAACTATGTTATCTCAAGAAGATATTCCTGTCTCTTCACTGTGGGATCTAGAAATGCTTGGTATACGGGATACTATTGAGCAAAATTCAAGAGAGGAAAAGGAAAAGGCGGTTATGTCTCACTTTCTAGAAAACAGTCCTGCTTGGAAAAGGAAGATAGCAGATACGAGGTCCATATGCCTTGGAAAGTGGATCGGGCCTTTCTAACAGACAATTATGAGTTGTACTTAAAAAGACTTGATCTTGAATCTACCACCAGGTTAAAGTTGGAAAAGATCGGTTTGACAATGAGGGAGAACTTACAGGCAAAAAATCATGGCGGTTATTAATTACCATTTATTAAAAGAATCAGTTTACTCTCTCTCTCTCTCTCTCTCTCTCTGAAGAATGGTTAGAAAAAAATCGGAAGGAGTTATTGAGGAAATTCCTGGAAAGGAGTTACCTGTTCGTACCCATTACCTTCCACACCGACCTGTCATCAAGGAAACATCCGCAACATCTTCAATGAAGATAAGACCGGTCTTCGACGCTTCTGCTAAGATCAATAACCATCCGTCGTTAAACGACTGTTTAGAGACTGGAAACAATTTAATTGAATCAGTTCCTGCTATTTTGGCTAGATTTAGACTGAAACCGATCGGTGTAATTTCAGACATCAGAAGAGCTTTTCTCCAAATATCTTTACATGAAAAAGATCGAGACTTCGTAAGATTTCTTTGGTATGACAATGAGGGTAATATACGAACTTACAGGCATGCTCGAGTTGCTTTTGGAGTCACCAGCAGTCCTTTTCTCTTAATGGCGGTTATTAATTACCATTTATTAAAAGAATCAGTAAAAGAACGTTACTCTCTCTCTCTCTCTCTCTGAAGAATTTCTTAAAAAAATTACAAGATAGTTTTTATGTCGATAATTGCGTAACTAGTGTAAAAAATAATGCCGAACTTAGAATATTCGTCGAATCTGCAACTAATGTAATGAAAGAAGAAATGTTTGATCTCAGAGGATGGGAAAGTTCCGCCATTCCTTCAGAAAGTATGACATCACTAGTATTAGGACTGATTTGGGACAAAAATTCTGATACTTTAGAAATAGATTCAGAATCTTTGAAATTTGATGAAAAAGAAAAGATAACTAAAAGGAAAATACTTTCACTGGTTAGTCGAGTATTTGATCCCATAGGTTTCTTGACACCTGTTATGATTCAACCTAAGATTTTGCTGCAAGCCACTTGGAAAACTAAAGAAGCATGGGATGATGAAGTGAATGATGAAATAAGGAAGAAATTTTTAAAATGGGGAAAGAGCAGCTGAAATATATACTTCAAAAATATAAAAATTCCCAGATGGTTAGGCGTGATGGAGGAATCCAATTTGAGTATCCATACTTTTGTCGATGCCAGTAAAACAGCTTATGTAGCATGCATTTTCTTAAGAAGTGAATCCAATACGGGCTCAGTGACCGTTCAATTACTTCAAGCCAGATCACGAATAACTCCCATGAAGACTATTACTATACCACGTCTTGAATTAATGGCCGCTACCATCGGGGCCATGCTTTTTAGTTCTGTGAAGCATGCCCTGAAAATTTCCAATATCAAGACTTACTTTTGGACCGATTCTTCTATAGTTCTTACGTGGATAATTCGTCGAGAACAGTGGTCGGTATTCGTTGCCAACAGAATAAGTGAGATTAGAAAATTGACAACTTCGGAAGATTGGTTCCATATTTCAACTGACCAGAATCCAGCAGACATTTTTATCAAGAGGTTGTGGACCTAAACAACTTCAGAAACGCAAGTGGTGGCAAGGGCCAGATTGGTTAAAAAATTCGAAGGAACAGTGGCCGAAATCAGCTGTAAATATTAACGAGAAAGAAGTAGAGATAGAAAAACGAAAGTCAGTCATCTCTGCTAATAACACAGAGGTAGAATCAATTTCATCACAGTTAGCCAGAAGATTTTCTAGATTTTCAACGATGATTAGGGTTATGGCTTGGATACTGCGCTTCCAACCAAAGGCCAAAGACTTAAGAAAATGTGCTGAACTTAAAAATGAAGAATTGTTAAATGCACAAAAGATTATTTTCCGTTTAATACAAAAGGAATGTTACTCTAATGAAGAAACACGAAAAAAGTTTAAAGGTCTTCTAATATTTGAAGATGAAGAAGGAATATTACGATTGAAGTCCAGATTGATAAATGAAGAAGAATCGAAAGATTTTATTTCTCCAATAATTCTACCATCGAAACATCTGGCAGTGAGAAGATTTATAGCGCAAGAACATCTCGTTAACAAACATGCTGGGACATTAACTTCTGACTATTTTACGTGAAAGATTTTGGATAGTGAAAGGGAAAAGAACTGTCCGAAGTGTTATCAAAGAATGCTTAACATGTAAAAGACAAAAGATTAAACATCTTGAGGTACCTTTTTCCTCCTCTTCCAAAAAGACCGAACAGAAGTAGCAGCAGTTTTTCAAGTTTCAGGTGTAGACTTGGCTTGTCCTTTGTTGACTAAATCTAAGCAAAAGGCGTGGATAGTACTTTTTACTTGCGCCGTATTTAGAGTAGTCCATCTGGAACTAATAACTTCACTTAGTACCACTACTTCATCCAAGCTATGCGTAGGTTTATTGCCAGAAGAGGGCGAATTTCTGTGATGTATTCAGACAATGGTACTAATTTCACAGGTCTAAACAACGCTTTGAGACAATTAGATTGGACTACAATTGAAAGTGAATTTAGAGTCCACGAAATACGTTGGAAGTTTAATCCACCCTCTTCTCCATGGTGGAGAGGCTTCTGGGAACGCTTGATTGGAATTTTGAAGGATCTCTTAAGAAAAAATCTTGGACGCTCCTGTTTGTCTTACGAGGAATTGCAAACTCTCGTCTGTGAGTGCGAATCGGTCATGAATAGCAGACCGTTAACCTACATATCCGAGGAACAAAGAGCTGAAAACCTTGACTCCCTCAATGTTTCTTCAGGACATTCCATTAAATGATGTAAATTTCTGATTTGGATCAAATTCAAAAGACTAATATTGTTTTGAGATGGAGATATATTCAAAAGGTTCGCGAAACTCTAAAACAACGATTTAAAAGAGAGTATCTGGGTTTCCAGATACTCTCAGTTATCAGATATTCTTCAGTTATCAAAAGAGAAGATAAAATAAATGAAGGTGACATTGTGTTAATTGGTACAGATGATAAGAAACGGCTGCATTGGCTGCTAGGAAGAGTACTGGAACTCTTTCTAGGAAAAGATGGAATAATTAGGCTTGTGAAATTGCGAACTGAAAGGGGAGACATGTTAAGACCAATCCAACGACTGTACCCTTTGGAAGTAACATCAAACCAGTTAAGAAATTTATAAACACTTAAAAACACCTTTGAACTTTTTTTTTACGTATTAGAACTTTAAGAAATTAATTTCATTCCAATATTTTGAAATATTTGTATGTACTTTTTTTTGTAATCTAAAATTGTATGCACATATTATCTTTGTTTATTTGTTTTTGAGTTTGCATCCCCAAACTCAAGGTGGGGAGTATGTTGCGCCCCTATCCAAAAACCGTGAGAGGTAAGTTTCTCTGTGAGGGAGTGGCAACAGACAGTTAAAAAAAACGTTTTTGTTTTGAAAGTGTAATGGATGAAAAGTGTAATGGATAAAAAGTGTTATGGATGAAAAGAATTTAATGTGTTTTGCTGAGCTGTTTTGATTTAAAATATATCTTGTTGATGTTCTCTTCTCATCGTTGTCGTCTATTGATCAAACCCCCTACATTATTCTCACGAACAATGGTATTAGAAACTATATATATATTATAAATGCGAAAGTTTGTGAGGATGTTTGGGAGTCTTTCACGCAAAAACACCTGAATTGATTTTAATGAAACTTTACAGTAATATAGCTTATACATCAGAAGAACACATATGCTATAATTTCTAGCATAGGCTATAATTTATAAAGATATTGGGAGAAGTGTCCAAAATATAACGATATTTGTCAAGTAGGAAAAATTTCTGCCACCTGCAAGCAACTCTGTCGTGCGCTGCAAAAAAGCCCACGTCAGCATATATCTATCTTTTGTTTGTTAAAGAACCCTTTTTATTTTGGCTATGCAAGGCGCTCGCTTCTAATTAATTTCTGTGATCAGCATAATCCCTAATTTTTTTTATTTCAGAATCAAACTAAGTTTTGAAGGGAGAGGTTGTTATAAATCTCTCTTTATCTGACTGTTTTTTTAATGATTTTATTATGCACAGTTGGAGGTAAGAAATTGATCTTTTTTCAAAATAAATACTTTTATTACTACTGGTACTTACAGTAGATAAACTTTGTCTTTCACACTCCATCATTTGGACATATTTGCATAGTTTGTTTGTGGTTAGTAGTTAATTATAATGCTATAATTTTAATTGATTGAATAGGCGGATATTGCATTTTTAAGTATAAAAATAATTATAACTACTGTACTGTATTTTTTTTTTGAGTGAGTGAATATTAACGTCGCACTGTTCAGCTACACGAGGGCTTTTGGCAACAGACCACGTAATTTTGAACCATGGTCAAGTGACGTGGACGACACCTGAGCTGGCACCCCCTTCTCCTAACTACCACACCACACCAACTTAGCAGGGATATTCTTTGAAATCCACTCTGCGCCAAGATATATGGCAGCACGGGTTTTATGATGAGTATTTTAGCGGGGAAGGCGAACAGTTTTGCAGCAGATATGCGTTTTCAGCGGATTGCAAAGATTATTATTTTTGTCCCGAAAAAATAGTTAATATCAAAATTTAAATGTCTTATGTTTTTGCATGTTAATGAAGACCTTAGAAAACGATGTGACTATTTATTTTAAGTGAACGGTGTATATAATTAATTTTACAGTGGAATATCTTTAATTTATTATCTCTAACGGATTAAATTTCCCAAAGTGAAGTATTTCGTTTATGTATATCCCTTAATTTTCAATGTAGTGATCCAAAAAAAATATTGTATGAAAAAAACTGCATAAATCATAATGCGATGGATAAAGTATTAACGTGCATCGCACCCCTACACGGCGGGTCTTACAAAGCTCTAATAAAGCTCGAGCTATGAAAGTAGCTGAACATTTGCCAACTTGACTCTATCGTCAACATTTCGCTGTTTTTCATTGAATCGCCATTATAATTTAAGAAACGGCGTTGCTCGCGAATATTACAATTTTAACATAAAATAAATTCAACAGAAAGTAATATTAATGTACTAGCTGGTATACTGAACTGAAAAATTAAGCAACACATATTGAAGGATAAAGAAGTTTTTAATGAGTTAATTTTACGTGAATTGCAAATTAAACAAAAAAAAGCTTTTGTCGTAACTCAGGTAACAAAAAAAAGAGAGAGAAATAAAACACCTTTGTTAAATTTTAAGTATGTAGGTCTAATAGCTGATAAAAAGGATTTTTTTTTTATTTATAACTTCCCGTAACACTCTTGAGGGTTGATTTTTGAAAATACCTTCCTAAGCTGATCTCTGCTCAGCAAAAGTAACACATTGTTAAAAGTTTTGTGTAATGAACGCTTAAAATAGTGTAAATAATTTTTATCTGAAAGTATAATACATTAATATTACTTTCTGTAGTATTTATTTTATGTTAAAATTGTAATATTCGCAAGCAACGCTGTTTCTTAAATTATAATGACGATCCAATGAAAAACATAGCGAAATGTTAACGATAGAGTCAAGTTGGCAAATGCCTAGCTACTTTCATAACTCGAGCTTTGTAAGACCCACCCTGTAGGGGAGCGATGCACGTTAATGCTTTATCCACCGCATAATGATTTACTGCAGTTTTTTTCATACAATATTTTTTTGGATCACTACATTGAAAATTAAGGGATATACATAAACAGAATACTCTACTTTGGGAAATTTAATCCGTTAGAGCTAAGAAATTAAAAATAAAGATATTCCACTGTAAAAATAATTATATATACCGTTCACTTAAAATAAGTAGTCAAATCATTTTCTAAGGTCTTCATTAACATACAAAAACATAAGACACTTAAATTTTGACAAACTATTTTTCCGCTAAAATACTCATCATGGAACCCGTGCTGCGATATATCTTGGAAGAGTGGATTTCAAAGAATATTCCTGCTAATTACTGGTAGAATATTCCTTCTAAGTTGGTGTGGTGTGGTAGTTAGGAGAAAGGGGTACCAGCTCAGATGTCGTCCACGTTACTTGACTATGGTTCAAAATTACGTGATCCGTTGCCAAAAGCCCTCGTGTAGCTGAACAGTGCAACATTAATATTCACTTACTCTCACTCTCCAAGAAATACAGAACAATAGTTATTGCGTTTTTAAGTGTAAAAATAATTATATCTGTCTATTCAATTAAAATTATAGCGTTATAATTAACAACTAACCACAAATAAATTTTGAAAATTTGTCCAAATGATGCATTGTGAAAGAGAAAGCTTATTTACTTTAAGTATCAGAACTGATAAAAGCATTTATTTGGAAAAAAGATCAATTTCTTACTACCAAATATGCATAATAAGATGTTAAAAAAAACATTAAAATAAAGAGAGATTTATAACAACCTCTCCCTTCAAAACTTAGTTTGATTCTGAAATAAAAAAAATAGGCATTATATCAGAGGAATTAATTAGAAGCGAGCACCTTGCGTAGCCAAAACAAAAAAGGTTTTTCACAAACAAAAGATAGTGTAGCGAATTATAAACGAAGCAATGTCTATCGAAACGAAAGGAGTGTGTATCCGGGCGAATTAGTTAAGACAGTCCACAAGAAGTAGTTCCATGAGATAATTTAGGTATAATAATGTTTAATGAGATACGAATTGCCGCGATGCGGCTTACATTCTACGATACAAGTTACACACACACACTCTCACGATCTTTACAATTTTAATACAGATGTGCGCACGCCAGCGCCCTCGCGTGGTCAATATTTCGGCACACACCCCACCGGTGAACAGAATGTTCACCCAGTAAATATCGAACCACAATTAATACAAACAATTATTCAAATACAATTCTTACAAAGAAAATATTGATAGAATACTACTAATCAAATCTAAATTATACATATTAGAAAGAAAAAAGTAAATATACATTAAAGTACACAATATAATGAAACTTAAAGATGACAAAGCTTCAATTTACAAACAAACAAATACTAGGATACATACCTCAAGATTTCACAAAAAATAAATTTAACAGAGATTAATTAATAATGTGTAATCTCCTACCATTAATCTGAAAAATATAAACAAATTAGTACAAGTATATTATACAATTTCTAAAGGGTACAGCAATTGAATGGGTTTTTTTGAAGAGACCTTTAAAAGTTTTTACAAGACAAGATCTAACGTTATCGTCTCTTCCAATAAATATTTCTTTGATTATTCCAAGTTCCCACAATAATTTTGATTTTACATTTCCTTCAACAAGAACTACGTCGTTTAATTTTAAATTCTTATGAACAGATGGTGTTTTAAAATGATTAGCTGTTTTTAACTGGAGCAAATACTGTTCTTTCCAGCGTCTCCAAAGCTGTTTTAAAAGAAGAGTTCGGTAAGTCTTTCTTTTCTTGTACGACTCCTTTGCCGTAGTGGCGTCGATATTTAGGAGTCAGGATATTTAGAGTCACCATAACCTAACTCGAGGAAGTGGACTGGTGTTAGTGGTTCCGGCTCTCCTGGATCATTCTCCACGTATGTCAATGGTCGATGATTAACGATGACTTCAACTTCTGAAAGTATCGTTGAAAGTTCTTCAAATGTTAGAAGTGCCCTGCCAAGTATTTTACGTAAAGGATCCTTTATAGTTTTAACAAGACGTTCGTAAAATCCACCCCACCAAGGCGCACGTTCAACTATGAACTTCCAGTGAATACCTTTATCTGCGACAAAACTTTGAAATTCACTGTCTTTCAAGATGTTGGCAAAATATGTTAGCTCCCTTTCAGCTGCTTTAAATGTACGTGCATTATCGGAGTATATTACCTTGCAATTACCTCTACGAGTGAGGAATCTCCGTAAAGCAAGTAAAAAACACTTTGTGGACATGTCCGACACAAGTTCTAAGTGTACGGCACGAGTGACTGCACATGTAAACAACGAAACATAAGACTTGCGAGTCCCTTGATTGTCCTTAACAAGTATTGCACCTGTAAAATCAATTCCTACACTTTGGAAAGGAAGAGATTGGGTGATTCTATCTCGGGGCAACTGACCACTTAACTGGTCAGCTGGTTTGGCACTGTATTTTTTACAAACGAGACAGATTCAAATCATTGTTTTTACTAACTGACGACCCTTAGGTATCCAATATTTTTCTGAAGTTGAGTCAAAGTTGCAGATACGCCACAATGACCAATTCGTTCATGTTCCCTAATAACAAGTAATTCTGTAAATTTACAGCGTCGAGGAAGAATAACAGGATGCTTTTCACCAAAGCATAAGTCTGCTTCAAGCAACCGTCCAGTAAGTCGTAATAAATTGTTTTCATCCAAATACGGCACTAAACTCTTTATTTCAGAGCTAGATCGAAGTTGTTCGTTTTGTTTTAAGGCTAATATCTCAGCTGAATAAAATTCGAATTGAACACATTTAAGCCAAAAATATTCAGCATTTTGTATTTCATCTGCAGTAATGTAGAAGTCCATCGATTTTTAAATGTTTCTAGCATTGTTCACGAATCGGAAAACCCAAGCAGTCGTTTTCAAAAGTTTCTTAAGGCTGCTGAATCGATTTATGTCAACAAGAGCTTCCCTCTGTTGAGTAACTGCCACATGCACACTAGAACGATGTTCTAATTCTTCCGAGCAGAGCTCTGAATCTGAAATATCTCGGTGACCATTTGGCCAATGATCGAGTGTTAGTTTAAGCCAAGGTGGGCCATGCCACCACAGCTCATTCTGTGCTAACTTGACGGCAGATGTACCACGCGAAAGGAGATCAGCAGGGTTGTCCTTTCCTGGACAGTGTCCCCACTGCATCGGATCAGAGAGCAATTGTATCTCTTGAACACGATTTTTAATGTATGGTTTGAACGCTGAAGAATCGCCGCGTATCCAGTAGTACGAAATGAGAGAATCGGTCCAATAATATATATTAGCATCAAATTTGAGACAAGATGACACTTGTTTGGCCAACCTAGCTGACAATAAGGCTGCTGTCAGTTCAAGACGAGGAAGCGTCAATGATTTCAAAGGTGCCACACGACCTTTTGAACAAATGAAACTAGTTTCGATTTCGTTATTACAAGTAACAAACCGCAAGTATAATATTGTTCCATAAGCTGATTTATTCGCGTCTGAAAAACAATGTATTTCACACTTAAATATTTCTTGATCTATGTTACCTAAATAGAACCGTGGTATCTTTATCTCAGTCAAGCCCTCAGCTTCGCTACTCCACTGCTGCCACTTGTGTCGTAGCTTTGGGGGAAGTTCAGAGTCCCATTCTACTCCTAGAGTCCAAAGTTCCTGAAGAAGACATTTCAATTTGATAACGAATGGGCCAAGAATTCCAATGGGGTCGAAGATGCGACCAACCACACTCAGAATAAATCTTTTCGATTCTCCTCTACGTGACATAAACTTCAATAGATCCTTTGGATCGAAATAAATTAAATCATTTTCTGGATCCCAAGCAAGTCCTAAAACCTTCGTTGGAGGTCTAAGATCAATAGCACTAGTTTCAGAGGATTCCGTTTTGACACCTTCTTGCTGCCATAACAAATTAAGTTGTTTCGAATTACTTCGCCATTTGCGCAATAACATGCCTGCGTCACTGAATATTTGCAAGCACTCCAAGGTAGTACGTAGAGCGTCCGGAACATCATTCTGACCACAAATGAGGTCATCAACATAAATGGAACTATTTAGCAACTCAAATGTATGAGGATATTGCTCTCTGTACTTCTTAAAATGATGTTTTAAAGTTGCTGCGAGAAGGTATGGGCTAGGTCGAAGTCCAAAAGAACTCTCGTGAAATTCAAAACGTATGGCTCTTTATTCAAATTATCAGTCCAGAAGAAACGTGTAAAATCTCGATCACGGAAATCTAATTCAATTTGAAGAAAAGCCGATTTTACATCAGCTGTAAATGCTACAGGACTTTTTCGAAAACATAAAAGCAGTTCTAAAATGTTGGGATGCAAATTTGGTCCCGTATATAAACTTTGGTTTAACGATGACTGTCCATCTTCATGTGCTGAACCATCAAATACTATTCTAATATGACTTGTGGTTTTGTCGCTACGTATCACTGCATGATGGGGTAGGTAAAATCCCTGACTATCCAATAAAGAATCACAAGAAGTACGCTCAACAATACCTTCCCTAACATAGTCATCAATTACATCCTTATACTCGCAGAACAACTCGTGATCACATTTAAACCTACGAACCAACCCCTCAAAACGTTTACGTGCGACAGTTTTATTATTTTGTAAAGCCTCTCTCATACCTGGTTTCCATGGCAAATTTACACGATATCGACCATCTACGAAATTAACTGATTTATCAAACTCACTAAGTATCTCTTCATCCCCATTACCTAAAGTCATCGAACCCTTGTCAAGTATTCCTAAACTTTCTATCTCCCAAAATCTCCTTCACTCAGTCGAAATCGATTCATCTTCACTGTGAACCAAATGTACCGAAGTACAATCACTCCGCTCATCACACCTTCCCTGAAAGACCATCCTAGGCTAGTCTCGACTGCAACCAATGATGAATCTAATCTTTTTATCAGATGTGTTAAAGACCAATAAAAATCGGAACCTATTAACAATGAAATTTCACAATTCTCAGAAGATTCATTACAACTGAATGTTAGCCTAAACCCTTTTGACTCCATTTCTGCCCACGCATCTGGATTAGGTAGGCTAAGTGTTGCCTTAGAAATTTCCTCAATTTCCAATGCCTCAATCACAGTCTCTTCTCCGCTTAATATATTCCTTAGCCTAACCTCGACCTTACTACAAGTTTGTTTTTTAGGAGTTTTACAACCGAACGAAAAAATATTTAGCCTTTCCGAACCCAATATTTTCAACCCGAACCTCCGAGACACATTTTTTTTAATGAACGACTTCTCACTTCCATTATCAAAAAGGCAAAATATCTTATCCGATGAAGAACGACCTATAATTTCGGCCTCTACACATTGCAATAAAACTCCATCTCTGTTATGAAAAACAGAATTTGAAGACGTAGTTTTAACGTCAACATTCTTTTCCTCCAAATCCAAATGCGAATTTTGCTTAGATTTTTCTAACTTAAAACAAATAGCATGTGCATGTCGACCTTTACAATACGAACAAACCTCTTTCTTGCACTTTTTAACATAACAACCAGTGTTGCAACAAATGAAACATCTACCTTCTTTAATTAATTTAGCTCTTTTTTTCTAAACGCATAAATTCTCACACAAATCAGACATATGAGTATTCTCGGAACAAAATAAGCAATTCGAATTTGCAGCCGTCAGCAATTCGTTTGCAGAGGAGAACGATTTATGAGATGGGTGGAATCGAGAATGACCTTGAACCCTTCGATTTGACTGTGGATAGCTATGAGACGTTCTTTCGAAATACTTAGTATTGGAATAGGAATTTTTATTTTTCAATTCTAGGTCAAGCGGTTTTACTAAGTTCTGTGCGTTCGCGACTTTCTACTTCGCTTCGCAAATATGCAATTAAATCAGTGATTTGTGATTGTGTTTCATTATGTTTTTTATTATATTCTAATGCTAAATCAGGGGGAATAGCTTTCATAATTATCGGAAACAATAGACAACTATAGGAATCGGGAGAGATTTCAAGAGATTCAAGTCCTCTTATATTAATTTCTAACTGATCATATAAATTTCTTAACGCAATAACATCAAACGATTTACGGACAGGGGTTAGATTTAACAAGCGATTCATATGAAAGTCAACAATAAGTTCTTTACGTCCGAACCGATTTTCTAAAATTTTCATTGCTTTTGCATAATTTTCCGATGTTAGAGTTAAGCCTCGTATAGCCAATTCTGCATCAGATGTGACAACCGATTTCAAATAGGAAAATTTGTCCACATCATTTAAACTCGAATTTTCATGTACTGCGGATTTAAATCTAGCCCAAAAACTGGGAAAACTACTGATATCCTTGCCCGAAAAAGATTCTAATGTGAGTTTAGGTAAACGCGGTTGATTTGATAAAACAGAGCTAACTGTACTATTTAAAGGAAGTGTTATGTTTTGTGGTTGATTTTCCACCGAATTTTGAATAGCAGTGTTCGAAACTGATTCTACATAACGTTCAGCACGGATTTTCCAAATTATAAATTTATCTCGATATTCTTCGCGAGTTACGATTTCTTCTTCTAGACTCTCAATATCTATTAAATTCTCAATTTCCTTATCGAGTGTACTCAGCTCTTCAAATTTAGAAATTAATTGCATATACACTCTGTCGCAAAAAAATATATGCACCCAGAAGAAATCAAGCTACAATCACGAAACTCGGCAAGAATGTAGTCTGGTAAGAGATATGCAAATGATTAAAATTTCGAAGCCAATGAGACAAGGCTAAGTGTGCTATGCGCATATTAGTTGCGCAACTGGGAGAGTTTAAAAGCATGAGTACGAGCGCCATACGGCTATCCAAACGAATCTGATGACTTTGATAGACGATATTGAGACTTAGGATGCCTCTAAGACGTAACCGGCGGCAGTACGAGCAGCTGACGGACTTTGATAGGAGCCGTATAATAGGCCTCAGAGAAGCAGGTTGGTCGAATAGACGTATCGGCCGCCACCTCGGTCGGAGCGATATGGTAGTTGCTCGGTGTTGGCAACAGTGGATCACAGAAGGTAGAGTGTACCGTCGCGGAGGGTCAGGACGTCCCAGGAACACAAATGATCGCGAGGATCGTGCAATCAGAAGAGTGGCCACTTCGGCCCCAACAACGTCGCTAGCATCGATTCAACGCCACTTACCTCCTTCCAGACATCCAGTGCCATCAAGAGAAAACCATAAGGAGACGACTGACCGAAGTTGGCTTGAGGAGCCGACGTCCGCTAAGACGCTTACCACTGACCCCACATTATAGGCAGTGTCGACTGGATTTTTTGCCGACCTCGGGCAACTTGGAGTGTGACAGACTGGAGACGTGTCATCTTCAGTGATGAATCCCGATTCAGTCTCAGTGCTGATGACCACCGCACGTGTCTGGAGGCGCACCGACCAGCGATCCGATCCGGCATTTATTGTCGAGCGGCATACAGCAATTTTCACAAAGGTGTGCCAGTGTGGGGAGCAATTTCTTGGGACACGATCATCTTTAGTGGTCCTTCAAGGCACTTTGACAGCTCGCAGATACGTGGACGATATTTTAACGCCGATTGTACTACCCATGCTATCAAAGGTGCCATTTATCAACAGGATAATGCTCGTCCACATACTGCGCGACTCTCCCCAACAATGTCTTCAAGGATATGACGTCCTACCATGGCCTGCCAGGTCACCAGATCTTTCGCCAATAGAGCATGTCTGGAACGCTGGGAAGGCAACTGCAGCCGTCCCGAGAAGGAGAATTAACTGCGCAGATGCAAAGGCTATGGCAGGATCTTCCACAGGGGTCATAAGTGATCTAATTGAATCGATGCCACGCCGAATTTCGGCTTGTATAGCTGCCAGAGGTGGCTTTACTACTTACTGATTTTTAACCTTTTGCAAGCTGTAACCGCTTAATAAAATGATATTTTGTTCTGAATTTTTAATCTGTTTATTTTCATATACACTACATGCATACCAAATTTCGTGAATGTAGCTCAATTTCTTCTGGGTGCATATATTTTTTTGCGACAGAGTGTATATCTCATGTACTGTTGTTTTATCAGCTGTATTGCTTATTTCGGATTCTAATTTATTAATTTGTTTTGTCACGAGGGATCTCGAAACAGACCGAGTCTTTTTCGTTCTTTCTAATATAGCCTTATTTGCTGCATCCATTTTAAACCAAAACACTATAATTGCAAACAAATATACAAATGACAACACCAATTCTGAATGCAACTTAGTACAACTTTCAAACAAAATTCAGCTTAACAATATGCATTCAAATAAACAAAACTATACCAGAGCAACCTTCCAAATACCGACAGTTACGAATAAACCAAAATCAGAAATGATGAGAAATAAGCTTTAACTAGACAAATACCGAATTCAAAGTTAGACAAAACGAAAGTACTCACCCCCCATCACGCAGCGAATGTCCTTCCCGGCCGATGCACCATGTAGCGAATTATAAACGAAGCAATGTCTATCGAAACGAAAGGAGTGTGTATCCGGGCGAATTAGTTAAGACAGTCCACAAGAAGTAGTTCCATGAGATAATTTAGGTATAATAATGTTTAATTAGATACGAATTGCCGCGATGCGGCTTACATCCTACGATACAAGTTACACACACACACTCCACGATCTTTACAATTTTAATACAGATGTGCGCACACCAGCGCCCTCGCGTGGTCAATATTTCGGCACAGATAGATATATGCAGAGGTGGGGGTTTTTTGCAGTGCATGCCAGAATTGCTAGCAGAAGACAGAATTTTTTCCTACTTACTTGACAAATATCATTATATTTTTGACACTTTTCCCAAATCTTTATAAATTATAGTCTATGCCAGGGATGGCGAACCAATGGCACGCGTGCCAATGATGGCACGCGACAGAATATTTTGGGCATGCCATCGATCAAAAACGATTTGCATTTTAGCTTAAAATAATTAAGTTTACTATGAAGTATTATGAATAAACGCGAGTGATCCGTCGCGACGCTGACATGTCGGGGAGCAGACTCGTTTGTTATGTCTGGCGTAAATACTTCGTATATTATAAATTGCTAATGATGCAAAGTTTATCTACGCATAGTGTGTGTGAGTAACTGTTTCTAAATATATTCAAGTTGTTTAAAAAACATATTCTAGCGTTTACATTAATAGTTCAGCTTGTATATACATCTAATTTATTAATGTGTTCTCTAATTCTTGTCTTGTATGTCTAATTGGTAAAATAACTCTCACTGCTTTTTTTTAAAAAATTTAATGACCTGAGACAAAAGCGAAAGAGCAGACACTACTGAAATCTCGTACAAGCACTCAATTTCCTAAAAACAAATCTGCCCATGAGCCCGCAGTCGTGCGCAGTCATTAAAATGGTTTTTTTTGGCGGGGGGAGGAGGAATCAAGCGAGATCACATAGAATAGTCAATTTCATCGACACAACTGTACATTTAAAGTTTTGTGTTAAATTTACGATTTTTAACTGCTATTTATCATGGCTAGTTCAACAAAAAAAAAAGTGCAAGATACTAAGTGTAGCAGAGAATTTCAAACTTGGTGGGCTGAGAAGTATGACATGATCAATAAAGGCGACAAAGCGGTGTGTGTTTCATGTTCTGGGACAGTGGTATGCAGAACATATATCGTCTGTAAAACGGCATTTTGAAACAAATCCCAAATCCTTTTGTGAAAAAAGCGAACCAGAGCAAAAAGAATTAATTGCAAGTGCAATAAAAGACAGAAATAAACACTCGACGTCTATATTTAAATATGTAATCAAAAATTGTCACACAAGTGCGGCAAGTTACTCGGCTGCAAATGCCATTGCTCGGCATGGTAGACCTTTTCAAGAGGGAGAGTTTTTGAAGGAAGCTTAGTTGGCATGTGCGCCCTCACTTTTTGATGATTTTGATAATAAAGATAAGATAATTCAGCGCATCAAAGATGTTCCTCTATCTAGAAACACACTGAAAGATAGAATCTTGAAATTGGCAGAAAATATTACAGATCAACAAAAAAATGACATTAACTCCGCTTTTTTTATATCGCTATGTCTTGACGAAAGTATTGACATTACTAAATCGGCACAGTTAGCTGTCTTTGCTCGATATTGTGTAGGAAACATCATTAAGGAAGAATTAATTGCGATAACATCGTTGTTAACAACTACAAAGGGCACATATATTTGTACGGCAGTAAAAAATTCGCTTGCTGAGAAAGAAATTGATTTGAAAAAATTGTTTCAGAAACCACTGATGGTGCTCCAAATATGGTTGGCAAAAAAAAAAAAAAAAAAAAAAATGGTTTCATTTCTTTATTTAAAACAGACGTAGGACATTCGATTCTTGAATGCCACTGCATTATTCACCAACAAGCCTTATGTGCAAAGAGTGGTTTAACATCTCTTGATAATGTAATAACTTTAGTCACAAAAATAGTGGACCTCATATCGTCGCAGGCTTTAAATAAACGAAAGTTTGATGCTTTGTTGGATGAGAAGTCAATTTGGTGTATAATGGCTTAATAATATATAACAATGTTCGCTGGTTGAGCCGCGGGAACGTACTTCAAAGATTTGTTGATTGCTTGGAAGAAAGGCTGTTTTTACAAAATGAGAGCAAAATTGAACAATACCCACAGTTGATGGATATTATGTGGCTTTTAAAATTGGTGTTTTTTACAGACGTATGTCAACATTTCAATGAATTGAACATAAAGCTTCAAGGCCCGAATAAAACAGTTATCGTCATGATGGATCTCATTCGTGCTTTTGAAGCTAAACTATATGTTTTCAGAAATGATATTATTACAAAAAACTACAAGTACTTCCCCAACTTGAAAAAAAATATCAAAGATTTAGATGCCCAAGAGAAACGCAATGAAGAAAACGTTATTGATGACTTTATTTCCATAATGGATTCTTTAATCAAAGAATTTTCAGCGAGATTTTCTCAGTTTAAGGAATTATCGGAAACGTATAAATTTATTATGTACCCTGATGTGATTTCGTTTGATAAACTGGACTTGTCTCAATTCGATTGGTTGGAAATTGAAGAACTTGAAATGCAACTGATTGATTTCCAGTCTAGTTCAATATGGATTCAAAAGTTTATTGAAACAAGGAAAAAGTTGGAATTGATTGAAGCAGAAAAATTGACAAGCAATATAAGTAAAAATACCAGTAACGAAATTTTGGAAACATGCAATTTGATTCCAGACTCATTTTAGCTGTTTGAAGAAGTTGGCGTGTGCTATTTTAACCATATTTTCATCAACCTATGCCTGCGAGTCATTATTTTCAGAGATAAAAATAACATCAAAGACTCGCTTAGAAACCGTTTAACAGACGACTCTAATTCAGCATGCATTCTACTAAAAGTAACATCTTATAATCCTGATATAAGTTATTTGTCATCTAATCTACAACAGCAGAAATCACACTAATGTTATTTTAATTTAAATTACAAGTATAACTAAAACATTTACTACTATACAGTACAAAATGTATTTTTTTCGTATTAAATAAAGAATTTTGATTTGTTCGTATTTAGTTTTATTAGTTCTTCAATAAAATCACAAGTCAAAATTATTTGATGGCACGCCTATAACTCATTAAACGTTTTTTTTAGAAAAAATGGCACGTTGACCCAAAAAGGTTCGCCACCCCTAGTCTATGCTATAAATTATAGCCTATGTGCTATTCTGATGTATAAGCTATATTACTGTAAAGTTTCATTAAAATCCATTCAGTAGTTTTTGCGTGAAAGGCTAACAAAGATTTTCACAAACTTTCACATTTATAATATATATTAGATTTATACTTTCAGAGATATAAATTATTTACACTATTTTAAGCGTTCATTACGCAGCACTCTTAACATTGTGTTACTTTTGCTGATCAGAGAGATCAGCTTCGGGAGTTATTTTCAAAAATCGACCCTCGAGAGTGTTACGGGGAATTATAAACAAAAAAAATCCTTTTTATCAGCTACATACTTAAAATTTAATAAAGGTCTTTTTCTTTTCTTTTTTTTTTTTTGTTTAGCTGAGATATACAAAAAGCTTTTTTTGGTTTAATTTGCAATTCACGTAAAATTAACTCATTAAAAACTTCTTTATCCTTCCATCTGTGTTGTTTAATGTTCCCCCACTTCGATGTTCTCCTTACTTTGATCTTGCAAATCTATCAAAAATTTAAATTTCTTACTATATTCTGCATATACTTGACTTCTTCTATTTAAATCAAAGATTAGCTTATCTAACGCAACGATAAGCGTGTCTCTTTTGAATTTTTCTGTCCCATGCGCTGCAGCTTTTTCTGTGGATTTATCTGAAAATTTTAAAATAACCCGTCTCTTGTTCACATCGCTATATTCTGTTTTTTACACTAGGACTTAATTTTTTGGCTGCGTCTTGATACTCTTTTAGTTTTTGATCTGACTCCTGTCTTACATTGCTCATAAACATTTTTAATGACATAATTCCCTTCACAGATGGCCAAACCAGGAATATGCAATTTTTTGTTAACTGAATTAAATCCTTCTAAAATTTCTTCCCAAAATATAATTAAAATGGCAGTTTCAAGTTTTATTTTTTTATTATATAAATTTGCTGCCTCTTTTCGAAAATCAATTTTTTCACTTTTATTGTCACTAAATGTCTTAAGAATATTCATGATATTATCATAATTATATTTTAAGGCTTCAACTGCGTCGTAGTGAGAAGACCATCTAGTCTGACTTAAACATTTTACGGTACATTTAGTTTAATTTCACGATTCACAAGCTCCCACCTACGGGTCGAAGCAGAAAAGAAAACATATATTTGTTGCACTAAGCCAAAGAAGTTGACGATTTCAGTTGCAACCTTAACTGATTCTGCACCAACCAGATTAAGAGAATGTGCAGCGCATAATTAGCGAATTTATTTATTTCTTTTAGAAGAGCTTGCACACCATTATATATCTTCCGAACATATTGGCAGCGTTGTCAAATGACTGTCCCCTACAATTATCCAATAACAGTCTAATTGTTTGTGAAAATTCTTGTAGAGATTTAAATAAGTATAAGCCAGTGTGACTACTGATCTTAATTAACCAGGCACATGTTTCATACACTTTTACCTGAAAACAATATCGTAGTACAATAGCAAGTTAGTCAGTATGGGACAAATCTGGCACTGAATCCATCACAATTGAATAGTACTTTGTGTCATCGTTGTTTATCTGAGTTGCAATTGTTTCAATGATTTGCTTGCCCATGATTTCAATTATTTGCTCGTATATTGTTTTTGATAGGTATGTTATTGAAAATTTTGGTCGTAATTCTCACTATTTAATATGTTCATGAATGAATGGATCGAACTCTTGTAGCAGTTCCATAGCACCCATAAAATTACCATTATGAGGAGAACCAAAAACTTTCTCAGTACCTCTAAATGCTAAACCTCTTATAGCCAAATACTTTACTACCGCAACAACACGTTTGAGGACATTGTAGTAATATTCTATATCCTTTTTTATTTGCTCCTGTAACTGTTTATCTAAAACAGACTTATTTCCTTTTCGAGTCAACCAAACTAACATTGAATTTTTATGTTCAATGGAATTTTCATGATTTTCTAAACAATTTGTTACGTGTTTCCAATCAGGTTGTGTATTGAGAATTTGTTTTAGAAAAAAGTTTGCAAGTCAAACAAAAAACACTACTAATACTGGATGAATAATATAGCCAAGATCTTTCCAGCACTTGGCCATTTTTAAGTTTTTTAATAAAATGATTGTTCGAAAATGATCTCTTTTGTTCTTTGTATTCTTTTACCGAAACAGAATATATATTGTTTGGATCTTTATTTTGAAAATAACTCATTTCATGTGAAAGGATATAATCAATAAAATTATTACTAAGCGATATTGGCCACGAAACCACGTCAACGTATTTCTCAAATTCAAACCCAACATTTTCTAAACACTTTTCGGTCGGGGCATTACTGATGTCATCTCGCTGAACAATATCTTTTCCAGAAGGCTGCTGGTCATCGAGATCTTTCATATTTTCATCAGTAATATTTGTTTACTGTTTTTCTCCGTTTTCTTTGGCTAAGTTCCTTTCCCTTTCGCTTGCTAATGTATCTGCGTTTGTTATATTCTTTTTACTTTGTTCAATTGTAAGAAAATTTGAAATTTTGACACATTTAATTTTTTTCTTTTTCTCAATTTAACAGCAATTTTCGTTTTTCCGCTCCACTTTTATATTTTCTGCCAGACATATATTTATATTGTTAACTAAGGATTTGATTTTCCTGAAAATAAATTTTAAAAATTAGGTCATAAAATTACAATAACACAACCGACTGTGCTTAACAAACTAAAAATATTCTAACAAATTTGTACAAAACAATGTAGTATATTTCTGAGATAATTAATAAAAAGTATCTAGTTTATTTAAAAAATAATAAAGATCATTGCCTATACTTGCTAAAACCTGAAATGCAGATGATTATTATTTATTGACCTATCAGTTTAAAGGGGGTTTTATAAGAATAAATCTTAATCAATTCCTTTTCTCCTGATCAATTCTGATCTTTTCTGTTCAATGAATCATTCAATGTATCCTGCTGATGACAGTAATCGTTTTGTTGTACAGTAAATGCTAAAAAAAAAAAAAAAAATACTGATTCATTTGAAATCCCACCTAACAGATAGCATCTCCTTTTTTATGAATATTGACTCGAGAAGTTTTGCCACCGGGGACAAAAATGCATAATGCCATCCCTCCTCAAAATAAAAAAAAAGTATTATTAAAAAAGATAACTTGTTCACACACACACATAGAAACACACCTACAAAATCTGAATAGTTCGCGCGCGAACAGAAATACAGCATGACAATATATATTAATATATTATTTAATGTATACATACATATTGAAAATAAAAGCACACACAATAAAACAAATTTATAAAATAAGTAAAAAAATTACAAATCTTCTCTTTCTGCGTAAAATCTTTCTGATCCATTTCTTAAAATCCATTTGTTCAGCCAATTCCTGTTCGATAGAGCCGAATGAGCTTAGAGTTGCGAATGTTGAAGAACTCCATTGGCTCCTCTTATTCACAGACACATTTGAATGCAGTAGGAAATTGGGTGAGAAAAATCTAAAGTTGTAATAAATTTTATAACTTCAACTGGGTTTCCTTTTTTGCCTAATAAAATAGAAACTGACACTAACTCATTTTCAAGATCAAACACGTTTATACCCACTGATTCTTTATAGGCCAAAATTATTTCTGAATTTTTACAGTTTTTAGTAAATAAATTTTTAAAGGTTTCTTTTAAATCATATATATTTTATAAAAATTGAAAACAATCGCTGTGGGTATTCATTTAATTAAATCTACAGTCTAAGGTATTAATTACTTTTTTATTTTGATAAATTGTGCAAAAATAAAAAAAAATATCTTGAATTTTAATTCAGGGTCGTCCACTGGATCATCTTTCGCTTCATAATCAAAATTAATATTTCTTCGTTGAATTCAGTAATGTGGCTGCGTCATCTCAAAGTTAGCAGGGATCACCTTAAAGTCTAAGTAAGTTCCATCGGCCAGTTCTTTTGCATATCAGATCATTTCATCGAAAGCCACATCCGATCAAAGATCCTTAAAAAATCGTTACAATTTTTTAAGAATGTGATGAGATTTTTCAAAATCCTATCGTAAATTTGAAATAAGGAATAAGAAGCCCATATTTTTTACATTCATTGAAATACTGTAGTTATGTATACTTAATATATTTGGAAATGGTAATTACATGGCAATACATTCTAATAAAGTAGCTTTTTCAAATTAAAACTATGCCGTCTGAGAGTATAACTTTTTTTCCAACAAACCCAAATATAAATCTGTATACAGTGCGCACAAAATATTGCATGGATTTAAATGAATTTGAATTTTAAAAAATAGTTTTACCTATACGACTTCTCCAAAGAAAAAATACTTTCACAAATCTCATAAATATAACACAAGAAAGTAATAATCATAGTAATCAATCTTAAAAGAACTGACACTAATAAAAGTACTCAAAAAGTAGACTGTGATACTTAAATAAAAAAATAAATATATTATAGTTCTCAGTCCAATAAAATTCCAATTTTTAGCTTCCTAACAAAGTATTTTATGATTTTGAAATATTTTTAATACTTAAATCGAAATTTATTATAACAAATGCAATTATTAAAAATGTATTTAAAACTATTGACACATACACTGGTGTGCAAAAATTAAGGACGAGACGGTTTTTTCAATATAACTTTGTACAAAAGCTTTCCAAATCAACACATTTAATACCGTAAGATCCCCAATACGTAAGGACATGTGTAATGTAAGCAACACTTACTAAAAGAGAAATCAGAGGGATAAAAAGAAGCTTTATCGAAAAAGTAGCATGGAGCACAATGCGACTGAAGGCCGAAACATCCCTGTGATGGGTGTCCAGCAAGAAACATCCGGTCTTTAGTAGGGGATATGATCTCCCCTGACTGATAGGCAGGTTTCACAGCGTCTGCCCATGCTGAGAATGAGGGTGTCAATGAGTTGTTGAAACATTGCTGCCCATTCGTCTCGCAGCGCCAATCGAAGCTCCCGAATCGTTACTGGTGGTAAGGTACGAGCTGCCAAGCGTCTGCCTAAAAATTCCCATACATGCGCGATGGGATTGAGATCCGGAGATCATGCCGGCCAATCCATACGTTCACTCTCTAAGAGCTGTTCGGCAGCTACTGTGCGATGACATAGTGCATTGTCGTCCATGAAAAGGAACTGCAGACCCATAGCGCCTCTAAAAAGACGCATATATGGAAGAAGAATCTCGTTACAACAACGGGTCCCGTTGACTGAACCTACGTCGAAGATGTGAAGGTCTGTACGACTACCAAGCATGATGCCTCCCCAAACGAGAACACCGCGACCTCCATACCTGTCCCTTTCAATGATGTTCGAGGGATGATTGCGGCTTCCCCGATCTCTCCAGATGAGTATGCGATGAGAATCGCTACTCAAACTGAATCTGCTCTCATCTGTAAAGAGTACTCGTCCCCATTCATTGTCTCTCCAATTCCAGTGTTCCCGGCACCACAGAGAACGCCTTCTCCGATGGGCAGGCGTTAAAGGTACACACCGTACAGGGCGTCGTGCAAACAGACCACGACCTTGCAGTCTTCTGGCCACGGTAAAACGCGATATCGGTCGTCCAGTCGCGTGTGTCTAGCGATTTCTCCCGCTGTCTGCCGCCTGTTTCTTCTGGCCTGTAAGACAATGTACCGGTCATCTGCGGGTGTGGTTCCTCGTGGACGACCACTACTGAACCCCCGGATAGCTGTTCCTGTAGTTTGAAATTGTCTCCAAAGTGGTGAAACGATGCTGTGAGCAATTCCGAACTCTGCAGCCACACTTGTCACACTGCGGCCTTCCTCCAACTTCCCAATGATTCGACCTCGGGTAAAAGCATCCAGATGTCGTCTTACAGATTTATTATTCGCCATTTTTCGCTGTGGCAGCAACTCGGTGTGATTTTAACTCCTATACGGCGTGCAATCTCTTTGCCAGAAATACTGATCTTACACCGACAACATGCTTTATACTACTCAGACACTCTCCCATTACGTCTGCCTGCATATCTGCGCATGTGCTACCGTACATCACCTTACTTAATCTCCTGATTGGTCTTTCTGTCCGCTCTGCCTCTTCGTTCAGCTGATATGCTAATTTTTCGACTTCGTCCTTAATTTTTGCACACCAGTGTATATACAAAATAATTTCATTGACAATAAAACATCCTAGGTTTCATTTAACTCAGTTAGCTTTTCAATTAAAATCGTTAAACAAAGTATTTTATTTTTATAGGTTGATTTTTTTTTTCATAAAAGCAAATACAATTAGATATTCCTTCACATTTTATCTTAATATGGTAAAAATACAGTGATACTTATCAATAAGGGACTTAGTGTTTGATACAGTATGTCTTAGTGCCAGAAAGACCACCAGATCAGACATTGCATATATTGTCCTTTAATACTAAGAAATGTAATTTAATTAGAAATTCCAGATGCATCAGGCTTTAAATAAGTTATATATAAGTAAGTACCTTTTAGTCACATATATTTTTTTAAAATTTGAAGCTATGTAAAAGGAAAATACTTAATCGAAAAAGTTTAATTATCGTATGTTTAAAATAATCAATTGGATTTTGGAATTATTTGGACTTTGAAAAATTTATTGAAATTAATGAGTTGCATAGATTTTTTTTGAAAGCCTATGTTTTGTGTCAGCTTTAGACTGCATTTTTATTTTTCATATAAATTCAAAGAAAAAGCGCTCCATCACAAGGTGCAATCGTTTTATTATCTGTTTTGTCTATAAATTGAAGAGTCGAACCGATTGCGTTGCAATTGTTGTCTCTGTTTCTTTTCTCTTTCAAAGTTACTTTGTTTTATCAGGTCATCAATATATTTGATTTATTTATAGAAAAACACAAACTTGTTTTTGAAATTGTAAAATATTACAATTAAAAAATACAAAATAATTAAAAACATAATTACCTGTGGTTATTTCAAGTAAGTAAATTGTTAAAGATGTGCTTATTTTTTTCAGCTGGCCTATTTCTTTGAAAATAAGTTTTTTTGATGGTAGAAATCACAACCGCTTATTTTAAAGTAACCCTCAGGAGTAAAATGAAACATCTACTGTGTATGTCTCTATCTTCTAAAAAAGCTCCCCCGTCCCTTTTTAGTAATATGACACCTACATCCTGTGGGCGTTAGGAATGTCCGTTGTGAACTGTAGGAATGGGAGAAAGTTACAAAAAAGGTGTAAACACATAAACCAGAAATATTTCAATGTCCATGTAAACAAAAAAAAAAAATCCAAAAGATGCTGTCATAGAGCCCTATTTACCCTTTATGGACTCACAGTCACAGACCCCATGTAAGTGATCGCCGCCCCCTGGGGGTGGCTGTGGTATCTGTAATAGAGCCTCTGCGTATCGATTATGGATGTGCGCTGCGCGTTCGGTGGAAGAAGAGAAGCAAACTGCTGTTGAAATAAAAATATGCTATTTCGGGTACTTTATTTCTGATTTGTATTTTTTTACTGGTTAATTATTTATTACTATTTTGAGTGTAAGCATCTTTTTCTGCTTTTTATTTTCAACGAGGAACGGGGGTCCTTGGGCTGCAGCCCATACGTAGATCCTGCCCTGATTACAATGAATAATTATGTAATTTATACTTTTTGGGAAAGGCAAAAAGTTGATGTATAAAAACATGCCCATAAATTTTCTCACTTTCATATGAAATATATTTAAAACACCACATGTACATACTTTGAAAATTTCTTTAAAAAAAATACTTTTATTTATTTTTAAGATGCGAAACTATTTCAACAGAAATTAAACTAACGAACAATAAAAATAATAACAACTCAAATTCAGTATTTAAAAGAAAATCATCTTATTCAAATTTATAAAAACAAAATATTGTGTGAATCTTATAAAATCTTTAAACAAAATCCTCATAATATTCAAAACAATTAAGTGGACATAACATGTCTCTTACTTCAATTAAAATAATATCCAAGCCAAGATTTTTTAAAAAATTTTACGTATTGTACAGGTTTTAACAATAAAAAGTGTTCATTTTCGAAAAGATTATTATAAAAGCAATCAGATATCTCATTAGCTTCAAGTGATGAAACATATGAATTAAATGTTTCTTCCCGATTCCCCATAACTCCTCAGCGAAAGTCTGAGGCTGTTTCAGTCCTTTTTCGTTCAGGAGGCTACAAATAGATTTTTTCAAAATTTGCGTCAAGTATTGTTGACCCAGACTAACATCCAAAGAAGAAAGTAATGCATTTTCTATGGGGCTTTCAGAAGGTTTTATATGCAGTTGTAATGATCCCTAAGGACCTCACTTTGAGAACTAGGATAATTAGGAGACATAAATGAACCAGTAGCCATTTTTATAAATAACTTTCTTTATTTGAATAACTTTCTCAATTAAAATCAAAGACTTATTAACAAATCCGAATAATAATATTATGAGATTTTAATTATAATAATCTTCAAATTAACTCAATTAATTAATAATCTAATTAATCAATTCATTAAATAACGATCACGCAGAAATTACCACGATAAGAGATCCCAGAATTATATTCAATAATGTTCTTAATGAACATTTAACTTTAATCTCACTCTTAAAACTTTAATGAGACTTTAAATATAATTTTATATTTACCACTCGTAGTCTCAATCCTTCTTGAGATTAAATTATCAATAATATTCCAATTCAAAATTACTATAACTCTATGTCACAATGTCTATCTCCTACTTTAACTTTACTATTTCGTTCGACTTAAATAGTGAATCTAATCTACATAACAAGTAATCCTGTCCGCTTTCTGGAGTTGATTGGAAATAGGTTGGGAATTAAATTTCCCTAAAAGGTCGGTTCAGAAGGTTAGTGATAAAGTTCCGTATAGATTCGTCACAACCCCTCCAAAAGAAAACGGGATTTATGCGAAGGACTCAAATGTCCTGAAAATAAATTACGTAAATCTTATCTTTGTCTTATAGTACCGACGATATTAATTTCTATCTGTATATTATTGAAACATCTTCCGTAATGAAAAAGGATAAAATTACGATTTAGAATTAATTGACAAACCTCATAATATTTTACAAGTTTAAATTAATCCCTGCACTCTATCCATTCGGCAAGGGGGCGTGGGAAAAACCACCCTAGTGGTGGCAAAAAACCAGCCCCATAGAGTATTACTAAGTTATTATACAAAAAATTACAATACAATCTTCTGTGGCACTGGAACATTGAAGACTTCAGGGTCAGCTACCCTGAAAGATTGATATCCATTTGAGAAGTAGGTAAAAGTATACATGAAGTTATACATTTGTTACATGAATTTCATACAATAAATATCTGGTTCCTTTGCCTTCTCATTCGAAAAACTTGATGCGCTAGTTAGTGTTAATGGTTAATCCTATCTAACTTCGCCGCGCTATAAGGCACCAGATGTGAAACAAAACATACATAGAAACATACATAGCATATAATAATAATCATTTTGTAATAAACAAATAACACAAACAACCAAATGAATTGTCGCATCTTGCGAAGTCATACATCGAAGTAAACAAATGCAAAATTTACAGATGTTTTCTCCAAAATACAAAAAGTAACACAAAAGTCGTTTTTTTCTGTTATAAAAAAAAAACACAATGTAGTGTCCACTTTTGTCAGTCTTCTTAATTTTAGAGTCCGCCCGTGACTTGCTTTAATTGCAATAATTCTTCATTTGTTCGTACCGCGAAGATAATGAAACAATACAACCTGGATTTTTGTCTGTTAAATCCTATGGACTGGATCTCCATTCATCGCTTCCATACTGAGGCTTCTTCTGCGGAATATGCTGCCAGGTATGCCGTTGATTTCGATGTTGTTGAGGTTCTCATGGATTCTGTCTTTTTCTTGTATACGGTTCCGTAGATTGTATGGGCAAGGTCTTCTTGTATTGGTTTGATTTGACGGGACTGTTTCTCCGCTTGTTCGTTGTGTCTTCTCGTTGTCGCTCTGGTCTGACGGGTCTGGTTATCACGTCCACTAACTTCCATTCGGGATCCACTTGTAGTCGTAGCATTCCTGCGATCAGGCAACTTTGATGGACCTGCAATGGACTGTACTCCTGGTGAAGAGGTATTAGGTCTTTGAAACTTATTGTTATTGGACGAGAACGAGGAAGGGATCGACCTCTTGATTCCTTGCCTTTGCTCAGGAGCGTGTCTTTTCCGGTCCTGATGATCAGATCCTTGTCGGGATCTTTTCCTACATATCTTGGATCTTTTATAGCTGGGCCCTTCGACGCAGTACTGTTAATTTTACGTTTATTTCTGGGGATCTCCCGTGTGGTGTTACTCTGCCGTGATCTACACCTCTCACTTTCCTGACTAGAGGTTTTCCTATGCTCTTTAAACTGTCCTTGATTTGATCTATTTGACCCATGACTAACTTCTTGTTCGTCATATAGAGTTTCTATCGGACTATCTGAACTAATCGTGTCTGACTGACGAGGTCGGTACACTCGAACCTGATCAATATTAACAGTTATATTTCTTCCGTTTTTCCAAATAACTAAATTATTTCCTTTTATTTCTAAAACCTTATAGGGACCTTCAAACTTAGGCATAAATTTTCCCACTTGTTTCTTACCCGCAGCACTTAAGAAATGTGTTTGAAGTAAAACCAAATCGTTCACTTTGATGTGAACATCCCTCCTTCTGAGATTGTAATGTTTTCCCAATACCTATGCCGTTTTTGCATATTTCGTCTTGCCTCATCGAATAATTTTTTGATGTTATTACCAACATATTTCGCATCCTCCTTAACATTTATGAGCTTGCTAAACGGAGTTATGATTTTCCTTCTAAAAACAACTCAGCCGGAGTTTTATTTGTCGTCTCATTTACTGCCGTGCGTAATGCGAAAGCGAACTCGTGTAGAAATTGGTCCCAGTTTTCATGATTTTCTTCAACAAAAGAAGCTATCATTTGAACTAAATTTCTATTCACTCTCTCCGTGAGATTAGACTGTGGTCTGTACGTTACCGTTTTCATATGTTTGATGTCCAACCTGTGACTGAGATGTTCAAACACGTCAGAAATAAATTGGGGGCCGTTATCACTTATTAACGCTATATAGTTATTAAAAAAGGCATTAGCTATTGTCTGGGCTGAAGCTTTACGAAGAGGAATCAGCTCACACCACTTAGTGAAGTGGTCAGTTATAACTAATATGAATTTATATCTCTCGGGTCGGGATGCGGGGTAGGGACCTACTAAGTCTAGCGTTACAATTTCATTTGGATATTTCGAAACTATAGGCATTAAACGACCAGCTGGTAGCGCGTTTTTATAATTAAACTTTTGACACCGGTCACAGGTTGAAACATATTCAAATATATATTTTCTCATAAATGGAAAATAGCACGTGTCACGAAGTTTAAGATATGTCTTCCTCTTTCCGAGATGTCCTGCTAATGGCAGATCATGAAATTCTTTCATTATATCTTTTCGAAGAGAACCAGGAATATAAACTCTTAGTTTCTCCTAGATTAGAAAAATACTTCGCGTAAAGAGGAGACCATTTATTAACTTTGAAGTCCTGGGACCAACTCTCGCATATCGTCGCATTAACAGAACCGTCATCAGGGTTTTCTAAGTATCGATAAATATGTCCTAATTCAGGATCTTCTCTCTGTTCCTTAATGAATTGTTCACGGAATTTATTGCGAGGGCTCTAAGAGCTAATTTGCGATCCCTCGACACTGTCTACTGGATTTCTTGATAAAAGGTCTGCGACCACGTTTTGAACACCAGGTCTGTGCTCCCATTCTATGTTAAACTCTGACAATTTCAATGCCCATCGGATCATCCTACTTGATAAATTCTTACCATTGGTTAACTTCGTTAACGCTGCGTGATCTGTAATCACTTTCACAGGTAGGGGTCCAAAATAAGTTTTAAACTTATTTAGAGCCCAAATTACCGCCAAACATTCTCTTTCGGTAACCGTATAATTACGTTCTGCTTTATTAAGGGTTCGAGACGCGAAAGCAATAGGTTTTTGATTTTGTTGAAGTACAGCACCAATTCCGACCCCCACTTGCATCAGTGAATAAATTGAACTGTTCAGAAAAATTTGGTAATTGCAAAATTGGTGCCTCCGTTAGTGTGCGTTTGATCTGATCAAAAGAATCCTGTGCTTCTCCCGACCAGTTAAACTTCGTCCCCTTTTTCTTTAATTGGTACAATGGTTCGCATATATCTGCGTATCGCGGAATAAATTTTTGGTACCAACCCGTCATCCCTAAAAATTTTGACACTTCTCTATTATTTTTGGGAGGTTTCATTTCCGTAATTGCCCGAATTTTCTTATTGTCAGTTTCGATTCCTTCTTTACTAATAATCAGGCCTAAATATTTGAGTTTGTCACGAGCGAAGTGACATTTTCTTTATTTAATGTTAGCCCTGCGTCTCGTAATAAGGTAAAAACCTGAGTTAAATGATCAAGATGGTCTTTGAACGATGGAGATGTAATAATAACATCATCCATATAAACGGACACGAAACGCCCAATAACGGGTTGGAGGATTATATCGATAGCCCTTTGGAAATTAGGCGCCGCCCCAGAAAGACCAAAAGGCATGCGTAGGAATGCAAAAGTGCCATTGCGAGTGATAAACGCTGTTTTTCTATGTCCTTTGGACTAATCGCCAACTGAAAATAGCCACTTCTGAGATCTAGAGTGGACATAACGTTGGTGTGAGGTATATTGGTGAGTAAGTCATCAATAACCGGTAATGGATATCGAGGATATTTGGTAATTGCATTTAGTTTCCGATAATCGATCGCGAAACGATACGCCTCGGGAGAATCTGGAGGAAGGTCATTGTTCTTTCGAGTTAATACGACTGGAGATGCATAGGGTGAATTAATAGGACAAATTGTACCATCCGTAACATTTTATCTATGTGATAATCGATGATGCCTTGTTTGACCCGGTCGTACTTGTATGGTCTCGACACTACCGGTCCTTTATCTCCAGTATCTATCTCATGATATACAACATGCGTTAATCCCGGTTGATCGGAAAATAACCCTTTAAAATTATTAAATAAGGCTTTTAATTGCCTCTGTTGCTCGTCATTAAGTTTCGATTCTGTGAGATCAATATCAACGAGTTTCGGCTCTTTAGGCGTTTGTTTGATCAGATGATCGGGAATGATTAAGGATTTCTGATCAAAATCTAATGTTAATCGCGACGCCTTCATAAAATCAATCCCTAGAATGCACTGATACTGCATGTTATCAAGTATATGGAATTCCCAGGGTTTCTGAAATTCCCTGATTCTAATTTGTAATTCGACTCTACCCAAATGATTGCACGGGGCTCCTTGTGCTGTCACGACTCTGTCTTTCGTCTTTTGACGAGGTCGGTATGAAAATAATTGCGGTATACCTCCTCCGAAATAAAGATTTCTCTGCTCCCGTGTCCCATAGTGCGGTAATAAAGGTTTCATTTAATAGAATAGGGACATACGGTAATTCGACTGGGGTCATTCTTATAGAGGATACTCTGATAGGCCGATGATCCCAAACTGGAGGATTTTCCGTACCCCGCGATCGATTACCTCCATATTCACATCGATCGCTTAAAAGTTTAAATTTCTACTTCGTTCATTTTGACCTCGAAATGAACTATTTCTCGACCCGCTTTGTCGACCGCCTTGACTGTGGAATGGTTGATCCGATTGTCCACTTTGGCGTCTACCTTCGAATCTGCGATTTGCGAAACCTTGGTTTTCGAATCGATTAAATTCCCTTTGTGGTCGGCTATTATTGGCGTATCTCTCATTATTTCTGTTTTCCCTCAATTTTCCTGTCTATGCCGGGTATTAAAACGATTGTTTTCATGAGGGCCTGAACTTCTAAATCCCTCACCGAACCTCTGATTTGCCTATGCATAAAACGTTCTTCGTATTTATCAACGATTTGTAGGAGATTGGCAGTATTTCGTGGATGTCTAACTTCGACATAATCCAAAATTTGAGGTTCTAATCGACTAATGACGTGATCTATTAATTTTTCCTCCGACATTTCTAGTTTAAGTATTTTATGAATTTTCAACAATTCATAAATAAAGTCCGAAGGTTGTTGATCTCGTCTTTGTGATGAGGAATAAAATCGCGTTTCTAGTTCTGACCTGTTTCTGACCACGGGAAATTGTTCTGACAATGCCCGTTTTAAGTGCGCGTAGTCTGTTGTCTTATCTTCGATGAATCTATAACCTAGAACTTCGAACCAGTCGAGTGCTCGACCTTTGAGATGACCTTTCAAGTAAGCACATGCCAGTTGTGCAGGTATCTCATAATACGCGAGATTATGATCAATATTCTCCAAAAATCATCTATGTTCTCAATCCCCGAAAAATATTGTTCCGGAATGATTCTAAAACTGGATCCGACTCTATTCTCGGGATTTATACGTTGGGCGCCATTGTAATGGTCTCTGGGGACCTCACTTTGAGAACTAGGATAATTAGGAGACATAAATGAACCAGTAGCCATTTTTATAAATAACTTTCTTTATTTGAATAACTTTCTCAATTAAAATCAAAGACTTATTAACAAATCCGAATAATAATATTATGAGATTTTAATTATAATAATCTTCAAATTAACTCAATTAATTAATAATCTAATTAATCAATTCATTAAATAACGATCACGCAGAAATTACCACGATAAGAGATCCCAGAATTATATTCAATAATGTTCTTAATGAACATTTAACTTTAATCTCACTCTTAAAACTTTAATGAGACTTTAAATATAATTTTATATTTACCACTCGTAGTCTCAATCCTTCTTGAGATTAAATTATCAATAATATTCCAATTCAAAATTACTATAACTCTATGTCACAATGTCTATCTCCTACTGTTCTAACTTTACTATTTCGTTCGACTTAAATAGTGAATCTAATCTACATAACAAGTAATCCTGTCCGCTTTCTGGAGTTGATTGGAAATAGGTTGGGAATTAAATTTCCCTAAAAGGTCGGTTCAGAAGGTTAGTGATAAAGTTCCGTATAGATTCGTCACACAGTTAAAAAGTCCATACATTGAAACATATTGTCTATAGCAGCATTTTCAATAGTACCATATTTTTCAATCATTTCAGCCCACTGCTCTCGGGATATGGTTATTTCTTTAAAAGTGGGCTCTTTATCCGGACCGTATTTAATGCGCTTGAAAGTAAAATCAATCAAGTTCTCACTGGTTATTTGAATGTGTCGTTCAGGAGGGAAAAGTCCACTTGGTAATTCCTCCAGTGATTCCGGCACTTTCTTTTTACGCATGATGTATTCGATCCACCGTGGGTCTAACGTTATTCACTCGGGAGTTGGGTAATATGTTTTTCCATATTTCTTGAAACGTCTTATGTGTACTGATACGGAAACATTATAGGTGCTTGCAAAGACAAAAACAGCATCGCCAATTGGAAATACTCCATCTGGTATGCAATCCTCGGTAAATTTTCCATACTTCTGAAAATAATATATCAAAATTAATAAAGATCAGAAATATGTAAAAAACATTATAAAAACTAAATATAAACATATTAAATTTATTTAATTTTGTTGCTTACTTTTGAAACTTCTCTTCTGGCTTTCTTATTTGCAGAAGATTCCACGGCTTTTCCAAACTTTCGTTTTTCGCTATGTGTTTCAGACATCATCATTTTTTTTCTTGTTGAATACAGTCCACCGCAATACTAACAAACGAAGTTAATTTTGAACTAAAATGTGATAAGGGTCTAACGCATATTGACCGAATTACACTTGAGCGGCGTTTGCTGAGTGGTTGAAAGCAATGCTTTCAGCTCTAAGCATTGAGATAATTTCTGACGTAGAATTCAGTCGCCATCTTGTAGAATCAAGATCAGACAAGTTAAATCGTAACCCGTTCACACTGATGACGAGTATACTACGGCCCATTTTTCTGAATAATCAATTTACTTTGTATCTTTACTGTGTGTGTATGTAATCATTATACTGAATTAAAATTTACAAATTATTAAAATAATATAAATTAAATTTTTTTATTTCATTTTAATTAAGAAAATGATTTTAAAACACGTCGCCATCAGCTTCACCTGCAAAATTAAATTCATGAAATTATAAACATAAGTTTTCTTCAGGTCTGTATGCCTTCATAGGACAATGGTTAGCGTAACTGAAAAACTATTGTCCTGTGGAGACATTTTGATCTGAGGCCGTGATTTTGAATCTGGATTTATTATTATTATTTTTTTATTTGAGCGTTATTTACTTCAATCATTTTAAAATCTATAATTAGTGTATATTATAATCAATAGGCGGCGCCATGAGCACGTTTAACATTCTCATACTTCAATTTTTTGTGCACATTTTTTAAAAACAACTCAATTTAGCTGTAGGAGAAAACAATTCAACTCGAAAACCAAAACCATTCCAGGAGAAAAACAACTCAACTTGGCAGTAGGAACGAAACAACTTAACTTGGCAGTAGGAACGAAACAACTCGACTCTGCACCGACTTTACAGCAGAATCGGCTATTCTTATCAAATACCGACTATTCATCCGAACGACGGAAATAGAAATAGGGTCAAATGATTGCCAATTATAATCTGACGTTTAGATTTCTGTGCTCTCGTTGAGTAACATAAGTCACAATTAAGAAGAAGGGATTGAGAATAGTTCGCCTGTGAACAGAGATGTCAGTAATGTAGTGAAACGAGCATTTTGCGGTTTTGACTCTGGATTGTGTACGTTTCCTGTGAAGAAAAATGCTCAGCAGTCATCATATAGTTCAAAGCGGTCCCACACAGCAGTTAAATACACTACGAAAAACCGGTATTCAGAAAAGAGTACAGAATGCTCACTTTTGAATACGTCACATACTCAAAATAGCTCCAATGCAAACATACTCAAATTTGAGAATAGCCCATTCTCATCTTTGGCAACGACTACATACTCAAAATTGTAAACATCACATACTCATTTTTGAACCTGTTACTAGATCAAACTTGAGAATATGACAACTAAATGAGTGTGTAATGCACTCATTTATGAGTATTTATGGGTCAAATATTACCACTTAACTTCCAAAATCTAAATTCTTTATGCTTTTATTGTGTTACAAAAAGGTACTTGCGTATCATCGCAGAAGTGCCAACGTTCAAGATAATTCGCCATGTCTCGTACGCGCTGAATTAACAACCATGTACTTCGTTTTATATAATGTCGCTAATATTTTTTAGGTGATACGCAAGTTCCAACAAAAATATATTTTTTCTTTTTAAAAATGTAACGCTATGTGATCATAAACTATATTATTTTTGAACTTATACCTCAAATTTAAATCTTTATTTTTGTTATTTTCAGATTCGATGCAATAGTTAAACAAATGTGTGAGCAATTTGGCTCATTAAAAGTTATATTTCTAGAAGAAATATATTGTCTCGTTAAAATCCTATACAAACAGAAAATTAGCTTTTATTTAAAATCAGTTTTTCAATAAGTATCTTGGAAACATTACGATGAATAACAGACTTTTCATATTAAAAATTTTTAAACACAAAGTAAGAAAGGAATAGTTTCTTTACATATTATGTAACATGAAAAGAAAAAAAACTTCTAAAACTTATAAACCCGACTAAAATAAGTCATTAGCCTCCCCCCCCAGGTGAGTAAGTAATTTTTAACATTTTTTTGTTTAAATCGAAACATACACAACCCAACTCTCAACACTCATCAACCGAGCTACTGAGACTTCCTTTTAATCCATCCAGATGGAAATAATGCATTGTAATATATGTTACAAATCAAGCTCACTTTTATATCAACTGATTTTATACTCTATCACCAAAGAAAACAAATATTGTAGTTTTTAAATCAAAAATTAAAATATTTAAGAAGTTTAGTCCTTAGAATAATGTAAAAACAACTGATGGGAGGCCAGAACGAATTCAGCAGACCTCTAAATTCCAAAGTCAGTTTCTTGGAATTCGTTTGAGTTCCCCCTCACCGGACACAGTGAAATTCCTTCGGCAAGGGTGTGCCAGAAAGTTCCCGCGCCTGGGAGTCACTAGACCCATAAATTGTGGGGTGCGTCAAGGGATTTCCCGCGCTTCCAAAAAGTTCACTAAACCCATAGATTTTGGAATGCTGTAACTCTGCGCTGGTCTCTGGACCAATAGAGAAGCGCAGGAGCGGACAAGATAAAGAAGCCGCGCATGAGCTTGGGTGTGATTTGGCGGACTTTAAAAACGGACGCAACCCCGAATTCAGCAGAGGGATACAACCAAAACTGACCCATTAACTAAAAATCTAATTTCTCCTTTTTCCCAAGTGGACTCCAGCGCCGACCAATGAATCCCTTCTGGCCTTATATCATCTCTCCCTTCAGTACACAGCGAAACGATAAGTTGAACATTTTGTTTAAGTAGTAATTATCTTCTGTAAACTTTAAAATAAGAATAAATATTCAATTAACTTTTATGGCTGTGAGCAGTTAATTTACGATTACTAACTTATTAATTTAATCATGGTGCAATGTGAATTACAGAACCTGGGTTAAAATGCAAAATAAAGTAAATTAAAAGTAGTGTTGCATCACAACTAAAACAGTAGACTTTTACATTTACAAAACACTTAAAATGCACAAATTTTTAACCAACTGGAAAAAGTTTTTAGAAAAGTTTTCAGTGGTCATTTAGAAGAAAAAATTAACATCTTACGACCAGTCGAACCATAATCAAGCCGGTTTACTAGTGTACAGCATTTTTTGTAATGATTCACTGTAATTAAAAAAAATAAATAAATAAAATCTTTGAAATATTTATTCTGGAAATTGTACATATATATATCAGACATTGAAAAAAAAAGGATATAAGTGTGATTTTTAAAACAATATGCCTTCATCCATAAGAGTTATTTTTTATTGATTTTTTTTTATAAAAACTATCTCTCTCTATATAATCCATATTATAGTCAACTCCATTCTTATTTGTATAGCATAGCTTAGCTTATGTTTTAATGTAATATACATCAAATTATCATTTTAAAAATAGAAAGTTCTAATGTGTAAAGAAACAAATAATTAAACAGATTTTTTTTTATTTTTATCAAATCAATTGCATGTCTTACTAAATATAAGTGAAAATGCCTTTTAAACAGTGTTTCAAATAAATTACATGTTAGGATACATGAGTCATCTAAATTATATACTGAAAAATTTATAGATAGCTGGTTCTGAGAGGAATCTTAAGAGTTTCCTCGTTAGAGTAAAATCTCCGCAAATGTTCTTAATTATATAGTATTCTAAGCGACAATTTACAAAATTTAGCATAACAAATGTAGTACCATGCTCCCCCCGTATGACTGTTTTGAATATGAGGACAAAGACTGCAATGGGAATCAAATGGTCTTTGGCAGGAAGTGTAAAATGTATGAAATTTGTAAACTATTTTTTATCTATAAAAGAAAAAAAATCAGAACTATGTGCAAAATTTAAAATAAATTATGAATTGTAATATAAGTAGAAATGAAACTAATGCAAATGAAAAAAAAAGCATTTATAATTCAGAAACAAGGTAAAAGGTTTTAAAAAATTCAATTTTTTGACTAGTACACATAAAGGCATGCCTTGCTGAGTGAGGGAGTATTAACGTAGCACTGTTCAACTACACAAGGACTTTTGGCGACAGACCTCGTAATCTTGAACCATGGTCAAGTGATAAGGACGACACTTGTGCTGCCACCCCTCCACTTCTAACTACCACACCAGCAGGAGGACGCTTGAGTTCTCGACAGATTCTAACTCATGACATACCAGCCACGAGTCTGTTACCTTGACCACTAAGCTACCATGGCCACCACGACTTGCTGAAGTTAACGTTTACAAAAACTATTGTTCAAAAAATACCTCTCGTCGGAACAATATATACATATAGGGAGCTAATTTATCATTTCTTTATACACAAAACGTCTTTTAGGCACGTTTTTGAAATCACTGCAAATAAGATTTTGGAATCTATTAGTTTTCAATCCAAGAAGGTGGTCTCACACTAAGAACTCAACATGTAAGTAATTTAAAAGAATAGCCTATTCCTGACAAAAGAGGAATTTTAAAAAAAGCAAAAATGTGCTATTATTGTAGAAAAATATGAGTATCAGGATTTAAAGAAATAGAACACAAGATATTTAGAAATGCCCGGAAAAGAAACAGAAGAAAAATGGAAAAATAATAACTGTTAAAAACTAAACAAATTTTAAACCAAAATAAGAAATCAATATCAGGATGTGAAAAGATTAATGATGAAGTGTTATAAATCCGATTTGTTAAATGTTTTTTTATATATTCGTGGGCTTTGAATATATAGAAAATAATTCGAATAATTTTCAATAAATCCAAAAATTCCAAGTTTTATTTGTGAATTTTGATCAAGGAACATCTAAAAATGCATTATTTAAAAATAAAGTTGAAGTAAAATTACAATTTGCTGCCAGTGAAAAAAGAATTATTTCCGATAGATTTACCATCGTGACCATGCAAATTTGCATTGTAAACACCTGCAATAAAACATACAGCTGTCAAATTATTTAACCTGTCTGTAAACTATTTTCATCTTTTCATAATGACCAAAATAAGCAAAATCTCAATCTAGAATAAGAATTTTCTTTTGAAAAAAAAAAAAGATTATTAGAAAACAAAGTGTAAATTTAGTAATCCTTTTAGTCCATATAAATTGAAAGTGGAGCCCTGATATTCTTTTAATAAAAGATTTAGTAAACACCACAATAATATTTGAAATGTCCACTTATGAATAAATGACAGAAGACTAAAACTGCAATCTAGACAACGGGAAGCATGGAAAGGTTTGTTTGTGAAAAAATCTACTTAAAATTGTATGAAATTAATAAGGATACTGCCATACATATAAATCAGTAAAAAATTAATTTTAATATACATAATAAAATAAAATTACAAAAGAGAATAAAATTAAAAAATATAAGGAAAGAAAAAGCAATGAATGGCAACCACAAAACCAGATTTAAAGGTATTGGTAACCATATTGTAATGTTATCGCCTAACTTGACAATTGTCAACAACAACACTTGGTACGTAGTGTACCGATATCAAATTAGAACATTAATTTCAATACTCAAAAACGACAAGCTGTCTCCTTTCCCCTCCAACCTGAAATGTAAAAAAAAAGTCTTTTAAGGATGCTTTCTAATACCTATCTTGTTTTTCTGCTTTTGTAATTCCATGGAAGAAACTTGATATTAATAGCGGACAAGTATAATTGAATATGAATAAATATTATGATAATTTTCTGAGATACAAGTCTCACTTTTTTTCCCTCTGAAACAATCGAGGGCCAGCTTTACGAATTAGCTTTCAACGTCCCATTATCTAAAAAGAAGAAACTTGTTTCATCTATGCTTTAATCTGTTAAAAAAATATTTATGTCAATAAATATATTTTTCCAACTAATGCAGTAGAAATAAAAACACAGAAATCTTGGTCTACATGAAAAAATGCAATATCTATAAAAGAATTACTTGTTTTATTGTTATGGTGCTTCCTGTATGTAAATTCTTATAAAATCTTTGCTGTAATAAAATACAGGGAACACCAGTAGGATCACAGGACTCAGAAAGGAGGAAACGTAATCTCACATATCATACCGTGTTCCCTGAAGATATTACATATATGTAATCATGATTCTCAACAAATAAATAAAAGCGCGCGTAAAATATACTTAATAGGGTTAAATATCAAGAATTTGATGTATATCTCATTCATTTTTATCCAAATGAACAAAACACTATGGTCACATTAAAGGTGTGTTATAAACCAGAAGATCAATATGTTGTAAATTAAAACTTACTTTGACTGGGCTTGTGTGTTTATTATATATACGGTTGGCCACAAAAGTGTTCCTACACTTGCAATTTCTTATAAAATTTAATGTCTTCGACTAATAAAAATTAATATATTGTGATTGTAATTTTTTTGTGATATCTGCAACTTGTTCTTAATGGAATGACATAATTATTTAAAAATAGTATAACTATTTTTTTAAAAAATTAATAATCAAAAAGCTACTAAAAAATTAAGCCACAAAAGTCGTCGTACACTTAACAAAAATCTCAACTTAGCTTTAAATATTGTATTTATTTCTTAATTTAGTACTTAGTAGGATATCTTTTAGTGTCCACAACAACTTTTTAGCATCTTGGTATAGATTTAATCATTTTTTTGTAATTTCTGCATTGATTTTCCTCCATTCTTCTGTGATTATTGTTTTTACTTCACATTTTGTGTTTATTTGTCATGTTTTCTATTTTTTTACATCAAAATCTCACCAAATATGTTCCACTTGCTGAAATAAAGTGTATGAGGAGGTGTTTTCATAATTTGGGGACAGTGTTACATTACACCAGTGGCGTACATTGAGAACATTGCGCTTGGCGTCTTACCCTGTTAAAAAATTAAGTCGTCTCCAATATCCAAATTTTGGGCAGATAATTTAAAATTTCTCTTTAAAATATTTAAATAGAGCTCATGATTTACAATACCATAAAAAAATGCCAAATTACCTAATTCTGAGACCAATTTATACCCCCACGCCAGAACACCTTCACTTCCATACTAAAATGTGGAGGTTGAGGAGTTTATGATCCACATAAATTCATGGGATTAAACTCCTTATTTTTTCATTTACAAGATATTATAGGCCCATTGGAACCAAAAATGTTGAATTTTCTGCCATCCCAATCAATTTGCTGTCAATTTTGAATTTTCTGAAACTTAATCCCAAGAATCTAGTTGGATCAATAAAAAATGGAGGGGGAGTGTTCTCCTGTGGGGGGGATATTTTAAAGAGAAATTTTAAATTATCCGCCCAAAATTTGGATATTGGAAACGATTTCATTTTTTAAACAGGATGATGATGTCAAGCGCACTGCTCGCAATGTTCGTCACTGATGTCTCTATAACTGACCCCTAATAATGAAAACACCTCCTCATACACTTTATTTAGCCCAGTAGAACATATTTGGTGAAATTTTGATTTTAAAAAAAGAAAGCATGGCACAAATAAACACAAAATGTGAAGTAAAAACAATAATCTCAGAAGAATGGAGGAAAATCGATACAGAAATTACAAAAAACTGATTAAATCTATACCAAGGCACTTAAAAGTTGCTATGGACACTAACATATATATCCTACTAAGTACTAAATTAAGAAAGAAATACAATATTTAAAGCTAAGTTGAGATTTTTAAGTGTGCGAAGACTTTTGTAGTGTAATTTTTCAGTAACTTTATGATTAATTTTTTTAAAATATAGTTATAATATTTAAAAAAAATTAATTATGTCATCCCATTAAAAACAAGTTGCAGATATCACAAAAAATTGCAATATATTAATTTTTATTAGTCGAAAACATTAAATTTTATAAGAAATTGCAAGTATTCGAACACTTTTGTGGCCCACTGTATATAATATCAGATTAATAAGATTTTTTAGAAATATCCCATTAGTTTTCAATCAAAGCAAAGTATTAAGTTCAAAAAGTATAGCGTTTCTGCAGTGGCGTAACGTACACCCCCATATTGTGGGGTGCCTTGGGTTCTAGGGGGCCCAAAACTTGACTTTGCAGGACCATTTCCTTTCTGCACTATGCTATAAGAAAAATCGGTACTTACATATTATGGCAGATTTCTTGCGTGTTTCTGTTCATGCACAATATACCTGCATACAGAAGTTTTTGCACCAAAGCAGGATTAATTTTTGGTACTTACATATTGCAACTGTTTTGGTGAGATTGTATCAATTGAAGCACAAGGTCGTGTCAATTGAGCATGAACAACTTATGTAAAAACAGGGTCGCCAACTATTTTGAATGTTGGCATTGATGCAATAATATGTACCTACATTTTCTCGTCCTTTAATCCGTTCAGAACCAGTTGATTTTCGCTGTTAAGCCTAACTCCATTTCAAAATTCATATAAATTCTCTGCCAAAAAATTTACGGCTTATAATCATTCCAAATCCAGATAACCTCAGTATGGTCACAGGACTCAGAAAGGGGAAAACGTAATCTGGCATATGATACCGTGTTCCTTGAAGTGACCACATATACGTAATCACGGATAAATAAATAAAAGCGTAAAATATACTTAATCAGGTTAAATATCAAAAATCTGATATATATCTGATTTATTTTCACCCAAATAAACAAAACACTATGGTCACATTAAAGGTGTGTAATATAACAGAAGATCAATATGTTGTGAATTAGAACTTACTTTGACTGAGCTTGTAAATTTATTATAAAAAAATATCAGATTAATAAGATTTTTTAGAAATATCACAATAATTTTCAATCAAAGCAAAGTTTTATGGTCATGAAAGTATAGCCTTTCTGCAGTGGCTTAACATACACCCTCATATTGCGGGGTGTCCTGTGTCCTTAGGGGCCCAAAGCCTGAAAGTCACCAAGTATACCTACCCTTCGTAAAATCCAACTTGGGGCTCAAAACCTGACTTTTCAGAGGGGCCCAAATGTTCTCTGTCATGCCGCTGCCTTTTTGCACTATGTTATAAGATAAATCGGAACTTACATATTATGGTGACAACGTTCAAGATAACTCGCCCAGTTACATGTGTTGTTTGCGCTGAATTGGCAATTTCATGTGTTTCGTTTCATATAATGTTACCAAAAGGCTGTAATAATATGTAAGTACTGTGATAAATCTAATTTAAACAATGCAGATAAATTATTAATAAGACAAAATATCCATTAAATATTAGTAGTTATGTAGATTTAATTTTTATACTTAATGTCTAATACCGAAAAGTACAAATCATTCTTGAAATATATTATGTTCAATTTTACTCATTCTGTAATTTCTGTTCCGTTAATTTTGATTCTTTCAATATTGGAAATTCAAAGGAATCATAAAATAAGTGTGTGGTGATCCCCCTGGGTCACACCTTGAACACCAAGATTAATTTGAGGCAAAGAACCACTAAGAGCCATTTTGAATAATAATAATATTTATTTATTATTATAATTTTCTCAAAAAAATCTCTGATAACATATAATAACATAATGTTACGTCACTTAAAGGGATTCGCCTTTATATTAAATTATATTACTAATAATGCAATTAATTAATAACTAAGCTCAAGTCAAGTAAGGTTTACCGAAATAGAAGATCCGAGAAACACACGTATTCGAATTCTTAACTTTCATTAACTTTAACTAAGTAGCTTAAACTGACTCTTATTTTAAGCGTACGTGAATTATATTTACCGCTGGCTCATATCAGCTTTCTGGTACGTCTCGCAGCACGACGTCTTCACGAATCTAATCTCCTTGAATCTTCTAGTAATGTGTTTAAAGTTACTGACTCAATAGCCTTCCATCATCTCTCTTTCTATCTCGCAACGCTCGACTTAAATACCTTATCTAATTTAAATATCCCGTACATCTTTCTGGAGTTGATTGGAAATATATACGCGAATTTATATTCCCCAAAAAGACGCCTAAGAAGATTAGTGGAAAGGTTCCGTACATATTCGTCACATCTCCCTCCAAAAAGAAAACGGGATTTTTCGTAGGTCACAAACGGCCTGAAAATAAATTACGTAACCAATTCCTAGACTTGATTTATAGTCTAGACAACTTTAATATATATATCTACCAATCGGATAATAAAAATTCTCCTTCCTTAAGGGAAAGAAAAAAATTGCGACCTAAAACTACACTTTAAAGGACGTAACATTTACAGAATTAGATTTCCCTACACCACGCCCATTTGGCTCTGGGGCGAGGGAAAAACCACCGAAGTGGTAAAAAATCTACCTGCGTGGTTTACTTAACTACTTAAAAATCTACTTAAATATTATAGAAACATATTCGGACTTGCATCTTGCTTCTTTTGTTCACTATACAATGCTCAGGGTCAGCTACCCTGAAATGAGAACTTCTTTGTGTGAAAAAACAAACATCTATAGTATATACAGATTCCATCATTTTTTACATAACATTTTCATATACATCTGTGACATCGTCGATTGTTGTGAATCCCCATCTTTCGATTCACGATAAGTTTTATAGTTTCCCCAGCTGTTAAGTGACAAGTACGACGTCTTCAATTGTTGTGAACTCCCACCCATCGATTGTCCCTGAATTTTTAAGATCCACCAGCTGTAAAATGGCCAGTGCACGTGGCCGTTGTTTATTGTCTGAACTCGGGGAGTGACGACAGCCAGACGGGTCGCCATAATGGTAAAGGAGAGCCGGTGCCCCATTGACAATAGGCGAAGCCTGTTTTAAAAGAATCATGTCGTCTTTTCTGGTGTTGAGAGAAGGGGATACTAGAAACAGGTGGCGTGATAGACAAGTGTGTCCAGATGTTGGACAAGGAATTATGGCACTTTGGGCCAGACGGCTCGGGTGTGTTATGCGCAAATAGGACGAGGGAGGCCGAGAGAAACTTTTGTGACCTGCCAATGAGATGGGACGAGGGGCATGTTGTGAACACACCCCTGATGTTTAAAAGGGTTCTTTTTCAGGAGACGAAAAAGAAGAGACGAGAGAGAGAGGAGCCCTGGTTGGAAAGGACGGGAAGAGAGCGTTAAAGAAAAGGGTTTAGTCCGAGATTGGAGTGGAAAGACGATGAACGCCAGTGACGTTGAGAAAAGAATATAGACTGACTGCAAGGGCTTGGCATATGAACTGAATTCTATTGCTTCAGTAACAAATTGTTTAGCAAATAAACAATGCTTTATTTTTATATTAGGCTGTAACAATTTATTGATGGTTAGCTATACACGACATTACACATCAATTGAAGCATCTGGTTCCTTAACATTCCAATTCTATACATGCTGCGCTTGTTAGTATTAAATGTTAGCTCTACCTAATTACGCCGCGTCCCAAGTCACGAGATGCGAGATAATATATATATATATATATATATATATATATATATATATGAAAGAAATATGTATTATATGTCAAAAACAAGAAATAATAGATAATGAACATAACAAGAAATAGCGTAATAAAAATATAAAAGCTGAACATGAAAAACAAAATTATAGAGAAATAAAAGAAGTACAAAAAAAAGAAGAACCTAGCGAGTCAGAAAGCAATTTCGGACTTAGGACCGAATAAGTGGGGTTAAACTAGTTTGAAGGCGCCAACCTTCCCCCTTTGCAACTCGGTAGGAAAACCAAATAAAATAAACAAAGCTTCAGAGAAAGTATAACTCAGAGAGCATGATAAAACCAATCACTACTATTATGTAACAAACTCTCCCAAACTCTTAATGCAGAAAAATCACAAAATAATTATGTAAGAAAAGTAGAAAAATACTAGAACAATTACATAAGAAAAGTATCTTTCAAAAATAATTTAACAAAATTTCTTTACTCACAAAGCTTTTACGAAGAGAAACAAGCATCTTGCCATTAATGAAAGACAATTATTCACCAAGTTAAAAAATTCGAAAAAACATAAACACATATTTTGAGCTGACTTTTAAACCAGCCAGCAAAGACAAGTATAGAATGACGACAATCAAATATGGTAAAATTTGAATTGGTTGATTGTCAAAAATGTAAATTTGCTAGGCTCTAATTTGGTTGGTTGTCAAAAATGTGTAAGATGTTTAAGATGTGTGTGGAAAAATGTAAACTGTGATATGAGTGTTATGATATAATCTTCACAGCAAGACCACTAACATGCTGACTTTGAAAACCTATTGTTGTGTGGTGGATTTGGAATTCGAAGTAGCAAGACGGTTAATGTATTTGTGATGAATATAAGATCTCAAGAAATTAAAAGGGTATTCATGATCTAAACAACATTGAAAAAAATTTTTTTATATTATTGTATTTATCTATTTTGTGGGTAGTTAAGTTATCATTTCTAAATAAAAAATTCAAAATGATATTTCTGTAAATTGATATATGAAAATTACTGTTCCATACAGGAATTTTAATTATATGGAACTTAAACGAATCTCTTTTGTCAAAAATGTTACTGACTACATTATTGTTAATAAGATGCAAGTCTAAATCCAAGAATTCCACCCTATTAGAGTTGAAGTTAGTTTTAAGGAGCTTGAGATAATCAGGGTAGAATGTAATATTTGGTTTGTATTCACTATTTTTACCAAAAATTATTATATCATCTATATAACGATAAATTAAGTAAGAATCATTTATAACATGATCTATTTCAAAAAAATGTAAATATAGGTTCGCTAAACAATTACTAGCTGGACCACCCTGAGGTAATCCCTTTGATCTGTTTATAAAGATTATGATCAAATATAATGAAATTTTCTTTTAAAATGAGGTTAACAAGAATATCAAATTTTTCTTTTTTTTATTGAAGTATATAATTCATATTTATCATAAATTAACTGAAGAACCTTAATCATATCGTCAATATCTATAGAATTAAAAAGGTCCTCGAAATCAAAACCATGCATAGAAAAAATCAACATATCCTTAGTAACTCTAGCAATCTCTAAGCTATTTTTAATAATTGCCGTGTTTTGTAAATTATCAATTAGATTTTGAAGAAGAGATTGCAAGATCTTCCCAGACTTCGTGATATATGTATTGTATCCATTAGTGATACTACGGAATTTTATAGGGCTTTTATGAAATTTTGGTGTTAAAAATACTTGGATATTTAATATTATTTAGATGAATATTCAGTCTTTTGTTCAAAGCTAAAAGACGATTATCATCTTCTCTATTATTGTGAATTGATTTTTGAAATGAATTATTATTTAAAATGTGGTTACTTAATATTTTACTGTAAAAATATTTACAAATTATGGCATAATTAGCAGAGACTTTATCAACATATGTAATAACGAAGTCATTTTTGGATATTTACTATTGATGATTTAAGATCTTTATACATAATTTCATTTTCAACAGTAAAATCTAATTCCCCCGAATTTCTGTTGCCACATAAGATCTAAATTGATTGAATGCTTCAATTGGCATTCCGTATTTAATTGCCATTTTAAGGTAAAATTTATCTAAATCTTTTTTATGATTTGTTTCATAACATTAGATTTATTTTTGTGATCATAAGTCTAAAACCGGTACCCTTTTCCATAAAATTTCTTAACAAATCATCTTTCACGATGCTAAGGTCTCCTGTGACAACGTGCTGATGATAATCATCAATATAGTCTCGATATAGATTGCATCTACATGATTCAGAACTTAGGAGCTCCGAGATTTGATTATAATTAAATATAAATCTACCAAATTTCTTGTTGTATTTGAAAGCCTTTTTAATAATAATATTTTTAATAGGAAAAAAAAAAAGGATTGATATTTTTGAAATATACTTGAAAAATTAATTTTGTTAAAGGATTTATTCATAAATAATAATGAACAATATTCTGTAGAGTAATTTTCACTTGCATCTAATTTAATATTCATTTTTTGTACTAAATAGTTATTAAGGTCTCGAATCATATGCATACCATGAGAATCTCGAAAATTTATATCTGCTTAAAATATCTGTCATAGTTTTAATTTCAGTTTTATTCAAGCCAAACATAAACGATTTAATTAAGCCTGTGTTGTAGTTATCATCAAATTTAGCAGCTAATTCTAACATAGAATTCTTGAGGGTTGACATGTCTCTAGTAACTCTTTTTCTGCGTTTAGCTTTTGAAATTCTCGCTAAACGAATATTATTACTATTATCAATAAATTTATTAAAATTCGGAAGATATAATGAATTCTCGGATTTTTGTTTAAAAGTTTTAAAAGGCACTTTCACCTTTCCATATAACATTCAAACCATAAGGATAATATGATCTAAATGAATCTATAAAAAAGTTTTCGAACCATAATCTTTGTTTAATATTTGGCACTATTCTAATTATATGTACAGTTATGTTATTGAATCCATGTTTATGAAAGTGTCCTATCTCAATCTTAGCCTGGTTTTTGTTGCAATCAAATTTCCTTGTATCAGACCTATGCTGGTTCAATCTAATATTGATAGTGTTAGAGGTCTGACCTATGTAAGCAAATTTACATATGTTGCATGTCATTTTGTAAACACAGTTAAAAGTCTTACAAAATATATAACCTGCATCCATATCCAACTGTTCCCCACTCATCATGCCACACGCCTTGCATCTTTTATCAGTGCAAGATCTAAATTTTAGTTTTAAAGCATGAATATCTCTGAAAAACCGAGTTTCTAATATGTTACCAAAATCATTATCTCTTTGATTTTCATCTATACTATCGGAAAAATGAATATTTCGTTTTGTTGTACGAGATAAATTCTTATATTTAGAGTTCCAAAAAAATTCGAGTTTTAAAAAATCTAAAACGACAATGTTTAGATACAGAAGGGAAAGCAAAAAAATTCTGATCATCTTCACAATATTCCTTTATTACGCTTTCATCATATATAATCTAACATGGCGGACCTTTTGCCGCGCAACCGGGTGGTACAAAAAACAACTTCTCAGAGAGGAGACACCAGCCGAGTCCTTTCTAATATGCGTTCGCCTTCGTCAGCGCTCGTTGCACCTTTTAACAGGCTTATTTACTCATAAATCCTTACGCGATGGTAAAGAGTTCGCTCTATTTTCATTTATTACTTCCTTAATTTTGAACCTAAACTTTTCAAACCTGACAAATTCCCCCCCCCCCTCCGCTGAAGTCTGGCACAGCCAGATTGGCCAATTCTGACTGGCAAGTCCCCAGGGAAAAATATTATATTTCAATTATATCAAATTCCCCAAATCAAATAAAAATCTGGAAGATATAATAATTGTGCAAAAGAGTGGGCTGGTGAATCTTAACATGTACAAAAAAATAGAAAATGAATAACAAAGTATAAAAAAAAATTTGGTATAAAACTTTGTTTATAGAATTGTTTTTGAAAAATATCACACATCTAATACTTCCACTATGACTATAATAATAATGAGGTTAATAAAAAACAACATAAGATAAAGATAATTCACATTAGACATTCAAAAATATAGTAGTACTAAACAACATAACATAAGATCAAGTGAAATTCTCACTAAATGTGCACCAATAGTAAACAATGTTAATAAAGTGATAAATGTTGAAAAGTTACAAGTACTTCAAAATGGTATTGAATGTTGGAATAATGAGTACATAAATACATAGAAAGAATAGGTATAGAGTAAATAACATGATTTTAGGAATAATGGTAAAGTACATACAAAGAATAGATATAAAATCAGTAACAGCAAAATGAGTTTAGGAATAATGGTAAAGTAAATACATAAAAAAAACATATGGAGTAACTAACAGCAACATGATTGTTAGACATTTAAAAAGTCGGATCCATAATGGTAAAGTACATACAAAGAATAGATATAAAATCAGTAACAGCAAAATGAGTTTAGGAATAATGGTAAAGTAAATACATAAAAAAAACATATGGAGTAACTAACAGCAACATGATTGTTAGACATTTAAAAAGTCGGATCCAAATTTTTATGATCTCCTTGTGTTGTTTTTCCAATCCCGTTCCATGATCTCAATGAAAGTAAGCACAAATTCGAACCCGATCTTTTTTGAGTTTCGTGATTTGTGGTTAAGCAACTGCCATGCAAATCGAGCGAGTATTTAAACTCGGCTCATGTTAGTTTTTCAAGAGGGAAGGAGAAACAGAAATATAAGAAGTGTGTGAGTGGTTTAACTCTTAGAGGGAGAGAAAGGCTGGTTGGCAATGCAACTGCAGGTTGCATCACCATTTTAGATTAGAAATTCATTTTACAATATTAGAAGACGGTTCGAATCGGATGTCTCTGGTAATATGATTTTTGAACTTATATTTTTTTATCGCTCCAGTAACGAGCAAAGTGACTTTATGATTGATTATTAAAGGCCAATTTTAAGAAACTGTTTTTCGTCTTCATGCCTCCTCGACACATACATTTCACTGCTAGCTTTGCAAAATTTAAATGAGTTTACCAATAAGTGTAACAAATTTGGTTATGGGCCCAGTCCATGTACTGTGTCGAGACAGGCTAAGCAGTTGAACCAGGCCATGAACTTTGTCTATTTAAATACTGTTCCAGTCTAGAACTATTTTTTATGAACTCTGTTGCTAGTACGCTAAATCGAGTAACAGGTATGGAGTTTAACAACCAGATATCAGTGTTGACTCCAAATAACTGGAACATTTGGAAGCATGATATGCAAGTACTCTTAATGCATTATGGTTGCTGGCAGTTTATAATGCACACCAAGCCAGAGCAACCTGATGAAGAGGCAACATACAAGGGAAAAATAGATCTACAACTTCGTAAGGATAGATGTTATACGTTGATCTATACTAACATCAGTTCAGATTTGAAAAATCTGATAACGGAAACAACTGACGGAGTAGCGGCATGGAAGATATTAAAAGATCACTTCGAACCAGTCACAAAAGCAAGAGTAATTCAACTATTAGATCAATTTTTTGGAACAAAATACCAACCAGGGGAAGATGTTGGAATCTTCATATCTCGTGTAAAGACAGCGGCAACCAGACTACAAGAAGCGGGTCATAAATTGGACGACCTGTACATAGGATTTCAATTAATAAGGTGGCTTCCTCAGGAATTCCAGTCTACCGTGCAACAAATCTACAGATGGAAAGAAGAGGACTTCAGAGTTGTCAAAATTGAAGCAGAGCTGATATTAGAAGCCAATCGTCTTCAGTTGATGAAACAAGATTTGGAGAAAGCGGAGAATGCTTACTTGAGCAGTTTCACTTCGAAGAAGTCGAAGACGTTACCTGGTGCTACGGCTGCAGCTCATGGAGATCCAAATGGCAAGAATGATTACCAAAAGAAAGGTGGTAAGGTATTTAACTGTAAAACTATTAAAAATGTTAAACAATGTATTAAGACTATAGGTCCGTGTTATGTATGTAATAAGTACGGGCATCTTAAAGTAAACTGTAAAGAGAAAAGTCTCTACAAAATCTCCTTCAACTGTAAATGAAACTTTTATAACACAGAGTTTAATATAAATTTAAGATTTTGTGAAGCTGAATGTAGTCTGTTAGAACTAGATAAACAACTCGTAACTAGTTGTATCTTATTTGAGGAAAACTCTGATAAAGGTGTTTGGGTAATAGATACTGTGCTGCCACGAGTCATTTTTGTAATGACAAGAGTTTATTTTTAGATCTTAAACCGATAACTAACATGAAAATGTCGTTAGCAACGGAGGATAAAAGTTGTCCCGTAGAAGGAATCGGTACACTTAGATTTCGGGTAAAATATAAGGGGAGTTTTCATGAAATAACTTTGATGTATTATTTAATCCTAAGTTGAGGAGAAATTTGTTATCCGATTCCAGATTAGAAAGTAAAGGTGCGCATTTTGTGGGTACTAAAGGTAAAATTAATGTTTTTAATAAAGACTGGATAAAATTGTTCTCGGCGACACGCCATGAAAATTTCTATTTTTTTAAGCCGGATCATTATATTATACCAAAGAGTAAAGAAATTAGTTTTTTTAGTGATGTAACCGCTAAAACAAAAAACGGATCGATAGAAATATGGCATCAACGCTTTTGTCATGTTAATAACGATTATTTGGTAAAAACTAGTAAAAATGATAGTGTAAAAGGTCTCCCACGCTTAACTGATAATGGTAAGACTCATTGTATACCGTGTAAATTAGCAAAGTCCAAGAGAGTTTCATTCAAAAGACGGGGGCCGTAAGATCAAAACGTCCATTGGAATTGTTGCATATGGACCTCTGTGGTCCAATGCCAACTGAAAGCCAAGACGGTAATAAATATTTCTTGAGTATAATTGACGATTATTCAAGAAAGGTGACTGTATTTCCCATCCGAAATAAATCTGACGTATTTCATACGTTTATAAGATTTCAGAAACGAGCAGAACGTTTTCTAAGTAAAAGGTAATAGCAGTTAGAACTGATGGCGGACTAGAATTTTGTAATAAAGATATGGATAATTTCTTGACAGAACTGGGTATAAAGCATGAGGTAACAAATTCATATACGCCAGAAATGAATGGGGTCGCGGAGAGATTCAATTTAACCTCTCTAGATGGCATCAAAACATTGCTTAATTCTAGTGAAGTTCCCCATAAGTTTTGGGGAGAAGCATTACTTTGTTTCACTTATGCGTGGAATCGAATTTGTCACAAAGACAGTAACAAAACGCCTTTCGAAAAATATTCAGGTAGAAAACCATCGGTATTGCATCTAAAATCTTTTGGATGTTTGGCATATGCTGGTGTGCCAAAAAAAAATTAGAAAAAAATTCGATATGCGTGCGAAAATGGGAATTATGATGGGATACGCACAACGTACTAAGGGTTATAGAATATGGTTGATAGATGAAAATAAATTAGTCGAGACTATTAATGTAAGATTCGATGAAAATAAGAGGGGAATTAATTTTAGACAAAAAGTTAATAGTAACCTTGGATATAATTTAAACCTTCTTGATTATTATGATGATGATGATGATTTTGATAGAGTAAAAGATTCATTAACGAGTCGTTTAGTTTCAAAGACAAGTACGGAAACGCCCTCAACACCTGAAAAGCCAGGTGTATCTTCCGATAATCATAACTTGATCCCATGTACGGAGGTTAAGTGGATTCGAAATATAGGTAGGAAAGTAATTGGATCTAACGTATATTATAGTATAGAAGGGGAAGCAACCCGATTGAAATCTTTTAACGAAATAGAGAGATACTGTAAGAGGCATAATATTAAGTATGATACTAGTTTATTTAATTTTAGAAAAAATAATACCGAATCCCAGAGATTTTCAGATTTGTCAGAGCAACAAGAAGCTCTTATGGTTGAAGTAACTATTCCTAACTGTTACAAACAGGCGATAAGATCCAGAGACGCATCGAAATGGCATGATGCAATGGATAAAGAAATTAACGTAATGAAGGAACGTAAAGTTTGGGATTTAGTTGATCATCCGGATAAAATAAAAATTTTAGAAAACCGTTGGGTTTATACCGTTAAATAGGATGAAAATAATAAAATTGTTAGATACAAGGCCCGCTTAGTTGCGCGAGGTAACACAATTACGAGGTGAGTCATTTGACGAGGTATTTCAAGAATACAAATTAGAACTTTCAAAAGTTAAATCATTAAAACTAAGATGTTATTCAGACTCGGATTTTGCTACAAATGGGGATGATTGAGTGTCAATGGGAGGGTTCATAACTTTTATAGACGAAACTCCTATTTCATGGCGAACTTTTAAGCAAAAATCCGTTAGTCTGTCGACCATGGAAGCTGAGTATGTTAGTTTAACAGAAGCAGCTAAGGAATTCATTTGGCTAAAGAATGTAATTGATAATAAAAGTTTAAATTTGGAATTAAGTGAAAATGTAATGTTTTGTGATAATCAAGCTGCTATAAGTTTTTCAAAGTCACCGGTAGAAAATTATAGAACAAAACATATCGATGTTCGTTATCATTTTCTAAGGAATTTGATATACGACAAGGTTTTCCAAATTAAATATATAGGTACCAAAAATAATTTGGCGGACATTTTTACCAAACCCATGGTAAAGGAAAAATTGTTAGAATTTTGTAGAAAATTATTTCTTTTTAGAGAATAAGACTTTGTTTCTTTAAGATTAAAATATTAGTTTGTTTATTACAATAAAGATTGTGAATAAAATGTATTTTTTTGTGTTAAATTGTATAACATGTGATTATAGATTAAAATTAATTTACTGATTTGTAAGAGATAATGGTGCGAGTATTTAGATAATCGAGCGAGTATTTAAACTCGGCTCATGTTAGTTTTTCAAGAGGGAAGGAGAAACAGAAATATAAGTGTGTGAGTGGTTTAACTCTTAGAGGGAGAGAAAGGCTGGTTGGCAATGCAACTGCAGGTTGCATCACCATTTTAGATTAGAAATTCATTTTACAATATTAGAAGACGGTTCGAATCGGATGTCTCTGGTAATGTTGATTTTTGAACTTATTGTTTTTTTTTATCGCTCCAGTAACGAGCAAAGTGACTTTATGATTGATTATTAAAGGCCAATTTTAAGAAACTGTTTTTCGTCTTCATGCCTCCTCGACACATAAATTTCACTGCTAGCTTTGCAAAATTTAAATGAGTTTACCAATAAGTGTAACAATGATTTTAGGAATAATGGTAAAGTAAATACATACAAAGAATAGATATAAAATAAGTAACAGCAAAATGAGTTTAGGAATAATGGTAAAGTAAAAATAAAAAAACATACAGTAACTATAACACAGAAATTTTAGCTCCCAAAATAAACAGAAATTTATCAAAATAAACACATCAACATTATACCAAAATATCACTAGAAATATAAAATGCAAAGAAAAAATAAGGGTATTTCAGATATATCAAGTACAGGTAAAAGTTCAATCAATGTAATGTAATGTTTCACACAGTCCTGTCTTGGAAAAATCATAGTTCAATGTTCATCATCCAATTATTGTTTATCTCACAGTTCTTTTGTTTATTATTAGAATCTCTACTCAATCAACTCATTTCAAAAACATACAACCATAATAAAATCTTCATAACATCACATACTATATTTTAACTTTCAGAATATACTTATCACAAATAATCACAATGAAATTATTATAACACAATGTATCGTAAAATGACATCACAATGTTTTCATACAGTCCATAATTCAGTTTTTTTTTTTTTTAAAATAGTCTTCAATAATGTGTTCATTATGAATAAAGATACAATACAAATTCAATTACATTAAATTTTGATTTTCATAATGTAAACAAGTCTTAAATTCAAATTTTAAACACAACTTTTATTATTATTATTATTTTAAATAACAATGCACTTTTAAAATTACAATGCACTTTTATTATTACAATGCACTTCCCCCACCCCAATGTTTGAGAAAACAAACTCTATAACAAATATAAATAAGAATTTAGCATAATTGGAAATTGGATTTTGAATGAAAAGGTTTTAATCTTGTAGAATGAACAATATCTGTTAATTTTCCTGTATATTGATTTGGTTTATCTATTTCATAAGTAACATTTGAGAGTTTCCTGACAACTTTAAAAGGACCATTATAAGGAGATTGAAGTTTACTTGAATTAGGGTATGAGAAATTTTGATATAAGACTAAATCTCCAACTTTAAATTTTGCATCAACATAATGTTTATCATACCTTTGTTTATTTATCTTATGATGCTTAATTGTTCTGTTTACTGCAATTTGTCTAGCTTGTTGTATAGATGGATAGTTTAATTTTACTTGATTAGGTAATGGCGAATCATATGGCAAAGTTCCAAACATTAAATATGCAGGTGGAAAGCCAGTAACATCATGTGGCGAGTTATTGTATTCATATGTAACTTGTTCTAATAATTTTGTCCAAGGAGTTTTTTGTAGTTGAATTAACTTTACATCTTAATTTTGCTACTAATGTCTGATTAACTCTTTCATTCTTTCCATTGCATTGTGGTCTATTTGCTGAAGTTAGTAATTGTCTAATATTATGATGTTTTAAGAATTTCTTAAATTTAGATGAAGTGAATGCAGCATTTCTATCACTTAAAAGTTGTTTTGGGCATTGAATTGAAAAAATTTGTTTTAAGCAATTTGTATAAGTTTCAGAAGTGACACTTTGGATGGAAATGTCCAAGCATATCTGGTAGCATGATCCAGAACAATATGCAGGTATTTCTTTTGTGAATTATGATAATTAAATCCTCCTACAGTGTCTAGTGAAATCATTTCAAATGGTTCTTCTGCTACAGGAACTTCTTGCAATAATCCATACTTTTTTGTGTAGACTTTTTATTCATTTGACATGTTTCACAACATTTAACAAAATTTGAAATGTCTAATATAATGTCTTTCCAGTAGTAAATTGGGGAAATTAATTTTAACATCTTTTTTACACCTGGGTGACCAAATTGTTCATGTGCAGTTGTAATTAATTTTTCTCTCAAAGATAACGGTACTACAATTTTAATTAAATTCCTTTTCTTAACTGTTAATACATCATTAATTTTATATATTTTGGATCATTAATGTTCTCTGAATTTTGGTATTTAATAATTTCATCAGTATTTAAAAAATGACAAATGGGTGATATATAATGGCATACAGGGTTCCTCGACAACATGTCTGCTTCAACATTTAATTTACCTTTTATATAAACTATCGAATATTCATACATATTACATCTATTTACAACTCCATTGAAATAAACCTACAGTTAAATGTTTGAATGTGTTTACAACAAAAACATTTTATATTAAGATAATTAAAAAAATCATTTATTTTGATCAAAATTTTCTAAGGCATCTATAATTGATAAAAAAATGTGTATAATTTTTTCATGTTTAAAAAATTTTAATGAAAGTGATAAGCTCTATAAGTGTTCCATCTGGGTTTTCAAATGTTGTATTCAAGACTATCGCCATTAATTATCACTTAATATATCAAAAAATTGTAAATATACAGATTTATAAAAATATATGTGCAGTTGTAGAATTAAACATCGGTTTTGATATTAAACAATTTTTAATCATTTTGATAATTTCTTTCATTCATTTTGACCATTTCCAAATTGCAATCTTTTTTAAGACTAATCAATTATTTAATGGTATCTTCTAAGTTTTTGCAAAATGTTTATAAATTTTTGATAAACATTGATCTACTTTTGAAATCTTTGGAGTTCTTTATTCATCTTTAAATTTTCTTATTGTTTCAACGTTTTATCTGGTTAGGAGATGCAAAAAACCTTGTGTTATTTCTGGTATCCTAAAAATTTTATTTTTTCATCAAACTGAAATTTTGATTTTTTCCATTTTAATGTTTTCTTTTTTACATATTTGAAACATTGTGATCAAAACAGTCCATAAAAACTTTCCCCCCAAATTGTGAGAAAATTATTATAGATCAAAATAGGAAAAAGAAGGGTTCTTTGGATGTTTTGATTGGTGATAGTTCTGCCGAAAAGAGTCGTCTTTTTATCAGCCAAATGGCAGTCGCTAACCATTCATAAAAAAAAAATTGTTTGAAGTTCATTCCATTGGTTTTCATGAATTTTTCGGCCAATAACCACTTGTTAAATCATCCTGCCGTAGAAAAAATTTAGCATGAGTTAAATTATCAATTACAAAATGAAGAGGGCATCATTTTCACAATATTTTTATTACGCTTTCATCATCGATACATGATCTAACATGGCGGACCTTTGCCGCGCAACCTTTTTGTACCAAATACAACATCGCAGCGAGGAGACACCAGCCAAGTCCTTTTAGTATGCGTTCGCCTTCGTCAGCGCTCGTTGCTATTTTTAACAGGCTTGTTGACTGTTTACTATAAGGGCGTAAACTTACGCGATGGTAAAGAGTTCGCTCTATTTTCATTTATTACTTCCTTAATTTTGAACCTAAATTTCAAACCTACATATATTATTTTATATATATGGTTTAAATTTATATATATTTGGGGTTAAATGCTCCCCATTGCAAGAAAAAATCTTGAAAAGGACGGATACCATAGTCATGGTTCTCAGTTAAAGCCTTATTTTCAATGACCAACGGATAAAGTGGATAGCTTTTGAAAAGTTAATATACTTCATTATTTGCATTAGGTAGTTCATATTTTGACATTCTCTGACGAGGGCAAATGTTTTGCATCTTCGGCACTAACAGGTGGTAAATTAGTTTGGTGAAAATTTTGCACAGCGCTTCAAAAAGACACATTTAGAAACGGTAAAGCACGGCGGAGGTAAGTCATGGTGTAGGGGTGCATGGCGAGCAATGATGTTGGCAAGTTGGCAATATAAATAATCAATTATTAACAAATATGATTTTTGATGTCCTAAAAACAATTTAAATAAACGCCACCAAACTCTTTAGGATAATCACGACAACGATTTTCAACACAACAACGATTTAAGCACACCGCACTATTTTGAAACTTTGAATGTTTGTATAATGTCCCAAATTAATTGGACATGTGTGATGACCCCTTGGGTCACACTGTGTGAACACCAAGATTAATTTGAGGCAAAGAACATACTAAGAGCAATAATTTTGATAATAATAATTTTTATTTATTATTTAGTTTTTCTCAAAAATCTCTGAAACATATAATACAATAATGTTACGTCACTTAAAGGGATTTGCTTTTATATTAAATTAAATTACTAAGAATACAATTAATTAATAATCTAGCTCAAACTCAAGTTAGGTTTACCGAAATAGGAGACCATCGAGAAACACCCGGTATTCGAATTCTTAGCTTTCATTAACTTTAACTAAGTCGCTCAAACTGACGCTTACTTTAAGCGTACGTGAACTTTTATATTTACCGCTGGCTTATCTCAGCTTTCTGGTACGTCTAGCAGCACGACGTCTTCACGAATCTGATCTCCTTGAATCTTCTAGTAATGCGTTTAAATTTACTGGTTCAATATTTACCATCATCCTCTTGTTTCGTATCTCGAACACCGACATTAATATTCTTTATCTTCTTTAAATATTTCATACCTCTTTTTGGAGTTTTGGAAATAAACGCAATTTATATTTTAGAAAGACGCCGTGAAGATTAGTGGAAAGATTCCGTACAAATTTTCACAATCTTCCAAAAAGAAAAACGGGATTTATTTGATAGGTCACAAACGGCCAAAATAAATTACGTAAACTTTTAAAACTCCTAAACTTGATTTATAGTCCAGGATGACTTTAATATGACTATATCTACCAATCGGATACTAAAAATTCTCCTTCCATTAGTATTGGAAAAAAAAAAATTACGACCTAAAACTACATTTTAAAAGTTAACGTTTAACATTTTGTGGCATATTTTTCTACACCACGCCCATTTGGACTCTTGACGAGGGAAAAACCACCGAAGTGGTAAAAAACCTGCCTGCGTGGAGGGCTTAACTACTTAAAAATCTACTTAAATATTATAAAACATATTTGGACTTGCATCTTGACTTTTTTTGAATATACAATGCTCAGGGTCAGCTACCCTGAAATGAGAATTTCTTTGTGTGAAAAACAAACATCTATAGTACATACAGATTCCTTCATTTTTACATAACATTTTCATATACATCAATTGAAGCATCTGGTTCCTTAACATTATTCCATACATGCTGCGCTTGTTAGTGTTAAATGTTAGCTCTATTTTAATTTACGCCGTGTCCTTAAGTCACCAGACCTAAGATAAAATATACACATATATATACATACAATTTCAAACATTTTTCAAAAACAATAAAACAACCAAAGGAATTGTCGCATCTTAGCGAAGTCATACATAGAAGTAAATAAAGGCATTCTTACAAATGTTTTCTCCATGTTTATACAAAAAAATTTAATACAAAAGCTGATTTTTCTCATCAAGAAAAAACACACTCATTGTAGTGTCCCCTTTTACTTGGCTTCTTAAATTAAAAATCCGCCCGTGACTTGCTTCATTGCAATAATTCTTCCGACCTACTTGTTCGAAAGGAGAAAAGAAAGAAACGATACAACCTGATATTTTCTTTGTCCTTTATTCGTTCCTATCCACAGGATCTGCGTCTAAGGCTTCCATACTGAGGCTCCTTCTCCTGATGTTGTTCTGTGGGATACTTTTATATTCCGATGTTCCTCCGCTCTTCTGGAAATCCTTCGGGTTGTCTTACTCGGCTGCGTAGGTAGTACGGACAAGGTCTCACTGCTGTCGCCTGTTTAGACCGGACAGGCCTCCTCTCCGCTGCCCTGTTGATTCCGTTTTTCGTTGTCTTTGTCTCCCGGACCTTGTTGTATTGTCCACTTCCTTCGTGCCTGCTCCCTTCTGTAGGTGACTTGTCCTGCCTGGAATTTTGTTGATGAGAAGGACCTGCAATGGACTGTGATCCCTGGGAGAGGTTATTAGGTCTTCTATATTTATAATTTCGAGATGAAACCGAGGATGGAATTGCTCTTTTTATCTCCTGTTTCGGTTCAGGGGTTGGTCTTTTCTGGTCCCTATGTTTGGACCCCTCCAGAGAACGTTTTCTGCAAATTTTGGACCTCTTTAAATTTTTCCTGTCCCCTGATCCATTTGACTCTACTTTACGTTTCAATCTCGGATCCTCCCATCCGGCATTACCCTTACTTGATTTATGACCGTTACTCTGCTCACTCGAGGTTTTCCTAGACCCTTTGAATTTTCCTGGTTGCGATATACTTGACCTATCACTCGACCCCTGTCCTTCATATAGTGTCTCAACATGACTGTCCGAACTAATCGCACCTATACACACGCACCTGGTCAATATTAACTGTTACCCTTTTACCCCTCTTTAAAATAATTAAATTGTTATTCCGAACCTCCAACACTCTATATGGCCTTTCAAACTTATAGGCATAAACTGTCCAACCACTCTCCTACCCACAGCACTTATAAAATGAGTTTGTACCAACACCAAATCATTTACTTTGATGCTAACTTCCCTCCTTTTCCGATTATAATATTTTTCCCAATGTTTGTGTTGTTTCCGCATATTCTGCCTTGCTTCATCGAATAATTTCTCAATGTTTCTTCCTACATATTCAGCACCCTCTGTGACATTTATTAATTTGTTAAAAGGTGTTATAATTTTTCTACCTAAGAATAACTCAGCCAGAGTTTTATTTGTTGTCTCGTTCACTGAAGTGCGCAGCGCGAAAGCGAACTCATGAAGAAATCGGTTCCAGAGTTTTCGTGATTTTCTTTTTCAAAACAGGCTATCATCTGGACTATAAATTGCGATTAACTCTTTCCGTTAAATTCGCTTGCGGCCTGTATGTTACCATTTTCATATGTTTTATGTCCAGTCTGTGTCTTAAGTGTTCAAATACCCCTGATATAAATTGGGGGACGTTATCACTAACTAATTAAAGAAATCAGAGCTCCGTAACGTGAAATATAATTCTCAAAAAGGGCGTTAGCTACGGCCTGGGCCGAAGCTTTTTGTAAAGGAATAAGCTCACTCCACTTAGCGAAATGATCAGTTATTACTAATAAAAATCTATATCTTTCGGGTCGGGATGCGGGGTAGAGGCCTAATAGGTCTAACGTTACAATTTCATTGGGGTAATTCGATACTATCGGAATTAAACGACCAGCTGGTAGCGCGTTTTTGTAATTAAATTTTTGACACCGGTCACAGGTTGATACATATTCAAATATATATTTCCTCAAATATGGAAAATAACATGTGTCACGTAATTTAAAATAGGGCTTCCTTTTTCCTAGATGTCTTGCTAATGGCCGATCATGAAATTCTTTCATTATTGCTTCGCGAAGCGATCTAGGAATATACACTCTTAGTTCTCCAATAGTTTTGGAATATTTCGCGTAAAAGAGTAGACCATCTATAAGTTTAAAATTCTGGAACCAACCCTCGAATATAGTCGCATTAACGGAACCGTCGTCTGGGTTTTCTAAATAACGATAGATGTGTCCTAACTCAGGATCTTTCTTCCCTTTGCTCTCGAATGAGTTGTTCTCGGGAGTTAAAGGCGAGGGCTCGAAGAGCTGCGCACGAAATTTGTGATCCATCCAGATTGCCTACTGGATTCCTAGACAATACGTCCGCGACAACGTTTTGGAACCCCGTGCGATGTTCCCATTCTATGTTGAACTCGGATAACTTGAGTGCCCATCTAATCATTCGACTAGATAAGTTTTTCCCATTCGTTAGCTTTGTTAATGCCGCGTGATCTGTGATTACCCTCACTGGCAGGGGTCCGAAATAAGTTTTAAACTTATTTAAGGCTCATATCACCGCCAAACATTCGCGTTCAGTAACAATATAGTTTCGTTCCGCTTTATTGAGGGTTATAGACGCGAATGCAATAGGTCTGTGGTTTTGATTAAGCACAGCACCAATTCCGACCCCACTAGCATCAGTAAATAAGTTAAACTGTTCTGTAAAATTCGGCAATTGCAAAACTGGTGCATCTGTTAATGCTCGTTTTATCTTATCAAAAGAATCCCGTGCTTCTGTCGACCAATTAAATTTAGCCCCCTTTTTCTTCAACCGATATAATGGCTCACATATATCTGCATACTTGGGTATAAATTTCTGATACCACCCCGCCATCCTTAAAAATTTCTATACTTCCTTGCTATTTTTAGGAGGTTTCATTTCTGTGATTACCTTCACTTTACCATTGTCTGTTTCGATCCTTTCTTTACTAATTACGAGACCTAAATACTTCAATTTGTCACGTGCGAAGTGGCATTTATCCTTATTTAATGTTAGCCCTGCGTCTCTCAACAATATAAATACCTGATTCAAATGATCTAAGTGTTCATTAAACGATGGAGATGTGATGATAACATCATCCATATATACCGACACGAAACGCCCAATAACAGGTTTTAAAATAATATCAATGGATTTTTGGAAATTTGGCGCCGCCCCTGAAAGGTCAAAAAGCATTCTGAGGAATGCAAACGTGCCATTGCGAGTGATAAACGCGGTTTTCTCGATATCTTTTGGGCTAATCGCCAATTGAAAATAGCCACTTTTAAATCCAATGTGGACATCACTCTGGTATGCGGAATGTTTATGATTAGATCATCAGTCACCGGTAATGGATATTGGGGGTATTCAGTTATTGCATTAAGTTTGCGTTAATCAGTCGCGAATCGATACGCCTCAGGAGAATCCGGAGGAAGACCATTATTCTTGCGCGTTAAAACTACTGGTGATGCATATGGGGATTGAATAGGACGGATCTCTTGCAACGTTTTCTCAATGTGATAATCGCTTATTCCTTGTTTGACCCTGTCATAACGGTAGGGTCTTGACACTGCCGGTCCCTTGTCCCCAGTATCAATTTCATGGTATAAAACATGAGTTAACCCCGGCTGATCTGAAAATAGTCCTTTAAAACCATTAAATAAACTCCTTAATTTTTGCTTTTGCTCGTCACCTAGCTTTGTATTTGATAGATCAATCTCGACCGGCTTGTCGATTTTCCACTTTTGGTAACTGCTTAATTTGGTCACCTGGAATGATCAGAGATTTCTGATCGAAATCTAAAGTCAATTTGGACTCTTTCATAAAATCAATGCCTAAAATGCATTTGTTCTGCATATTGTAAAGAATGTGAAATTCCCAGGCTTTCTGAAATTCTTGGATCCGAATCTGTAATTCGACCCAACCTAAGTGGCAACACCTTGCGCCGTCACTATTCTATCTTTCGTCTTTTGACGAGGTCGATACGATACGAAAAATATTTGCGATAGACCTCTTCCGATATGAAAGATTTCTCCGTCCCCGTGTCCCAAAGGGCTGCAATGAATGTCTCATTTAAAAGAATAAGGACATACGGTAAATCTACTGGAGTCATTCGTAATGAGGATACTCTAATAGTTTGGTGTTCTGTATCTGGAGGATTTTCCGTACCTCGCGATCGATCACCCCCATACTCGCATCGATCGCTTAAAAGTTTAAATATCTGTTTCGATCATTCTGACACCTGAAAGCACTATTCCTCGAACCACCTTGTCGACCACCTTGATTGGGGAATCGATGATCCGTTTGACCACCTCGGCGTCGACCATCGAATCTCTGATTATCCGCAACATCTTGACTCTCAAATCTATTGAACTGTCTCCGTGGTCTACTATTGTCCGCGTATCTATTGTTACCTCTTGTTTCCCTCCAATTTTCTTGTCGGTTCCTGTTAGGGAAACGATTGTTCTCGTTTGGTTTTATATCTCGGGATTCCCAACTCGAACCTCTGATCTTTCTATTTAGAAACCGTTTCTCATACTTATCAATAATTTGTAGGAGGTTAGATGTGGTTTGCGGATTCCTAACCTCTACCTAATCTAAAATCTGAGGTTCTAACCTACTAATAATATGATCGATCAATTTTTCCTCCGTCATTTCGAGTTTTAAGATTTTGTGAATCTTCAACAAATCATACACAAATCAGACGGTTTTTGGTTATGCTTTTGAGATGATGAATAGAAACGCGTTTCTAGTTCCGACCTATTTTTAACCACGGGGAAGTGTTCTGACAACGCGCTTGCTTTAAGTGCACGTAACCCGTCGCCTTGTCTTCAACAACCATATAACCTAGAACTTCAAACCAATATAGTGCCCGTCCTGTGAGATGACCCTTTAAATATGCACAAGCGAGATGTGTGGGTATCTCGTAATACATTAAGTTACACTGCTCAAAACAATTAGGGTAGCACATGATTTTAACAAAAGTAAGCAAAGATGTATACCAATAAGTAACATAAAATGAATCATCCATAATGTAAAGCCTACCAGGAAACGGAAGAAGAAAACTTTATATGCAAATCAAAGTTCATGAGGTCAAAAACCAGGAAAAGGAGATAAGGGCAGATATCGGGATGTTGCAGAAACGTCTGTTTTATTGCCGTAACTGTGAAATTCGATTGCGCAGTATTTTTTTTTAGACAAGGTAACTTGAGAATGTCTCAACAACGTGATTTACCGGAATCCATGGCATGGCGTGTTATAGGCAGACTGGAATCCGGGCAAACACAACGTAGTGTCGCGGACGCTGTTGCAGTCGCCAGAAGTGTTGTTGAAAGGCTGTGGAATCGATTCCAAGAAACAATAAATGTTAGACGTCGACCAGGGGCAGGTCGGCCACGCGCCACTACATCAACTGATGACCGGTATATACAGTTAACAGCCCGTCGAAACAGAACAGAGAATGCTACGCAGCTGCAAAGACAATTGCTCTTGGCAACAGGACGAAGAGTTTCCAGCCAAAGAGTGCGTAATCGGCTTCATGAGGGAGGGCTCTATGCACGTAGGCCAATGGTCTGCATTCCGTTGACCCCACGCCACCGTGCGGCCTAAAGAAGATGGGCTGCTGAACATCGAGATTGGGAGCAACAAGATTGGAGCCAAGTGCTGTTTACAGACGAGTCCCGATTCAGTCTAGAGTGGGAAACCCGACGTGTTCTTGTATGGAGGGACAGGGGCACTCGAAATAACCCCACATTCGTTCGTGAAAGGTCACAATACAGAAGAGCTGGTTGGATGGTATGGGGTGGAATCAGCATAGGTGGACGTACGGACCTGCATATCATTCGGAATGGCACTTTGACGGGCAGAAGGTATGCAGACGAGATACTTCGACCTCATGTCATCCCTTACGCTGGAGCCATTGGAGATTCCTTTGTTTTCCAGGATGATAATGCCCGACCGCATAGAGCTCGTCCGGTGGAGAACATGCTTGAAGCTGAAACAATACAGTGTATGGAATGGCCAGCGTGCTCTTCTGACCTGAATCCAATCGAGCATGTTTGGGACATGCTCGGACGACGCATTGCTGCGCGACAAAGGCCGTCTGCTACTGTCCGAGACTTGGTGATTGCACTTCTTGAGGAGTGGAACAGTATTCCCCAAAGTCTGATCGATGACCTCATCGCATCCATGGCAAACAGGTGTGCAGCAGTCTTAGCTGTTCGAGAAGACCACACGCCCTATTACAACTCATGCATCATGTCTAAACAGTACCTTTTTTTATCGTTTACATGTAACCAAATTAATGCCCTAATTCATCTTTTCATGTTTTTTTCCATATTTTCAAAGAATTAAAGCTTAATTCCAAATTTTTTTACGCCTTTTTTCTGTATTGCGCATTGATACACGTGTACTATGCATTGTGTTCCAATACGTGGCTGTCTCACACGGTTTTCTTCACTTTTTTGCTTGCTCCCCTAATTGTTTTGAGCAGTGTATTATCTATATTTTCCAAAAATTCTACCACATTCTCCAGCCCCGAAAAATTCTGCTCATGGAGGATTCGAAAATTAGATCTGACTCTAAACTCGGGATTTAGACGTTGGGCGCAACTGTGATGACCCCCCTGGACCACACCTTGAACACCAAGATTAATTTGAGGCAAAGAACCACTAACAGCCATTTTGAATAATAATAATATTTATTTATTATTATAATTTTTTCTCAAAAAAATATAATAATATAATGTTACGTCACTTAAAGGGATTTGCCTTTATATTAAATTAAATTACTAATAATGCAATTAAATAATAATTAAGCTCAAGTCAAGTAAGGTTTACCGAAATAGGAGATCCGAGAAATACACGTATTCGAATTCTTAACTTTCATTAACTTTAACTAAGTAGCTTAAACTGGCGCTTATTTTAAGCGTACGTGAATTATATTTACCGCTGGCTCATATCAGCTTTCTGGTACGTCTCGCAGCACTACGTCTTCACGAATCTAATCTCCTTGAATCATCTAGTAATGCGTTTAAAGTTACTGGCTCAATAGCCTTCCATCATCTCTCTTGCTGTCTCGCAACGCTCGACTTAAATACCTTATCTAATTTAAATATCCCGTACATCTTTCTGGAGTTGATTGGAAATAAACGCGAATTTATTTTCCCCAAAAAGACGCCTAAGAAGATTAGTGGAAAGGTTCCGTACAGATTCGTCACAAGTGTATTGAAATTGTTGAAACTCTTAAATAATTTCTGTATGGGAACTTTTAAGACATTTTCTATAACTTAATTAATAAGCTAAAAAAGAACTTTAAAAGTTTCAAGAAATTAGTCTTCTGAAAAGATTGATAATGTCAACAAAAACTTATTTTGTAAACTTGCCTTTTTCAAGACAGTCGCTCACAACATGCAAGCCATTTTAGAGTTCAGTATGAAAATAAAACTAAAATTATTCCAAACTAGAAAAGAAATACTTCAATTATTTGCCTATTAATAAATGTACGAAGAAATAAAAGTAATTTTTGTGGGTTTTGAAAATGTGGTAAAATTTAAATAAATCCTGAATCTTTTTAGTATTGATTAGGATTCAATGTGGGTTGTCTAAAATTGTATTTATTTCCACATTCATGGCACCTTCTACTAACAGTGTTAATTGATTAAAAACTTAATATTATGTTCAGTCCATAAAAACATATTGCATATTCCAACATGTTAATACTACAATTCACACAAGCATATTCTACTGCAAAACAATAGTACTATTACTACAAACTTCATGCGACATAATGATCATTGGATGACCACCTTTCAAAGCAGAATCAAAAATGGGGTTTTAGTAGTTGGCTATGTGTAATGACATAGATAAAAGTTTTTCCAATTTTGGGTTAAAGTGTAAAATTGTGGCCCTTTGAATTTGGCGACCGGAATTGATCGCCAAATGTATTACTGGTAAGTTGTACAATTTTTTTTATTTCTCATTAACATTTATTTATTTTCATTGGAAAATTCCGCTTCGTAATACTTATCGCTAAATTAAGCCAATCATCGCCAAATTTGGTTGCTACAAAATTAACTTTGCCAAGCCCCCCCTCTCTCTATTCTACACTTGAACCCAGGATGGGTTTTATAAGAATGTTGCTTACAGTTGTTTAGTTTTCATCTGAATAAATCAAACAATTGACTAATGAATCAAGTAAATTGCATTAAATTAATAACACTAGTCTTTTTTTTAATAATCTGCCAATATAGAGTAAATATTTATCACATAGCTAAATTTTCTTTCAATTATATAGAGAGTGTAATTAATAATTTTACCAGCATATTAAACTTGTATTAAAATAAATCACGTACTTTTTGATTTACAAACAAGAGAAAATCAGGAATAACATCAAAGAATTTTAACTCATTTTAATACTCGTGTGTTCCTCCGCGTGTAGCGTGGTAGATACGAAATATAGTTCGGTAGATTTAAGAGAACTAAGTTTGTTGTTGAACCCCAATTTTTAAAATATCTAGCAAGAATATTAAAAAGAGCTTCTGTACTACTGAATATTTTTTAAATTTGTCTGAGAGTGTTTTTAGGAGGTTTTGAGTACATACACTGTATCAAATTCGAGAAAGGCCAGCGTTCAAATCTGATACAAACACACTAATTTCAAAATAAGCATGTCTTCGTGAGTATGTCTTTTTTCTCCATGTAACAGTGATAAATATTATCCTTAATATGATGATCATGGACATTTTTCCATTAGAGAAGGGAATAAAGCACCGAAAAACATTAGACCGAGAAAACAAAGGGCGAATTCTGGAATCTCAAAAACAATGGAACAATTTGTTGGTGAGATTAATTGATATTATACATTTCTTAGCCCATCATAGTCTAGCGTTTAGAGCACTGCGCAACTAGTTCTGAGTGGGCTCCGTATCGAAACTCCTTCGGTGCCATTTTTTTTTGGAATGAAAGCCTTCTTAGTATTTACACTTGTTAGGGCCCCGTATCATTGATACGGCTGCAACTACGCCCCTGGTTTAGAGGTCACAGAGAATCTCTCAAAACAGACGAAGAATTCTGGAAACGTGATGGATTTATTTCAATTAATAGCTAAATAGGATCCTATGCTACTGGAATACATAAATCGCATTGATAGTAAACAACTCTCACACCGTTATCTAAGCCATGATATTCAAAATGAATTAATCACAATCATGTCAAACAGTTACCAGTGAAGTGATTGGTAGGATAAAAAAAAGGCGAAAAATTATTATTTTTTTCTCGACTGCGCTAGAATTTAAGAAATGTCGGTCATCTGAAGATAGCGTTGTGCATCCACTAGAAGAAAACTTGTGTTGTGCTGTGACTAATGCCCCCTGCCTGACGGAGTGAAATTCATCGCAGCCAAGGGCTAGAGAATTTACGCCTGTCGTTAACCTTCAGCACCATGCAGGTGACAGTACGTTTTTGCTTGGTTCCACCCCAATTTAGAGAGAGAAAACCCTGCGGGTGGTCAGGGGACTCCCACATCTCTTCTCCTTCCACCCACCACACGAGCGGCTCGACGGCTATTTTGAGTACTCCCATGCCGCCAAGGCACTATACATCCATGTCTTCTCCGGGATTCGAACCCAGTCCCTACGGCACCGCGTCGCTAACCACTATAGAAGAAAACTTGATGGGATTTGGTGAAACGACGGGAGAACATTTGACCAATGCAATGCTGGGAGAAGTAGAAAAAAATGGCTTAGATAATCAGAACTGTCGTGGACGGCGATGGTGCAAATATGACAGGCACAAGTAGTAGCGTTAAAACTCGAACATTAAATATAAATCCCAGGGCATTTTTCACACGTTGCGGTTGTCATAGCTGGAATCTGTTATTGGTAGACGCAGATAATTCATCAGTGGCAACCCAAACACTTTTTAGTCTTATTCAAAAGTTCCAGCCAACGCTGATCAAAGATCACACAATGAAGGATCCCTATTAAGCCTATCAGACACAAGGCAGGAAAGCAGACGGTGAGTGAGTGAATACTGTGTGCAGCTACACGAAGGCTTTGGGCGACGTCATTTTGAACCATGGTCACCTGAGCTGGCACCCCCCTCTCCTACCTACCACACCAACGGGAGGACGTTTCAGCTCTCGACAGATTTAACATGCATCGCTCCCCTTCACGGCCCAATATGTCAGAGAGAACAATTTCAAAGAAATTTCCCCAAATATTGCCATTGTCTTTCGAATTTTGTTAACAGTACCCCTTTTGCTGTAAGAAGCTTTTCAAAATCAAAATTGATAAACAATTATGTGAGAAATACAATGGGTCAGGGAAGACTTTCAGCTTTGGTAGTTTTATCTATTGAAGCAAATATAGCATCCGAGATAAATTATGAACCAATCATTAAGGATTTCAGCAAAACTAAAAGTAGAAAATTTTTGTTTCTTTTTCTCATTGTTTAATGTGTCTAAGAAATATGAGTAAAAAGTTTGGTTATTTTCTTTATGAAAAAAAAATTAGTTTTTTTTATTTTACAAACCATCCTCTTGTGCAACCAGAGGGCCTCGCAAAATGCATCTTGCCCACAGGTCTCACGCCACCTCTGTTTGGGGGATACCTTATTTTGAATTTTTCCGGCAACGATATTGGCGAAGGGCAAGCCCTCGACAACATTATTCCTGGTAACCTGAATTTTCGGAGTCCTTTTCTTGGGTTTGGGCATTTGTTGTAGGTGGCTCCGTACACCTCGCTGTTGATACAGAATTTGTTTCTTAATCTGTCTTTCACGAGCTCAGCGGTATTTTATTTTTTTAACGAGTTTCGGATTTTATTTATCTTTTCAAGCGACCATAGAAAAGTAGATCGCTGTGCCACATTCAGGGGGCTCTCGCTCTTTTGGCGCAGAACCTCAACCGTCCAATTCTCAGTAGCACCATTCTATAAGTGAGTCAAAAAGATTGCTTTTTTTCATAATATTGATAACTCTAGTAATCTCTCGATATTGAAAAATATATCCCTGATCCCAATTTCAACAGACATAGAAATATTCCTTCAGATTCCCCCTTCGTGTTCTTATTTCCAACTATTCCTATCTTCCATGTTAAATGCTTATTTCACCTCCTTCCATAACCCCCCATGGTCTAGTGGTCGGAGTAGCACGCTCCTATTGCGTAGCATTGGGTTCGATTCCCATTATTCGAATTAAAGTATTTACTCATTAATTTTCCTTATTACGACAGATCTTTTATTTATTTTAATGTTCTTTTATTTTTCATTTTTTTTACATTTTTATTAGTTTTAAAAAAAGCTGTTTTCTGATTTCCTTTTCAACTAAATGATTGAGATCTTAGCTGCATCCTCATGGGTCCCACCCACCCAAAAATCGAAATTCTGCTTTCATTTTCGACGCTTTGCGCCGTCTTAGAAGCTTTTTTTTCTCGTACTTTTCTCGTGCATTTTATTATTTTAAATTTATGTTTTCTCTAAATCTCCAGTATTTTTATTATATCTTTAAAGCATTTAATTTTAACGAAGGGCAATAGTCAATCAAATGAAGTCACTCAAATACCTACTGATACGAGGTTGTAGCTGGAAAGAGCTGGGTACTCCATCCTACGCCTCAATGCTCATGGCCCAACATTCCATTCCAATGTACAGTCTTTGTCGATTTGCTTCTGGAATGCGAATGGACTTCGACCCAAAATTTGTCAAGTCCGTGACTTTGTATAAAAACAGAACCCTGACCTGCAAGAAAAGAAAATACAACAGGGTCTATATCCACTTATTGCGAATTATAATCGTCATAAAGACGACAGAAATAAATTTTCTACTCGAACAGATGAAGGTACCGCTATTTACTGCAAAAATAATTACGATCATAGCAGAGTCTCATTACAGTCTCTGCAGTATATGGATGCAATCGAAATTAAATTTAACAATTCCCCCTATCCGAATTGTTTCAGCGTACGCTCGAAACACCCTGGAAAATAATAGAAAATTCCCTGTTAAAGACTTTCATAAAATTCTTAATTCTGGTAAAACTATTATCATTGCTGGAGACTTAAATGCCACGCATCATGCGTGGAATAACGCTAGATCAAATGCATTTGGCTACGCTCTCTGCAAAATTGTTAATAAACCGAATGTGAGGATTGTAGCACCGCACACTCCTACTGTGGCGAATGTTGTTCCGACACCATTTGATTACGTTGGAGACCAGAAGCGAATAGTGTTGCTGCCTGAGGAAGTGTGGGGAAGGGTTTCCTTCCGACTGGAAGCAGAAGGCATAAACGTGCTCTAGATGTAAGATTGTTTTTTAGAATGTTCTGTAAATAAATTGTACATATTTATATCTCTAGCCTGGCTGTGAGTTTTCGTACTCAATACGTCACAGTCTATTTAATGGAGGCACCGAAGGAGATAAATTATTACTCAAATGTAATTTTTGGCTAGAGATATAATGGATTAATTCAGATTGAACAGAACGGAAGAAAGTATTTAGACCATCCTCGTCTTTGAAGAAACACCACCCGGTAATCGAGAAGTGTTTAGATCATCCTGGTCTTAGGAGCAACGCCGCCCCATCAACAAAAACAAAAAAAAATTCCTGCAAGAGGAAAGAAGATTTGTGACCATCCTGGTCTCAAAAGAAACGCCGCCTTGGCAACAAAGAACTCCTGAAATAGGAAAGAAGAAGATATAAGATTAACCCCTGGTCTTGGAAGCGCCACCCGGAAACTATAAATCTTAACTACGTAGTGCGGATCAACGAAAATATATTTCGGGTAAGATTTCCTTTTCTATCTGGCTAAATTATTTAAATCACATCTTGTGCATTTTTTAAAATTTGTTTGTGTTTTGAAGAATTAAATTTAGGTGACTCAGCTGCATTACATATCCTATGTATTGAGATTAGATTGTTCTAATTCCGTTGTAATTGATTTTATATCTATAAGCATTTCACAAGAAATAATTCTTTTTAAAAAAATTAATATTAAATATTTATTTTAAGCTATTTTGTATGAAGAATAGTAGGTTTTTTTTAAAAAAAAACTTGGCTTTTGATACTTTGCAATTTATTGTTTTTGAAAATTAGTTTTTTTTCATTGCAAAAATCCTCATATAACATTTGATAAAAGTATTTTTATATCTATAAACAGTGTGTATATGTGTGTTACAAATATTATTAGGTTATCAAATACGTATTGGAGTTTTGCGATTAATAATTAAGTATATGCATACATTTGTTTAAAATTATTTTTTAATCGTTACCAATTTTGAATTTTACTATTTATTATTATTTTCTTAAGAAAAAGTGTATAAGTGATACTACATTCATTTTAACTGTGAGGTTTGAAATATTTTTATTGTAAAAACTTTTTGGCTAAAAATGGCTTATTTAGGAAAAGGTCGAATAGCAGAACTAAGATATATTGCAAAGCAATTAGGTGAAAAAGTAACTGAGGATTTAAAAATTATAGACCTTAGAAATCTTATTGTAACCCTAAATTACGAAGAAGAATTCGTTAGAGAAATGTTAAATATGATAATTGAGAAAAGGTCAAAACCTATAGCACGTCGCGTGTCAGCAAATACTTTGATTTAAATGAAAAACATATTTTAAGCTCTAATGAATTAGAAACACTTCTTAAATTAAAGAAACATAACTCCAGTAATATAAATAAAGTAAATAGTTAGTAAGTCCGAAAACGTTTCACTGGATCCATGTACTATTAGAAGTAAGGAGAATGGGGTTGTGATGCCTGTTCTTAGAGAAACAGGAGCCTCATTAGATATAGGTTTTGAAAAATGTGCTTCACCAGAAATGTTTACAGGTGAGCAAGGGTTGGTGAAATATATTCATGATGATACTAGGACTTGTTTGTAACACGTAGAAAGAAAAATTGAGTGTGAGCCAATACACGTGGTCTCAAAGCCAATTGTTAGTCCAGGACATTTGGATGGGGAAAAATATTTTTTGGAGAATCAAACAATTGAATTCCTGGAACCGGATTTAGAACAAAATGGTCTACCAAGACCGGATATAGGGAATGAAATGCAGACTCGCAGAGAACGAAGAAAAGAAGCAGAAAAGAGCATATGCCTAGAAAATGAGAATGACCAGTTTAGATTAAGAGGAAGTGTAGTTGAAATTGGGAAGGATTTTGTGCATTCGCTTACAGGGGAGGGCACGAACAATGGGAATTTGGTTAAACTTAGCGCTTGTGAGATTATTGAAGCTCAGCTGAGGAGTGAAGAATCAGCCCATTTGATTTGGAGGACATCAGAGAATGGCACGAGTGATGAGGCAAGTGATCAGGAGGGAGCATCTATGCAATTGATTCCTGTAAGACATAAGGTTTCTACTGAGTTATATATTGATGCAATAGGACCCCTTCCTATAGTACCTATTAGAGACAAATATATTTTACCTGACATGTGTATGTCACCGAGGTATCATGAGGCAGTGCCATTGCCTGAAAAGGCATCCACACCCCTTGTGGAGGCGTTGTTACAGATTTTTAGAAGGGTCTTTCCTAAAGAGATTCAAACAGATGAGTATTTCAACTACCGAGTTGTTTGAAAAATTAGGCATGCCCTTACGAAAGCCCTTTACATTCAAAAATGCTTTCAAGTACTTCAGAAGAGTAATGCCTGAACTACCGCGAGAGTATAAAAAGTTTTATTTATCATATTTAGACAATGTGGTTGTCTTTTCAGAGGGCTGGGACTTTCCTATAGACCACATGGATGGGATATTGGAGCTAAACACACATTTAGCGGTCAGGCCAGCGGAATTTGAACTCGCTCAGGATGGCGTTGAATATTGTGGTCATGTTGTGGGGTTGGGAAAGCAGTCCCCAGCTCAACTGAAGGTTAGGGCAATAATAGATTTTTCAATATCACGGTATAAAACTCAGGTTAAAGTTTTGGGATATGATCGACAATATATCCCTATGTTTTCTCGGTTAGTTACTCCGGTAACAGAAACGTTAAAAAGAAAATAAAAGAAAGGGGACATTAAATGGACTTCTGAATGTCCAGAGTTCTTTAGACAATTGGAGGGAAATTTGTTGACTAATTCAGTTTTATACGCCCCTGATTTCACGAAACAGTTTATTTTTCAACCCGAAACAATTTTATTTATTTTGTGTATGCAGATCAAAAACTTTAACTTAATTTCGGTTTCTAAAAAAAATGTATGATACATTTAATCGCCTGAAAAAAATTCTAGTTCCATTAATATGTGTCATAAGGTTTGACCAGGGATACATATATGTTATGTATGCATTTTTTATGCTAAAATTTTATAATTAACTGAGTGAGATTGATATATTAAAAATTTGTAACACATTTATGGGAGGATTATACTTACTTTCTATACTTATTTCTATACTGTATCCATATATATTAATACACTTCTATATATGTTTTAATAAACACGTCATATCGGATTAATGCAATAATTTCATTTATTTTCTCCTCTTGTGTTGTATACAAAGTTCATGTAATTTTCCACACATCCAAGTGTGCAAAATAAAGTGTAATATGCTATTAAGGTTGGGAATCAGGTTGATAATAATATTCATTGTGTCAAGGATTAATTAGTCGTAAATGTAGCTCTTATTAAAGCAATATGTGCAACTTAGATGCTGCTAAACTGGATTTGTTTCTGAACCAGATTTCTTTTTTAAAATAAAACCTTATCAATCTATGTGTGTGAATGTGCTGAGAAAGTTTTGTGAGGGGAAAAAATCTTCACATTTTAATGTGTTCAAAGTATTTTCTCTGATTGAAAGCTAGAATGTTTATGTAGTTGAAAAGACATAATTTTGTGAGAAATATTGTTTATTAGGTATACTATTTTCTTAAATAATCAAAATTATCTTAGTATCTTTTTAAGCATACATACTATAGGCATGACCAATTTTTGAATATAAGAATTTTTTTTATGAGTAGTGATTTATTATGATAATAATACTGAATATTGTGCACACATATCTCAATATTTAATATAGTTGTGTGCTTCAGAAAGATTCTTGAAACATTTCTGATTAAAAAAAAAGTGTTCTTATTTTTTTAAAAAAAATTTCTGATACGGTGATGTAATCATTTCATTAGTATGATTCTAGAGTAGACTGTAAGATGTGTAAAGTGTTTGATATTTTTTTAGCTCAGAAATATGAGATTTGAGTAAATATGATTGTGTTAATGATTTGACTTATTCACTAGATAAGTGTAATTTGTATATATCTAATAAGTTGCGATTTTCCCATTTATTTTGAATTTTTATATGTTAATTGTATTGTAGTATGTCATTCTGGCCAGAAAGGAATCGTACACTGTTGAAAAGGTAGCGTTATCTAGAATTTTTAAGTGATATCTCCTGTAGACAATTTAAGTGATTTTAGTTGATCTTCAAAGAACAGAACTTTTCCTTCATCAGAAAAAGTTCTCTCTAGAGGAAGGAGGAGTTTGTGGCGAATGTTGGTCCGACACCATTTGATTACGTTGGAGACCAGAAGCGAATAGTGTTGCTGCCTGAGGAAGTGGGGGAGAAGGGTTTCCTAGAATCCCGTTCCCCTACGTTCCGGATAAACTCGTCTAGAAAAGGACATGCGCGAGGACCGGTTTTGAGGGTCCCGGCTGGAAGCAGAAGGCATAAACGTGCTCAGGATGTAAGATTGTTTTTAGAATGTTCTGTAAATAAATTGTACATAATTATATCTCTAGCCTGGCTGTGAGTTTTCGTACTCAATACGTTACACTACACATATCAACTCTAGCTCTAGACCAGGAGAAAGAAATTCTATTATTGATCTAGCAGTTCTTAAAAATATCCCCTTCAATCATGATATCAGAGTTATAGATGATCTTGAATCAGATCATCTACCGGTCATTCTTACTCTATATACTGGCTCTGCTCTAATCAAAATTCCGGATCAACTCTCCACCAATTGGGAGAACTTCAAATTTCTTTTAAATAACAAACCACTCCCCATCCCTCCTTCCTATCTCTAAAGCTCTTATAGAAGCTTCAAAACCAAAATTTAAGCAATCCCATTAAAACTCCCCTCCGAAATTAAAGCTAAAATTCGCCCCAGAAATCGTGTTCGGAAATTTTGGCAACGTACAAGAGATCCTGCAGTGAAATCTGAGTTCCAAACACTCAGTCATGAGGCTACAAAAGACATTAGATACTTTTCCCAATCTCTTTGGGAATCTTACATAGCGGCACTTACGCCGGAGACAGACACTCTTTGGAGGAAAATCTCCCTATTCAAAAAATCGCCTCAAAACATCCCCTCCCCCCCCCTAAAGGGCGAACTTGGCAGTGTAGCAAATCACCCTCTGGAGAGGGTGGAAGTGATTGCCGACAGCCTTCAAAAGCAGTTCGAACCTAACATTAAAGCTGAAAACGAACGTTTTACAGCTCATACACAAAGGAAAATTAAAAGATTACTGGACGCTCCTACCTGTCTAGACCTGGAAGAAATAACGCCAGGGGAAGTACTGGAATATATTAAAAAGCTTAAGATCAATAAATCTCCTGGATTGGAATTAATTACAAATCGCATCCTTAAAAATCTCCCCCTCAAATTCGTTCTTTTTATTGTCATGCTGTTCAATCTATTGATGGAGAACTGTTATTTCCCTAGGAATTGGAAGACTACGGTGGCGGTCCCCATACTTAAACCTAATTCTGATGATACTCGACCTCAAAATTACCATCCAATCTCGCTACTTAGTAGCTTGAGCAAAGAGTACGAATTTGTTCTTTTGAATCGCCTTAATCAACACTGCATAGCCAGGAATATTATTATTCCTGAACAGCATGGCTTTTTCATACAGTGCTCCACAGTAACCCAGTTACTTAGAGTTACTGAGCTGATTCAACACGGCTTTCAAATTAACCGGGCCACGGGTATGCTTTTTGTGGACATAGCCAAAGCCTTTGGCATGATGGCTTGCTGTCCAAGATGATGCAACTTGGATTTTCGGACCAACTCATCCAAATTATACACTCCAACCTAAACTCCCGTGAATTTAGGGTAAGAGCTGAAAACAGTCTCTCCATCCCGCGCGGAATTCTCTGTGGATCTTTAATAGGGCCCAAGCTCTTTAATCTATACATCAATGGCATTCCCAAGGCTGCCGAAGTCCACTTAGCGATGTACACTGCCATTTTCACCCAAAACATTTGTAACCGCAATATCATTGAGCGGCTACAAAATTAGGTCATTTGACTCGAAACCTGGCTTAACGACTGGAAAATAAAGGTTAATGCATCTAAAAGCGCATGCCTCCTCTTTACGAGACAGCGGTGCATCGGAAACCTCTCGCATGTCACCATTTCTAATCAGCCTATCCCCTGGGTTACTGAATACAAATACCTAGGGTTAATACTTGACACTAAATTAAACTTTGCTAAACACATCCGTTTCACCCACCAAAAGACGGCTGGAATGAGAAGCACTCTAAATCGCTTGATTTCTCCCAAGAGCAAGCTCGCATTAAGGCATAAGGTTCTATTACACAAAGCCATTTTTCGCCCCATCATGCTGTACGCTTCTCCCATCTGGGCAGGGGTGGCAGTTACTCACCTGAAAAGAATGCACACTTTTCAAAACATTCAACTGCGTAGAGCAGCAAACGCACCTTGATTTGTCAAGAACGAAGTCTTGCATGAAGATCTTAATGTTCCGCCGCTTCTTGATTTCATCAAAAAAAAAATCAGAAAATTTTTTCAACCGGTTACCACAGATTTCAAATGAATTTATCAGAGAAATTCCGCCTTACGACAATTCTATTTCTAGCTCTTCTAAGAGACCTAGAGCAGTTTTTAATCACTCGTATCAACACGTCCCAGCTCTGAAAAGGATGAATGTCTTGATGCGAATTAAAAAATGATGAGCTTTATTGTTACACTAGTTCAGTGCTTCTCAAACTTTCAATACTGGCGCCCCCCTTATCCATCACAATTTTTATCGCGCCCCCTTATACATTAATAATGCACTGAATGCAATAATAATGCACTTTTTTTTACGCTAAAGCAATAATCTTAATTATATACCATACAAATTCATGACATAAGTATTAAATTTTGTATATTTAAGCAAAAAAAATATTAAGTAATAGGATAATTATTATGTTATTTTTCCTTTCTCTAATTTTTAAATTGGAGCATATTGAAAAATGCGGTGGCTGCTTAGAAGACAAAATATAGATATCAGCTTTTTTTTAGAAAGAACTCAGGGGGTGAATTTCTAATCATAACCATTCCTTTGAAAAATTTTCTCTGTAAGACAAGCCCATGGAAGTCGCTAATACTTATTAAACTTGTTCTTAATTTAGCATTAATTAATTAGTTATAAAATACTCTGTGCACCACTGATACATTAAAAGTATACCGGCTGAAGTACCCGCTATTTGCACGAGTTCATTTATAAGAAAATAAAACATTATTGATATAATCGCTGAATTGTAAGGAGAGTAAAGCCAAGTGCACAACAATGTTTACAAAAATGTAAAATGATTTTTTTAAATCATTGCTCAAATTATAATTAGTTTTAAGCTAACTGTAATTTTAAGCCTCGCAGAATTAGCATTTAGAATTGATGTTGAATAATGAACAATAATATAAAATTCCGAAGAGAAATAATTGTATTATTTTTAATATTTAAAGTGAAAAGACTTCAACGTGTTTTAAACCTGGAGCAGGCACGCACTCGATACTAATGGTCGAGTGGGGTTATTGAGCCACCCCAATCTTTTTTTTAGAATTATTTTTGTAGTACACAATAAAAATCGTAATTCCAGTGAATAATTTAATTAAGAGAAAATATGCTCACCCCTACTTTCAAGAACACAGAAAATATTTCGGAAAAAAAGTTATCACACCGGGAACTCAGTCAAAACAAGTACCTTAAGATTGTAAAAAAACGTTTGTCACTCCCAAAAAAGAGGGAGATATGTGTCAAATATATTTTAGTTCACACGTTAAGACTGTCAAACAGGAGGATAGTGTCACAGCCATTGGTAACAATTAAACAGTTTTGCCAGAATTACCGATTTCGTGCACTCTGTGCTCGGCGTGACAGCTCCGGAATAAAAGTGTATTTATTACAATATGGATGTTAAAAAAAAATTATGTAAAACGTTTTTCATTATGCTTTTTTATATGTTTGGGAATAACTCATAGAAATAAATCTTGGCCCAGTAATCCTTCAAAGAGCTCTCTGTGCTTTTCCAAAAATCATAAAAATATTTTACAAGGAAAGAATCGCAGCAGAAATAGTTTATTTGCAACTTCCTTAAATGAAAAAAAAAACAAATACATAAGAGCAGGGGCGTAACTAACCGTACAAGTAAGTTCGAAGGTCAAACCGCAGCAACTACATTCTGCCGCCTACAGCTGATGACAATAATATAACAGTGATGAATTTTTTATCTTCCTAAAATTTTTTTTGATTATGGGTCTGGGTTTTGTTTTTTCTCATTTTGGTTTGAAAAGAAACCGTAATAGAAGTAGAAGCTTTAATTTTTTTTTATGACGTAATATCGCAGATATATAAATTATATCAGTGTAAATGTGTATTTTTTTATTATGTCAGAAAGTATTTTGTTTTACTTCATTCCAGCAAATAATTTTTTTTAATCTTTTATTTTCAATATGCTCGCGCCCCCTTGTACGTTTATCGCGCCCCCCAGGGGGCGCGCCCCACAGTTTGAGAAACACTGCACTAGTTGTTTTCTTTTGCAATACTTCTCTCCACGCCATGCAATTTTTTGATCGCGTTTAGTGTGGCAACTTCACCCCTCATGATCTTATTTCAAACTCCTCTACCTTTTCTTATTTTCTTCCAAGAGGTTATTTAAAATTTCCTTTCAATAACCACACGCAGTTATTTAAGAGGTAACGAGTAATTGACTAAAAATAATATTCTCTTAATCCTTGTTATTAAAGAAATTTATCCCTTCTCTCCTCGTTCTGTCGAGATGCGGCAGATGGTTGAAAGACGGGCTTTGCTGTCATGGAGATGTGACGTCACTTTCCTTATGAAAGCGAAACAGAAACTAAATCAACTGGGAGAGTGGTTTCCCCCAGCGTTGTTGCGCTGCACTCGATGTGGACTGCGATCTATTTTTATGTAATTTCAACACATTATTCTCTGTTCAACTTATTATGATGAGTGGATAATAGAACTTTCTCTAAGGTTCCACGTCAATGTATAACCGTTTCTGTTACCAAGTCATCCACCCAACGATATAAGTGAGTGAATGGAAATTAACAATTTTGAAATGGACCTTTCTCAACTAGCAATTTCAGAATTATGAAAAGCAAACTTTACGGAATGACGAAAAATTCTAAAAAATAACTATAAGTACAGATATTTTTTAAATTGTAATTGCTAAAGAGATAGAAGAAAATTGCACGTACTCCTTTTAATATGGAAGGAAAAATATTTTGAAAAGAATGGCGTCACATCTGGTATTGCGATTTGAAGCACAGTGGGACAAGATTCGCATTAAAAAAAATTTTTTTCTCTAATATATTGAAGGTATTTAAATATTTTTATTTCTTGTTTTAATAAATGTTCCTAAAAGATACATATTTATGAGTAGAGTTAATTTTTTATGTTGAAGAAATAGTTATGTTTTTTCAATGCAGTCACGTTGGCATAATTTTTGGCGACTAGCTAAAATAAAAATTTTCTTTGTTGATCTAAGTAGGAATTGACTTAAATTTTTTTTTATATTACTTGTGTGTATGTGTGTTTTATTTTTATGTTAATAAACCTCTTTAAATGATACGTAATCCCTAGATATATCGTTGATAAAAGCAGAGAGCAACAGTAGTTAAAGCTGACACCAGTGGTAAGAGCATATAATACAAATTTTATTTACAACACTACTTGTATACCATACCATATCGATAACATGACGATATTATTTCGATTAAAAAATTAAATTAAATGCCAATAGAGTCGTCAAGTAATGTGCCGGGTCAAGATAAAGTGGTTAGTCACATAAAATGGGTAGGTTTGTACCGAAAGTGCGAGGGAATTAAATTTTCCTAACAATGGCTCGCCTCTCACGTACTTCTAAAATTAGATTCACTTCACGTGACGCTATATTGACAAATCTACATAAAAGTTTCAAAATTTCTTAAGCACTTAAATAACAAACGAAGAAGCATCTTCCAGGGAGCTGATAGAGACCTTGGAGCACTCTGGCTATTTACAATGGTACCTCTTTCGAGACATTATAAGTAAGTCAAATTTTTTGCAATGAAAAGGAGGACGAAAAATTTAAGAAAAAATTACGATGTAAATATAAGAAACGTTTTATTAATTCAAGCAAAAGTACCTTAATTACGATTGGATCTCTTAATTATTTACTGAAATGAGTATTTTTCCATTGAATAATTTTTTTGTCAATATACAATTTTATAATCATCGGAAATTTCGGAACAAGAAATATTCTTCATATTGAACTTTAGGGTAAGTGTTATAAGTAGGTAGTACAAGTAGCCCAGTGATTAAGGTATGGAATCATGGCAGGCATTTCATGAGTTCGAGCTCACCCGCCATGTAAATCTGTCGAGAGCTCAAACGTCCTCCCGTTGGTGTGGTAGTTGGAAGAGGGAGGTGCCAGCTCATGTGTCGTCCAAGTCACTTGACCATGGTTCAAACTGACGAGGGCGTGTTTTTGAACAGTGTGACGTTAATATTCACTACAGCTAAAGTACCACCATTCATCTTGATTTCTCACTCGCCCCAAAACCATCACCAATTGAAAAAACTCTTTAAACTGCTGCCCTACGTAAATTCAACAAGAATAACTAAATTTTTATATAGAATGCATTTACTCTCGAAATGGTTAAGTATTTCCCCACATCTTTCATCAATTTTAGGAAGTTGATTTTCCAATTGTTCTAATTTCTTCAAACAAACAATTGTCTTAGATTTTAATATCTGGCATTTATTTTGATAAAAATTCAACACAATTTTCTATATCTGCCCAGTTTACTTGAGATGAAATGAATAAACACTATTGAAAACTGTTATTTCCTTCGGTATTTGTTTCAGACCATTCTGCAACATATTGGAAACATGTTTGGTTAATCTCTAAATACAGAGATTAGCAAATCAGTTTTAAAACATTGAAAAGGAGGACACTTTTAGAGGAAGGATAGAACCTATAAAAGGACTGTCCTCGCTAAAGGAGGACGGTTGATCACCTTATCGCTCGATGAAAGGCGACATCCTCGTGGACACTTCAAGTCCGTACATCCGACGGGCAGTATTACATGAAAAATAAAAGAAAACATTTAGAAAATACACGAAAAATTATGCTATCTAAACATTGAAAGGAAAAAAAAGAAAAAAACTAAATGTTTGTCAGCGTGTATATTAGATGCATCCAGACTTGCAAAAATTTTTAACTCAAATTTTTCTAATCAAATTGCTTTTAGAAAAAAAAGTTTTGTAAAAATAAATATCTGCAAAATTTAGTTTTGTATTTACACATACTGGAGGATGAAAATTTTTTCAAAAACTAGATTTCTTATAAAAGATCCTTATGAAGTTAAACATCAATATGTTTAGAGCGTGAATTTTCTATAGAGAACTTAAAAGAATCTATTGCAGCTTGATTGTCACAATAAAGATAACTATTTATATTAGCTCCTGTAATATTTAAATTGTCAAGTTCCTTTAACATTCAAATGATCCATACCAATTCTTTAGCTGTTCACATAGTGATACATATTGAAACGACTTGACACAGCTCTGGGATAAGCTATTTATTCCAATAAGAAAATCATCAAAAAATATTTTATCAGAAATAATTAGCAAAAGGGTGCACACATTTCAAGTCTCTTTCGCTGCAATATCTCATCTCTCTCGCATAACAATGACGATGGGAACTTTCACGCTAGAGAAAAGTCCTATGCATTCACTCTCGGCAGTGGTCCTGGAAGTCTGGACCCACCCCCAAAGCCCTTGATTTTTTTTCCGATTGATTATAATTCTAAGCATATAGTACGTAAAATTTAATTAAGTATTTGTTTTTAATGATTAATTTTATTAATTAATGCTAAATATTTATTCAATAATTAGTTTTTTTATTGTGTTTTGTTCCCGAAAATCGACAAAATTAAGAGGAGAATGATACAAGAATGGTGAACTTTCGACCCGGACCCCCCTTGGAAAATTCCTGTGTGCGCTACTGACTCTTAGTAATTCCACACCGAGTCTGGGTGAGCTCGCTGGCTCCAAATCCACCGTGCAGTTGCTCCTTCGCAATTTCCACGGTTCTGTTGAGACAAATATTATTAAACTCAACAAAGAAAAATATAATAAAATTATAGAACATTATAATTTGAAAAATAATTAATTTTAAAATGAATTTTATATTTAGGCATTTGCAATTTACTATATTTTGTATTTTATGTAATCAAACTGTATTTATATTTGTAAATCTGGAAACAATTTCTTGTAACCTTCTTCAGATTACCCGATTGGCAACAGTCGGTATATTTTTATTAGACTTGTTGCAATGTTTTGGTGCTAGCTCAGCTAAGCCTAATGGAATAAACGTGCTCTTCGAATTCTTTGAAGCAACTTTCTATTTTTTAAATGTTATAGAACCAAACGTTCATAACAAACTGGTGACCCGGAACAATTTTATTTAAATATTGCATAAAATTTAATCATAATTATTATCTGTTATAATGCTTAACGAAGATTCAAAAAATTTGGAAATGAGCGCCGTCAGCATAAAAATACCGCCGTTTTGGACTGACAGGCCAGAAATTTGGTTTTACCAATTAGAGGCTCAGTTCCAGATATCAAGAATTTCTTTAGAAGAAACGAAATTCCATTATTTGGTATCGCAATTAGAACCAAAATACGTCGAGAATATTTGGGACATTGTCAACAGCAAAAGTGATACGAAGTACACGGACTCGAAAAACAGATTACTCAGTCTGTTTAAAGAAAGTGAAAATCTTCGCATAAAACGACTCTTAACTGGAATTGAACTTGGTGATATGAAGCCTAGTCAGCTGTTGCAGAAATTGAAAACTGTTGCAACGTCCGATATTTCGGATAATTTAATTAAAACTTTGTGGTTAGAAAAACTTCCTGAGTCCATTAAAAATATTTTGGTTGTCAGTGATGAGAATTTAAGCAAATTGGCAGTAATGGCTGATAAATATCCGATATGACTCCCAGAACAGAGATTTTTGCAACTGGAAAATCTTTAGACTGTGGTGAAGCAACGTCGTCAAGAGAACAGCTTCTTCTCGACAGAATTCAAAGCCTAGAGGAACAAATATGTCAACTCAGCATTCTCCACAAATCAAGAACGAAAGAACGCAATAGTTTTCGTCCTAAATCCCGAAGTCGTTCTCAGAAACGTTTCGACCCCAAAGGAAAATATTGTTATTTTCACTTCCGTTTCGGTGCTCGATGCAAACCTGAGAAGTGCAGCCCGCCTTGTGCATGGAATAGGAATATGGAAAACTTCAGTCTGCAGTAAATATTGCGACAAATTCTGCTGCAGAAGATTATAAAGCCTGTCGCAAATTTCGATTATTCGTCAAAGATCGAACGAAAAATTTGCACTTCCTGGTAGATATAGTGGAGCTGATTGTTCAATAATACCAGCCACATCTAAAAATAAACAACCATCGGATTACAAATTATTTGCCGCAAATGGAACAGAAATTCCAACCTATGGAATTAAAGTGCTAAATATTGATTTGGGATTACGTCGAGAATTTTTATTTCCGTTTATAATTGCCAAAGTTAGTAAAGGAATCTTGGGAGCCGATTTTTTAAATAAATTTAACTTGTTAATTGACATCCGAAACAAGCAGTTAATAGATGGAATAACTAACCTTCATGTTACAGGTGAGATTTCTTCTATTTTGCAAGAAAATAAAATTAACATAATGGATAAAACATCAAAATTTTCTAATACATTATTACAATTTCCAGATTTAATGAAACCAAATTTATTAATTACTAATACAAAACATGATGTTAAACACTATATTGCTACTAAAGGCCCACCGGTTTACTCAAAAGCTCGTCAATTGGATTCTAAAAAATTAGAAATAGCCAAGCAAGAATTTAAATTTATGTTAGATAATGATATCCTTCGACCTTCTAAATCTCCATGGGCAAGCACACTACATCTTGTGAATAAAAAAGATGGAAGTGTTAGACCATGTGGCGATTATCGACGTTTAAATGCTCAAACCATTCCTGACCGTTATCCAATTCCACGTGTTGAAGATTTCCCCCATATTTTGAAGGGGAAAAGAATATTTTCTAAAATTGGTCTCTTCAAAGCATATTTTCAAATACCCATTGCTGAAGAAGATAAGGAAAAGACAGCCATAATAACACCATTTGGCTTATTTGAGTTTAATGTTATGAGCTTTGGGTTAAGAAATGCACCGTCTACTTTTCAGCGCTTTATCAATGAAGTTTTATTTGGACTAGAATTTGTTTTCCCATACCTCGATGACATTCTAGTAGCCTCCGAAGCTGAAGAAGAACATAAAACTCATTTGAAACTTGTGTTTGATCGGTTACAAAAACATGGTCTTCGAGTGAATATCTCCAAGTCAACTTTGGGAGTAACTCATCTAGAATTTCTAGGATACTTGATAACACCAGAGGGATCTAAGCCACTTCCAGAGAAAGTAGATGCAATTTTGTCATACAAATTACCTGAAACAATTCGTGATTTGAGAACTTTCCTTGGACTCATTAACTTTTATAGAAGATATTTAAAAGATGCTGCTAAAAATCAAGCTATTCTTCATGAGTATTTAAGGCTACAGTGGACAGTTAAAATGCGGAAAATTGACTAAAACATCGAAAAAAATTTTTTGGCTTATTTTAATATTATATTAGCTTCTCTATCAAACGCAAAAAAAAATTTTTGGTTTCATGCATTTTTTACTGAGTTATGGGGTAGTTCCGATTCAGTCATTCATGACCACGCCCCTTTGTTTACATTCTGATGTCATGCTGACAAAGCTGTCATGTACTTTGACAGTACGAATTTTATTTACTGTAGACATAGCCTCTCTAATTTTTATTTTTAAATGTTAATTTATCAAGGTCTGGATGGCAACAATTTGTTTTAACTGTATCTGAGACCTAAATCGGCATTATTTGTTTACAATTCGTTCGAACTTGCGTTTGCATTTTTCGTTCAATTTTATTCAAACTTTATATTGATTTTACCAAAACAAAAAGTTCTTTTCAGAACTAAAGTTCATTTTAAATTGCTTTTGTTATTTAAAATTTTTATAATGGATCTTATATCATCGAGATATAGAAAACCTAAAGGTCGTCCTACCAAAAGGAGAAAGATGTTGGCTGAAAATAGCAAGAAGCGATGGCAGAAATCTTCTAAAACTGTTGATGGAAAAAAACAGTAATAGTATGGTATTGCAGAGAGATACATTGTCTGAACCGAGTACATCTTCCCAACCTGAGGCAAGCTATATTTTCACCCACAAGGCTGTGTTTTCTGAATTATTGCAGAAAGTTCCTTGTAAATATTGTACAAACACACTGTACCCTTGTTATAAAACAACACCATTCCATGGGGTATTCTACAAAGATGGAACTTTTATGCGAATCATGTCATGAAAGCTATGGAAGTGTTTTTTCAAGTTTCCAAGAAGAGGCCAAAAATTTACATGATATAAACAGCAAACTGGCGAGTGCCTTCCTATCCATAGGCAGAGGGCATGCTGCTTTGGAAACGTTTTCATCTGTGCTCAACATGCCAACAATGGACCGAAAAACATTTGCCAAATGCATGCACAACTTATCCGTGAAAAACAAAGAGGTGAAGAAAAAAATGCTCGAAATGTCACGTCAAGCTGCTAGAGAAGCTCACGTAAAAGTTGATGCTTCTCTAAAAAATCAGGAAATAATTGATGTGAGTGTATCATATGACGGTACTTGGCAAAAGCGAGGACATACATCTAACCTAGGATTAGGAATAATCATCGATATCCTTAGTGGACTTGTCCTTGACTTTGAAGTATTGTCGAAATACTGTCATAATTGTGTAGTTGCTGGTCGAGATATGGGAGTCGATAGTGCGGAGTTCCACATATGGCAAAAGGACATGCGGATGAGTGTGACAAAAATTTCGATGGAACTTCTGGAGCCATGGAGATGCACGCTGCACTAATTATGTGGAGGCGATCAATTAGTGATTGCCAAATGAGATTCGTTTCCATGCTGAGTGATGGTGACTCAAAAACTTTTCAATTTTTGTCGGACAATAAAATATATGGTTCTGATATAAAAATTGAAAAGGAAGAGTGCCTGAATCATATTGCAAAGAGGCTAGGCACATCGTTACGTAACAAAGTGAAAGAATGGAAGGTGAAAAAAGTGACTCTTGGTGGGCGTAAGCAGGGAAGCCTTACAGATAAAAACATCACAAAGTTGCAAAATTACTATAGAAAGGCAATAAAAGATAATGTCCCTGATACCGATAAAATGAAAACTGCTATATATGCCAGCCTGATGCATTGCTCGTCAACTGAAAAAAAAGCCTATGCATGGTAAGTGTCCTGAAGGGGAATCATCATGGTGTTTCTATAAAAGAGCTATAGCCAAAGGTGAGACCCCAGGGTCACACAGTTCCATGAAAACTTACTTGTCGCCACAAGTAGTGGAGAAAATTATGCCTGTTTATCAACGTTTAGCTTCAGACACCATTCTTGAAAGATGCGTAGCAGGCAAGACGCAAAATTCGAATGAAAGTTTGCATAGCTGCATTTGGCGAAAATGCCCAAAAGAGGTATTCGTCTCCAAAAGGAGGCTGGAAATAGCAGTAACGGATGCCATTGAAAAGCACAATTTGGGCTATGTAAAATCTTTTGAAGCGAAAGAGGACTCATGTCTAAATGACAGTTTTTCTTTGACTATTGCAGAAAGACAAGATAAACGACGCATTTCTCAGAATATTTCTACAAAACAAAAAAGGAAAAGAAATGCCACGAATACAAATGCAGCCTATAGTGCCGGTGCTTTTTAAATTTTTTTATCAGACTTAGCAAACAGTTTTCTTGTTATGTGTAATTAAATTTGTTATTTTTTTGAATTTTTGCAATTTAATTGTATTGAAATACTTTATTTTTGCTCATTGTGATTAATGAAATATATAATATATTATTTGGTTGAGATGAAATAATAATGAAATACATTCTGTTAATTTACTTTAGAATTTATTGGAATGTTCTTGCTTACTTCAATTTTTATCATTATATATATTACCTGTCAATGTGACTGTTACAATAAATATTGCAGAATCTTATACATATATTCTATGTTTATCTTATCTTTATGATATTAGTGTTTTTCAAATTTATATGAATGTCTTTAATTGTTTTTAAAAAAACTAAGTTTTTTCCTTTAGAATAATAATAGCTGTTGTTCTAAAAATTGAAACCTTCCTCGAAAGCATTGAATTTTTGTAATTTAATCTCTTTGAAATACTTTATTTTTAATCATCATGATTAATGAAATATATAATATACTATCTGGTTGAGATAAAACAATGAAATACATTCTGCTAATTTACTTCAGATATTATAAGAAAGTTCTAGCTTACTTCAATTTTTATCACTGTATATACCACGTGTCAATGTGACTGTTACAATAAATATTGCAGAACCTTATGTATATATGTTCTGCATCTATCTTATATTTGTATGATATTAGTGTTTTTCAAATTCATATTTATATCTTTAATTTTTTTTTTAAAAAATAAGTTAATTTCCTTTAAAATAGAAAAAACTGTTTTTCTCAGAATCAAAAATTTGCCTCGAAACCAAAACTCAAAATGTTCCATGCGTTGCAATTTTTGTCGAATTATAACAAAACTTTCCAAAAGTATTCATCTAATGTATACTTATAAATTCTTAGATGCATTGTAGTAATAGTGATAGGGTGAAAGAAGAAATTAAAGTTTTTATGTAGGAAATCATTAAAATTCTTGAAATTTTTATATAAAAATTTGCGTTTACCCATATTTTTGTAAATTATCATATAAAACATTACATTGTATGCATACATTTGTAAAGAATTGCTTAAAGAAGTTAAATCAGGTGAAAACATGAAATTTAAAAAAAAATCAAAACGCATGGAACGTTTTGAAATTTTCGTTAAAATTTTTTTAAAATTTTAAATTTCTTAAAAAACTAATAATTTTTTCTCACCAAATTTTTATATGGTTTTAGTTCTAAGTTACATACAGCCAGTAAAAATTTGGGGCATGTTTGTAAAAAATTAAAAATTTTTTTTTTACTGTCCACTGTAGCCTTAAAAGGTTCAAAAAAGAATGACAAGACAAAAATTCTTTGGACAGAAGAAGCTAAAGAAAATTTTGAAAAATGTAAACAAGATCTTGCAAATGCTACTTTATTAAGCTTTCCTGACCCTGATTTACAATTGGCTTTATTTACTGATGCTTCCAATTTTGCAATCGGATCAGTGTTACAGCAATTTGAAGCTGGAAATTGGAAACCGATTTCATTTTTTTCTAAAAAATTAACCGATGCACAGAAAAATTACAGTACCTATGATAGAGAATTATTAGGAATATATCTTTCTGTCAAAAAGTTTAAACATCTTCTCGAAGGACAAAATTTTGTTATTTATACAGATCACAAGCCAATTAATTACATATGCCTTTCATCAAAAAAATGGAAAAGCTTCACCTAGACAGTTATGTCATCTACAATGCATATCCCAATTTTCAACAAATATATGTCACATTAAAGGACAAGATAATTTAGTAGCAGATGCATTTTCAAGAATCGAAGCCATTACAGTAATCGACTATGATACTATAGCGGATAAACAAACCCAAGATGCAGAATTGCAACAGTTAATGAGGAGTAACTCTTCAGTAAAATTCAAATCATGTACATTACCATCAGGAAAACACTCCGGTGTGATATTTCAACATCCAATATAAGACCCTACATTCCAAAACAGTTTCGGCAACAAATATTTCAACAAATTCATGGTTTTTCACACCCTGGGATTAGATCAACTATTAAATTAATGACTGAAAAATTTATCTGGCCAAATATGAAGCAAGAAATAAGAGAATGGGCAAGAAAATGTATTCCCTGTCAAAAATGTAAAGTCCACAGACATACAAAATCAAAATTTGGAGAATATGAAGTACCTGATACAAGATTTAGTGTGATACACATTGACTTAATTGGTCCACTTCCACCATCGCAAGGCATGACATTTTCTATGACCTGTATAAACCGTTTTTCGTGTTGGATGGAAGCAGTTCCCTTGCCTGATTGTAAAGCACAGACAGCTAGCAAAGCCTTTTACGAACACTGGGTTTGCAGATTTGGAGTACCTGGGAAAATAATTACAGATCAAGGAAGGCAATTTGAATCTCAGTTGTTTAGAAGTTTAGCAGCTATTTGTGGGGCTAAAGTGGCTCATGCAACTTCTTATCACCCTCAATGCAATGGGAAAGTGGAACGGTTGCATAGGACTTTGAAAGGGGCAATCAAAGCTCATAACAACATCAAATGGACAGAGACATTACCAACAATCTTATTAGGACTAAGAACTGCTCTAAGACCTGATACCAATCATACTATAGCTCAGATGGTTTATGGCTCTAATATCAGATTGCCAGGTGAATTTTTTAACCCACCCTCCATTCAAATTGATCCTGAAACATTTGTCACTACATTGCAGACTTTTATGGACGCGCTGAAGCCAACAGAATCTTCGCCTCCAAAAATCAAAAGAATTTTTGTTCATAAAGACTTAAAATCCTGCACTCATGTATTTGTGAGAGTTGATCGTGTAAGGAAAGCCCTGGAGCCACCATATGATGGTCCATTCCCAGTAAAAGAAAGATATGAAAAATATTTCACACTGACAATAAAAAATAAACCTGTGAATATATCAGTGGATAGACTAAAACCAGCTTATTTGTTAATGACAGACTCTATTCCTGACAAAACAACAGTTCTTTGTAAGCAATCAGATGAGAATTCAGCAGCTAATGACACTAACCTCTTAACCGATGTTAAGCCCACTGTTTCAAGACATGGAAGATTGGTAAAGAAACCTGTAAGATTTCAGGACTGATATCTGCTGTAAATAAATCTCTAACTTATAACTATTTACTTATATCAAGTGTATGATATTTTGGTTTACTTAATTTTTACAAATATTTATAAATGTATGTCATTTCTCTGACATCAAACTAGTTATCATTGCATATAATATTACTGTTTCTAAAAGTATGTAACATTTGTACAAATATTTAATTTTGTGTATTCATAATGTATTGTTTAAAAGGCATATTTAAGAAAAAAATTCTTGTTTAACATCTAACACTATTCCTGCCATACTTCTCAGTTCGTAACTCAGTTACTGGTAGGGGAGTAATGTTGAGACAAATATTATTAAACTCAACAAAGAAAAATATAATAAAATTATAGAACATTATAATTTGAAAAATAATTAATTTTAAAATGAATTTTATATTTAGGCATTTGCAATTTACTATATTTTGTATTTTATGTAATCAAACTGTATTTATATTTGTAAATCTGGAAACAATTTCTTGTAACCTTCTTCAGATTACCCGATTGGCAACAGTCGGTATATTTGGATTAGACTTGTTGCAATGTTTTGGTGCTAGCTCAGCTAAGCCTAATGGAATAAACGTGCTCTTCGAATTCTTTGAAGCAACTTTCTATTTTTTAAATGTTATAGAACCAAACGTTCATAACAGTTCCAAAATCCGCCCTACTTCGCGGACTAAGGTATAACTGAATCACAATTCTTTACCGGGAGGGACCTCCAAATCGGTTCCCTCACGTAAAGTTTCTCTGGTTCAGAATCCGCCTTAATTCGCGGTTTTAGTATCGCTTTCCTATCGTTGATCGGGATTCAGACCATTCCCGGATCTCCCCAGTTCGGAATCCGCCGTACTTTGCGGACTCACTGTCGTTTTTCCTCCTCGCTGAAGGAACTTCACAACGGCTCCCTCAAAATCCAATCTTTTCTTTCGGACTCTCTTGCTCCCCTTATATATATATCTCTCACCATCTCTCGCCTAATCATCCTTCTGTGTTCTCTTGTTCTTCTCCCGCCCCTGTCGGACTCAGCTCCCTTGATCTCTAGCCCAATGGGCGTCGATGTCTAGGTGCACATTGTAAGTTTTCAGACGCGCTGTCGTCACCCAATCGTGGGAAAAGGTAAGCACAATGTTACGGTATCTCTTTTTGACGGTCCAGACAGCCTGGGGAAAAGGATCCAAATCTTTGACCACACAGTTACGAAATTCTTTCCCAGCAATTAGGGAAATGTCTGGAGTTTTCCCAACGTCTATCGGCAAGGGGTCCGTTAGCAATTAGGGGGAAGAAACCGGCTTCGTCACAATATTTACTTTCCAATCAATCATAATTAGATAGGAGAGGGGGTGCCAGCTCAGGTGTCGTCCACGTCACTTGACCATGGTTCAAAATTACGAGGTCCGTCGCCAAAGCCCTCGTGTAGCTGAACAGTGCGACTTTAATATTCACTCACTCACTCAATAAATAGAATTAAGCCTTCAAGTCAAATGCTATTATCTCGATTAGCTTCAAAGTCAGCGTCACTACAACACAATTGACAGTTAAATCATTTACTTCAAACAATTTTAATTTATAAGATTTAGTTTGACATAAATATCCAAGTAATTTAAGTAAAATGTTCCGGTGCACTAATCTTGGGTTCAGGGTCACGCTAACAGTTTCGCTGCCTCGGGCAAAGAGGTAAAATGCTGCCCGTTTATAAGAAAAATTAAAAGAGGTAACCCAAACTCTTAACGGTAAAATAAAAAGTGAACAAAAAAGTTGCTATGAATAATGTTGAAGTTTTGATTAGCAAAAAATACTGATTTATTAATTTGTTTTTGGCACTAAAACTAAAATTAGGGTTGCACAGGAAAAAAAAGAGTCATTTCTAGTGTATAATTATAAAATACAGATATTAAAAAAACTCTAAAACAAATTACAGAACCACTAAATATATTAAAACTTAATTACATATTAAAAATACATTTAAAGCAAGAGTTAAAAATGTTTTTTTCTCACTTTTAATTCTGAGAATTTTTTTTATAATTTCCTTAACATTAATTTCTCCAGCCAGTTCATGTTCAATTGTTATTGCTGTCAAGCCATTTAGGCGATACTCGGTAGTTGTGGAGCGTAAGAAATTTTTAATTTAGAGAAACTCCCTTCTCTACTTGCCACACTTATTGGGAGAGTAAGCAATATCCTTAAAACTATACCGAGATTTGGAGCAAAATCAAGGTTCAATACGAATTTTAAAATCTCCATTGGACATTCTTTTCTAATTAACAAAGCCAAAACCGCCACTATCTCGTCTGCCAGGTCCAGCGCGTTTACGCTTGATGAATTCCCATCAGTTAACACTGTTTCTAGATCTTTGTAATACTTTAATGCGTCGTTTTGAGGAGTATCTTTTAGATCACAAATTTATAAACAATGAAAGTACTCAAAAGCTCATTAATGTTTTGCATTTTAAATGAGCTACTATCGTCCTTTATAACCAACTAAATTATTTTTATACGAGAGACAAATATATATATATATATATATATATAGGTTTAGATTCCCAATTCGGTCCGATATCGCAATTTGTTAAAAATATATTAATTAAAAACATTCAAAAAATACAACTCAACATTCACCTGCATTGTTGTAACAACGCTATTGTTATAAACAAGTAATATATAAAAAAAATTAAAAATCAATTCCTAATTAGATCAACCAAGAAAAAATTTATTTTAGCTACTCTTTATTAAATAGTTGCAATTAATATAAATATGTATATACATATCATAGAATCACAACATTAAGTGGTAATTAATTTTTATTAATTATCATTTCAAAGTATCGTATTATCATCCAAAACAATCGTGTATATAAAATTTCCTTTCAAATGAATGCTTTAACACGTGAGAAAAAAGCCTTTTCAAATTTTGACATAAGTAGCCAAAAGGGTAGCTAAGTCGCCAACGTGGCTGTATTTGTAATTTTTTATTATTTATATTTATATTATATTATTTTATTATTAATTATTTATAAATTGTTGATCTTGGAATGTTTTACATTGGATCCGGCAGACTGCGCTACGATCGCAGTATCGAATATTCAAAAATCTTTTATTCAAGTTGGTGCTGTAATCATTTCAGGAAAATATTTTGTCATTTCGTGTTATTATTTTGTTGAAATAAATCGTGTGTTAATTAAATTATTACATTCAGATGTAATTAGTGTTTGAAGAGTTTTGAAGTGTGCATAAAAAACTATACATTCTCCAAATTTATTTTGCAACTGAAGTGAGTATTTTACATGATTTTCTATTAAATTTACACGCGTGCGTTGACAATAACTATTCTAACCTACAAATCTATTTGTGTAGCTAATTGTTTACACACATTATAAAACTTTTTTTTTATTTAAAATTATTTCTTATCGGAAATAGTTTGTGTGTGTGTTTCACTTCTAAGCAACCCAGAAGTATAAAACTTGGCACATAATTACTATAGGTCCTAATGATGTGCACTACGAAGAGTTTTGTTCGAAATTCGCCTTAGATTTTTTTAAAATTAAATTTTACTGATTTTCCCATTTTTTTTTCAACTGGATTTTAATTTGTTAATTTGTCAACAGTCATTTATGTTTTGCTTATATTCTATTTGATTATTTCAAACCATTTCTGGAAATGGAATTTTTGAATTTAAGATGTGTGTACAGGACAACGTCTGTCGGGTCCTCTAGTGTATATATATTAATTTGAATAACAATATCAATCGAAAATGTTTTAAGATGATTACGGTACATTCAAGCCACGAAAACACACATGCTGAAGTATATTAATCAACATGAAAGTATTCTACGAAACTGATGACATTTATATTTATTTATATAAAACGAAAAATAAATAAATAAAATAGAAAAAACACAAATGCAGCAAAATAATTTTTTCACTTTATCTTACGCAATGATTAAAATTCCTGGGCTTTAAAAATCTTAAAATTTTTTAAAACTTTAAAAATCTAAAAGATAATTTGACAATGAAAATATTGTTACCTTTTTTGTTGTACGACTTTGTCTTGTCTGCATAAGCACTGGAAGCTAAAAGAATTAGTTCGGAAGTCAAATTGACACAAGATTCCCTCAGTTTTCTTCGAAATAGGTTCTTTTTCTCATCTTCATTCTGCACCTTTCTTTTCATTCATAAAGCTTGACCGTGCTTTTGTTGAGATCAAAATCTTTCAATAGTACCCGAATTCACGCATACAAAGCAGAAAAAGTTGTAGGAAATTAGTTGAAAGAGAAGGAACCGGATGCCGAAATTCCTCTTTATCTCCCCCTCTCCCTTCCCCCATGGAAACGAGCGTTGGGAAACATGGCTTTAAATACTAATTTGTACTCGTTAAAAAAGTACTCAAGGACACCATAGAAAACGTGAATGTTTTGCATACACATTTTTAATTTTTTTTCTTCGAATTTTTATTTTGACTTATGGAACCCTTGGGTATACCTCGGGGAACCCCAGGGCTCCGTGGAACACAGTTTGAAGACCATTGGTTTATATCAATGGATTAATGTATCATCTAATTGGGCGTTTTTCAAAAACCATTTTAGTACAATTCTTTAAAAAAATAGAACCGACTTTAAAAGAAAGCAGTAAAAAGTATAAAATTATTTTTAACCGACTTCAATGAAGTAATGTAAAGTAAATCCATATATTTTTAAAATCGGGTGCCTTATCTTTTTTTTTGGAAAGTAAACCCTTATTTAATCGGAAAACTTTAATTCTTTTTCCACCGCTTAATATTAACCTCAAAGGTAAAAGTGGTGGTTTTTTAAAAGTTTTAATTTTGCATATTATTTGGATTCCCAGTGGCTTTATTCACATCAAATTTTTATTTTCGGAAACTTTTATTTTTTATCAACCTCTAAATGTTACCCCAAAATTAGGGGATGACATTTTGAACCACTTTTTTAACAATGGTACCAATGCGGCAACATACCCTATTAAACAAAAAAAAATCATTCAAATCGGTTGAGACAGTGTTTCTCAAAGTGTGGGGCGCGCCCCCCTGGGGGGGGGCGCGATGACCCTACAAGGGGGCGCGATGACCCTACAAGAGGGGCGCGAGCGTATCGAAAATTTAAAGATTTTTTTAAAAAAAAAATAACCGGAAAGAGAAGTAAAACAAAATGCTTTCTTCCATAATAAAAAAAATACACACAACAACACTGACATAATTTGTGTTTATTATCTGGCTTTTTTCCGTCATCAAATAGCTATCTTTGATCCGAAAACCAAATTAAAGAAAAAAAACATTTTGTTTTATTTGCTGTATTTCCTCAATGAGAGATTTTTTTTATTACGTTTTAACATAAAATATTACACGTTAAAAGAAAAAACGAAACCCAGACCCTGAGAAAAATTCTAAGATAAACAATTCACCACTGTAATTATTATTGAAATACTGTACATTAGTTGTAGAAAAAGAAAAGAGGAAGTCATGATTCACTTTTCAGCCAGGCTACATAGTACGTTTGCTAATCATTTGATTGACCTTCAATCTTATGGTATGGTATTTATCAATATTAGTTCCCTCCCATCTTTTATGCGTTTGCTTTTCGCTTAGGGAAATTGTAAATAATTGAGTTTTGTGATATTTGGAAAAGAATTGATTGGTTTAACATTTCTGTAGGATAATTGAAAAATGTCTAATTTGCGTCCTTTATTATGGTCTTGTACTTTTGAATCATTTTAGTTCAGTTTTATTGGATTTTTTCTCAAATCATCAAAGAAAGATTGAATAGTCCTTGAAAGCCGGTAAGTATACTTTCTCTTAATTAAATTATTCACTGGAATTTTATTTTTTTTCCCAATTTGTATCGTGTAGAGTAAAAATAATTATAAATAAATGATTGGGGTGACTGAGTCCCCTCGCACTACCATTAATGTTAGTATCGAGTACGCGCCTGCTCCCGGGTTAAAACATTTTGAAGTCTTCTCGCTTAAAATGTTAAAAAGTAACACAATTATTCTTCATCGGTATTTTATATTCTTTTTCATAATTTAACATTAATTATAAATGCTAATTGTGTGAGGTTTAAAATTATTTCTTTTAAACAGTTATTTACAATTATAGCATTTATCTAAAAAAAAATCATTTTACATTTTTGTATACAATGTCATGTGCACACAGTTTTACTCTCCTTACAGTTCAGCTATTATATCAAGAATAATGTTTTATTTTTTTAAAAAATGAACTCGTGCGAAGAGTCGGTGTTTCAGCCAGTATACGTTTGATGTATCAGTACTGAAGAAGGTATTTTATAAATAATTTCTTATTACTGAATTTGGCCTCGGTGGCCGAGTGATATAGGTATCGGATCGTGGCTTGCCTTGTCACGAGTTCGAGCCCAGTACCACTAAAGACCCGCCGTGTAGGGCAGCGATGCACGTTAAATCTGTTGAGAGTTAAAACGTTTTCCCGTTGGTGTGGTGTGGTAGTTAGGAGAGAGGGGTGCCAGCTCAGGTGTCATCCACGTCACTTGACCATGGTTCAAAATTACGTGGTCCGTCGTCAAACGCCCTCGTGCAGCTGAACAGTGTGACGTTAATATTCAATCAATCAATCTTATTACTAAATTAAGAACAAGTTTAATAATTATTAGGGACTTCCACGGGCTTGTCTTGTAAAGGGAAGTTTTTCAAAGGAAGGTTTATATAATATCAGAAATTGACACTTAAAGAGATATTTTTCTATATTTAGCTGAGATCTATATTTTGTCTTCAAGGCATCCACTGCAGAAAATCCGGTTTGAAAAAGGTAGGATGTTGAAAATGGTAATAGTATACGAAGTGTTTTTGTTTTCAGTACAGATAATACCTCATCCACCTCTACCCCAAATTCAAAGAGCGATTTATTACAAAATTGCCTTTTAATTTTTCATTGGATGTGAAATCTATGAAGATTTCTTCTTCGGAAGTTGAGAGCCCTTCTGGAGTATCTTGAAATAGATCCCTAATCCACTCGTAACTTGCTACCAAGCTGTCCTCATCCAGAAAATACTTTTAAAAATTCTTTGCCAACATAGTTAAATGATTTTACATGTTTTAAAAACAACTTTCACATGTTCTACAGATTTGTAAGTTTTAACACATATCGAGCTGGGGCTTTTTTTCCATCATTTACTTCAGTAGTGGTAAATCCAAAATTTAAGTATTTTTGAGAAGATCGCCTTGATTTAATTTTCGGAACCATGCTCGTTCGTCTGTGTACTTGTTTTTATTATGGTAGAATGTTTGCTTACGACTTAAAAATGTATGTATGATATTGTTTTAATCTACTGCCTTAAATACTTAATTACCGTGAATTACAATTAACGTGGAAATTAAAAAAAATGTACATTCAAACTAGATTCGGTAGCTATAGGAGTATCGAGTCGACCAAAACTGACTGGAATTGTACGAGGAAAAGCATTTTTACATGTTTTGCGCAGACGTCCGATAGGTTGCCCAGACTCACGCAAACGTACCCTAAAAAGCCAGATGTGATGGATATGATAGAGAGCGACATTGACTAGACTATTTTTCTTATGACATTTGTACTTTGAGAAATGAATGCTGAAGGAAATAAATCTTTAATTAAATACATCATTTTGCGATCTGTTCCAATTTAAAAATTAGAGAAAGAAAAATAACATAATTCTAAGTAATATATATATTTTAAGTAATTTTCTTAAAATATATATTACTTAAAAGTTACATATACACAAAATTTAATATACTTATCGTATTAATTTGTACGGTTTATAATTAAGATCGTATTGTAACTTTAGCGTCTCTCTCTCAAAGTGCATTTTTATTGCAGTAAATACATTATTGTTGTACAGGGGGCGAGACAAAAATTATGATTGAAAATTGGGTCGCCAGTATTGAAAGTTTGGGAAACACTGCTTTTAATGTATGAGTGGTGCACAGGGTATTCTATGACTAATTAATTAATACTAAATTAAGAACAAGTTTAATAATTATTAGCTACTTCCATGGGCTTGTCTTACAGAGCAAAGTTTTTGAAAGGAGCTTTAAGATAAGAAATTGTCCCTCTGAGTTCATTTTCTATATTTAGCTGATATCTATATTTTGTCTCCTAAGCAACCACCGCATTTTGTAATATGTTCCAATTTAAAAATCAGAGAAAGGAAAAATAACTTAGTAATTATCCTATTACTTAACTTTTTTTTGCTTAAAAGTAACATATACAAAATTTAATACTTATGTCATGAATTTGTACGGTTTATAATAAATATTGTTGCTTTATCGTAAAAGTGCATTATTATTGCATTCAGTAAATTATTATGTATAAGGGGGGCGCGATAAAAATTGTGATTGAAAGGGGGGCGCCAGTATTGAAAGTTTGAGAAACACTGGGTTGAGATATGCCTAAGTAATCGCCGGACAAAAAAAAACTGATCGAATTGATAACCTCCTCATTTTTTGAAGTCGGTTAAAAATACATGAAAAAGCCTCGTTTAAAAAGAAACACCCAGTAGAAGCTATTTAAATATTTCTTGAGAAATATTTTTTAATTATTCTAAACATTTCTGTGAATATTGCCAATCTCACCTGTTTGGCGACGAAATGCAACTGCTCGGAAGCGGCAACCCTAACCTCCCAATGGAAGTGCGCGGTCGAAAAAGTTTTCATTCAAGATCCAGAGCACAGTTCGTGTGAAAGCATGGGGAATATGTGACTGAGGAAGCCGGTCCCGGGATTCTAACTCCGGCTCGTAACATCATGTGGATAAATCCCTCCTGAAATTGTGTTCGAAAATGCCTTTTCCCAAGTGGAGTGTGGAACCGGTGTTTTTGTGCAGGAAGCCCTTGCCCCCCGACAAGAGCGAGCCCTGCAATTTCTGTCCCTTCACCAACACGGTTATGGTGAATTGTTTGCGGCAACTAGCGTCCGTTGCCAAAATTGCTGATAAAATTTTCGAAGAAATCGGATGTGAATGTCGTCTGCTCGCTGAGCGATCCGATAGGCTCAAAGAAAAAATGAATGTGTGCGAGAAGTTTGTGAGTCAATTGAATGCCAGGGCTGTCAAAGTTCGTAAGTACCTTTTTCACTTTCGTATTTCGCGTTACTGTGTGTTTGTAAAAATACAATTTCAACGTTGACGATAGAAGTACACTATTTATATAATTTGACGACGCTTTTGCTTTTTTAAAACACTGATTCAATGGAAATTAAGTTTTGAGATGGAAATATTTGACGTAAGTGAATCGCCGCATCAATGACACGGACCCCATGTGGAACGATCCTTTGAGAATGAATGGGATCATTCCAAAAAAGGAATTCTGCTGCCCAGTCAAGTGCAGGGGCTTAAAAAACATTAGTACATGTAAAAAGGGCTTCTATTTCATCATTGCTATGTCTTTTTTTTTAAACGATAATTCTTGTTGTTTAGTACTAAGTTCGTTCATCGCATTTTGAAAATTACTCTGCACATCGGATTGTTTGATGATGAGAATTTTTTCAAACATATCGATCCACTCTTGAAATTTATCTTCAGGTTTTAGAAACACAGGAAAAATAAAACAGAAGCGCACCCATTGACATGGTTTTGACTAACGTTCTTCCGTTTCGCGGGCAGTTGCGACATCCCTGGAAACACTAACCGCTCTGACCACTCTGTTTTCAAAACGCGTTCCTGATGCCGGTTGATCTCTCCCTTCGGTCAGCTGCTTCTTATCAAATAAGAGAATGCAAAATTTCTGCTTTTACAAAGTAGTGTATTATATAAAGTCAATGACCAGAGAAAAAGATGTGAAACAAAAATCGTGGTTATTTAAAAGATCTGTTTGGAATATGATTTCCATTTAAGCAGTTTAGGAAATATATTGTGTGGGTTCCCCCCTCAAAGTTCATTTAAATAAATCTTGCATTTATTTTTTTAACTAATGAATGCGAGAATATTTGTTGAATATTATTTGTATCTGACTTTCGGTGCGTACGCAGACAACTTTCTTGAGCGGGAGGTGGGGGGTTAAATTAAAAAAAAACGTAGCCAAAAGCACCGTTACTTTAATAAAAAATGTGTCAATTTATGGGAGGGATTGGAACCCTTTGTCTTTATAATACTGCATAACCGCCGTGGCCTTGGTAGCCGATTGGTCACAGTCGTAAAGGGGTCGCCCCTTAAGGCGACTTGGTACCCTAAAAATCACAAACCTATCGGTTTTTTTTATTTTCATTTAATCTTATTCTTTGCATTATTATCTTTCGATTGATATATCACTTGTGCATGTCGGAAAGTTAGAAGTTGAATAAAACTTCATTTGAAAACAAATTAGGCAATTCAGCCACACCCCCTTTTTAGAAAAAAAAGCTAAAAAACGTTATGATAAAAAAAATCTATTTTATAAATAGAAATAATAACTATAAAAAATAATGTGTAGTATTAAAAGCAGAATATTTCCGAAGCAATACAATAATGTAATTTTTCTTCCTTGTGAAATGTGTGCATGTAAAATTTTTAAATTAAGGCATTTTATATTATTAATTTTATATATAATTTCAGTTCTTATTCCTGATATATTTTTCATACAAATGTAATACTTTAATATTATAAGAAGAAAAACAGCTAAAATTTCTGTCGTGACAGAAAAAATTTTTTAAAGTTTTTTCTTGAGTTTTCTTTGTGCAATTAGTACTCTCTAAAAGTTGATCATTTATAAAAATGTGTGGGTTGAAAACATATGAAAATGCAATTATTTTAAAGAAAAACGTATAAGTACATAATATCTTAAAGTGGTATTTTAAGTTTAATTAAGCTTATAATAATTATTTTTTCAGAATTATAAACTTTAAAGTGGTTTTTCTCAGTTTGTTTTTCGAAACCTTAGTGCATTCAAAATGCTACTCCTTCGACAATTATTTACCAATCACTTCAATTTTTTTCCTGCGTGTTAAAAATAAAGCATGTAATAAAATTAGGGATCCGTTTTGCTATAAACTGAATACTTTTTTTTAAAAAAAATAAAATGTAAGACATGTTGGCTTTTTCGTTGATTTTTAGCCTGTATATCAACATTTTATTTTTTTCTCAAAAACGAATGAAGTTATTCTAAAATCGATCCCTAAAGTTGCTTAAAACATCCATAAGAATATTATAAAATAATTTCAGATCAAAAAATTAATTTTTACAAAAGGAGTAGGATTTTAAAATTTTCCCAATTTTCTTCAAAAAATTTAAATTTTTAAAATTGTGTGAATAATATATGAAAATTTTCATCTGGTAACATTTTCTTGAATAGAAACATTGTATAAAATGTTAAAATATAATTTTTAAATACGTAAATAAAGAAGTTTGCTCAAAGGCGCCGCACAGTTTTCCCAATCTGGCGCTCGGAAACTATTTTATGGTTTTAAAGACTTTATAACTATATCTAATGATCAAAAATCGTAGTAATTAATGCAAATTGAGTATTCTTTTCTGTTTTTTACTAACAAATAAGGTTAATAGGGTCTTAACTAATTTATGTCCCGTTTGAATTGGATCAAGAATAAATGATTGCTAAGTGGAACTAGTTTTTACGCAATGATATTAAGAGAAGCGTGGAGAATGTATAGAAGAAATAGTGTGGCAAGTAAAAAAATAAAATAAAATTTTAAACAAATACAATCAAACATAACATTGTACATATACAATAAAGGATAATAGGTAGTGTTTGAAAGGACTCGGCACCCTTTGAAAATTTTATTTATGTATTTAAAAATTACATTTTAGCATTATATATAATGTTTATTTAAGAAAATGATATGAGCTAAAATTTTGCTCATGTTATAAACACAATTTTACAAATTTAATTTCTTTTAAAAAATTTGGAATTTTTTAAAATTTTACTTCTTTTGTGTTAGTTATTTTTTTGACATGAAATATTTGTAATATTTCTGAGAATGTTTTAAGCACTTTCAAGGATCGATTTTACAATACCTTAATTAGTTCTGGAGAAAACTAATCAAGGTATAATTATTTCCAAGGTATAATTAGTTACCTAGTTAAACTAATTCAACTAAAAGTCTAATATCTCCCTCATTTCAATTTTTTAAAAAAAGAAGTATTCCATTTACAGAAAAATGGATCCCTAAGTTTGTTACATGCATTACATATAAGATAGCGAAGAAACCGTTGTTGTTGCTCATGCCACCTGTCCGAGATAGTCAGATCGAGGCCCACGAAATTCATCGTGGCAATGGGCTAGATGTACGCCTGTCGTTGGCCTTAGCCTTGAGCACCATACAGGTGACAGTACGATTTAGCTCGGTGAAATTCCCGAAGAGACGATAGAACATTACGATAGATGGCGCCACCATCTATCTCCACATCTACAATTTAGGCATGGAACTGAAGTGGAGGGAAATTTTCTCCAGTTCCCTGCACTCGTGATTAAGCCCACAAGACTTTCGGACCCACTGATTCAACGAGCACGTACTCCGTGTGTACTCGGAGGGTATTTGGCGATACAAGCATCGAGCCCAGGCCTTTCGGTCCGGAGTCCGGTGCTCTAACCACTAGGCTACCCACGGCCAAGGGAAAAAAATATAAGTGATTGGTAAATAATTGTGGAAGAAGTATTTTGAATGCGAAAAAACACAAACTGAGAAAAACCATTCTATAGTTTATAATTCTGAGAAAATAATTATTATAAGCTTAAATAAACATAAAATACCACACTAAATTATTAGCTATATATTTTTCTTTAAAATAATAAAATATAATATAAATCTTACTCCCTCGACAACCACGCATCATTCACCTTGGAGAAGAATTTTTCATTTCTGTGGCACCTCATCCATTTTTTGCCTACAAGCGAGCAGAAATGTTTAACAATTTTTCTAAATTTTAATTGCTGCTGGTTCTAATGTTTATCGAAGTCCATTGTACCCCTAACTAAACTCAAAACAGCATCAATTTTGCACTTGAGATCTTGCTCTTCATTCCACACATTGAATAAGGCACGCCGAGTAATACCATCGGTCAACGCTGAAAAAAAATCATAACTTAGGGAGTAGCAGGTAGTAGCAGCTATATAAATTTGGTATTAAATTAAAGGTCTATATCTACTCTATGTGACTTAAGTGTTACTGTGATCAATCCTTGTCAATCCCAAAAGTTCTACTCCAATAAACACAAAAAACCGACATATGTTAGTAGGAGTTACATGCTGTGCTTAATCTTACGTTTTTACGATTTTTAATCAAACATGAACCTAATTTGAAAGTCAAATCGAGAAATTACTTACCCATGGCATGTATTTATAAAAAAAACCTCTTAAATCTGCAAAATCTTTTCCAGACAAAACGATTGAACTTCTTACTAGAAAATGACGCTCGCAAGTGTTCCTTCTAGTAAAAAGAAGCCCGATCTAAACCGTTGATTGTAGAATATTTCCTTTCGCGTACTGAAGAAAACTGTTTACCACATGCCTTTTTGCGCCATTTCATTTTCGGACTTTCCGAGCCCCAGATTGGGAAAACTGCCCACTGTGCGCCGCGGAGAGAGTTTGAAAGCCTTTGCACGGGGTGAAGGATCAGGTGACCTTGATTCAGTTCGCTGACAGTTTTCGAAATGCGACGTCAATCTCCGTAGTTTATTTCTTTTAAGCGGAAGATTAAACTGGCCACATGAAAACAACGAGAAATATATATTTTAGTTAAAGCAAAATTTCAAGTACATTTTTTATATTCCAATAACATTTGTGATAGAGTCTTTCATTACAAATTACTCTCCGTTCAGTGTTATCATATTTTAGTTTTGTATAGATGTAATAAGAGTATTCAATATCATTATACTATGAAAAAAAGGTTGTTTTTTAAAAAATAATTCCTTAGTATTGCAACAGCGAATCAGTATAAGGAGTGCATTCGAAATCACTCCTTCATCAATATAAGGAGACCAGCTGCATGACCCGGCGTTGCACGGGCTTCTTCAAGTGTATAGCTTTATGCCTCTTGGAAGATTCCCCTTTCAGTGTCAGCACTTTTTGGGGTGTCTGTGTGATTTCTAAATTAATGTCATTAAAATTCTCTTTTACGAAGTTTCTTCCACGTCTTTGTTCCGTCTGACGGGTCTGTTTTCTCCCCGCTTAACCCGGCGTTGCACGGGCTTTTTTCGTGGATTCAGCTTTATCTCCATGGAAATTTTCCCTTCTCTCTATACACCAGCACTTCTGTGTGTGTGAGAGAGAGAGAGCCATATGAGTGATTTTTTTTTCATTTAAATCCCCTTTTCCGAAATTCCTTCCACTTCTTCTGTTTGTCAGACAGGTTTCTTTGCCCTCAGTTCAGCCCAGCGTTGTACGGGCTTTTTCAAGTATAAAAACTCCCCCCGTGAGATAAGATCTTTCTTTTTTTTTCAAATTCCTATTTTTGATTAAAAATTTACAAAGCTAATCCAGTTTTGTTCTAAAAAAACAAACAGACATGTAAACATTTATTATTAAATAAATAATTTAGTAATAAATAATAAAAAAACAATACAACTTTAATTTTTAAAAAAAAAATATTAATTTATATCCATTTTTGTTAAAAAATGAATCAAAAAATGTCTACTGTTAGCTATGAAACGACTGCTTTTATCTGGAGAGATGATTGATTATTCAATTAAATATATGTATCTGTAAAAAAAGAACTATGAGGGGGGAAAAAATTTGTTAACATTCCTTGTAAAAAAAAGAATTAAAAAGAAAATACTACAATTTAATAAAAACATGGCAGCATTTTCCTATATTTTAAGGTTTTTCAGTAAATTATTTCTCAATCAGTTGCGATGCATAATAAAATATTATGATCGTATTAATTATTTTATACATGAAACAATGAATTCATTATTTACACTCATTATAAAAGAAAATACATTTGTCTGACAAAATTTTTTTATCTGCTTACGTACTCTCCGTAAGTTGTTTTTCCGCACATGCGCTATAAGCACTCAAACTCGTGTGTTTTGAGGTAGCTTTCCCATGATTAACTATAACTGGCATTTGTCAATTTTTTTTTGTTGTATTTTTACGGCTCCCCAAAACGGAAAATATAACTTCTTTAAAAATAGTTTTATGTATAAAAAAAGCACACACACAGAAAATATATATTGTCTTTTTTTAATTAAGAAATTCCAAAAATCTTTTGAAGATTTTTTACAATATTAGCGTCCGAAAAGGCAAAAAATAAAATAAAAAGTACCAATCTGCTTGAAAAATAGTTTCAACTTTTTTAGGAATTTAAATTAGAAAACATCCATAGGAATTCGTAAAAAATGTCATACATTGTAGAAATTGGTAATTTTAATAATGTATTTCAAGTTAATCACTTGTTAAAAACATTTATTTTTTTAACCAGTGAATGTTCAGTCAAAACATCTACTTCATACAATTTCAGTTTGGCTGAAAACAAATTTTCAGCGCCAACTTATGTCATTGCTACAGTAATGCAGACGAAAATTGAATTGAATGTTTTTAATTAATATCTTTTTAACAAACTGCACACACACATTATCGGAATATAAATGGTCAGAACAGCTTCCTCGGATCTTTTGGTACCTTTGGCGAGTTTCTACGTGGTGCGTTTCGTGAGAAGATAGATTCGTTTGTTTACCTACGAATTTTAATAGTGGAGATTATTGCAGAAAATTATCACACTACTTTTTTGCAAAATGTGGTAAACTTAAAAATAAAGGTTCTCAATTTCTTGAACAGTGAAATATAATTTGTAGTAAAAAGGCTATAAGGAAACTCTTTAATTTTCTCATTCATTAATTTATTAATTAACTCATTTTCTTTATCCTGTTTGGGAGATTGATGTGTTTTTGACTCATAGTAGAAAAAGCTATTGGTTAATTAAACTTTTGAGGACGAAGATTTTCTTTTAATTGTTCTTACGTGTAAATATGTGTTCTTGTTTGCTACGACCTAACTTTAATAAAAAAGTTTAGCTTATTTTGAATTGATTATTTGCACCCTCTGAAAATACATACTAATGAGGAGGTCCGTCGTCCCGTGTTACCCCATTGAAAATACTAAAAAAATTGTTTTCTCAAGAAAAGAATTTTATACCAACCGCGTATTTTAACAATCTTCCCAGCTATATAGCATTTTTTTATACTCTCGAAATGAAGAACCAAGTTTATTTTTGCTTTTACATTTAGTTTCTTTTTTAGCTATAATATATTTGTGCGACTCGAGTTACTCGCATTTCAATTCTAATGAGGAAAGAACAATCGAAGGCAAAAGAAAATTACTTCCTTTGCGGCTTCCAAATTTATAAGAATCTGAGAAACACGATTTTGGTCAATCTTAATTGTATTCTTTTCTAAAAGTATAGAATTTTTTTCTTTATTTATAGTAGTATAGAAAATATGCGTAACTTAATAAATTCTTATAAATATTCTTTTCTCTTCGTATCTTCGGCAGTGTAAATAAAAATTACAAATGAACTCAATCGAGACACAAGTTTTCAAAAATTTATTTCTCTGTTGCGCAATGGAACTCTTAGTTAGAAACTTTTTTATTTTCAAAAATATCTTTGAATGATGCGTGTTTTAATATATTTCTCTAAAAATTATCATTCTGGGAATATCAAAATATAATGTCAGCAATTGTTATTGGAAATAGAATATGTGTGTAATTTAGGCTTAGAAAAACTTGAAGTGACTTCTTAGTTGATGATAGTTAATGTGTGTGTGCCCTTCTTTCTGTATAAAACTTTTAGGTCAATCTGCGAAAGTCTTGAAATAAAAGCCCTCTTTTCAGTTTCTGCGTGTTACGCCTCTTTGCCTGCCTTTTGCTGACAGATCTGAAACGCGCAAAACACTCAGGAACAAAACTTCCCCGTCGATATGTTTATTGAACATCGCTGATTGAATTGAAGAACGTCCAATTTCTCTTTGCAGATCATTCAAGTAGAGTTGTTAACAAAAATCAGAAAGAAAAAAAAATTTATTTTCTAGTTATACAAATAATGGAAAGTCAATTTTTCCTTGATTTGCAGGTCTTTCGAATTACAGTTTAAATCTCCGTATTACGAACCATATATACTATCCATATATTGCGATTTTTTCTATTTCGATTTTTTTTTTCAAACTACTCTTCTCTCTTTTAAGAGGCCCATTGTCAGGAATCGAAAACGATGAAAAGCGCTCTCTTCGGGGTTCCTTCATAAAAGATGCCTTTTTCTTAATTTTCTCGAGTTTGAAATGCTGCGATTTTCCAAATTTGCGTTTGCTTTATTCCATTTTCGGATGATTATGTTCTGACAGCTGACATGATGAAAGAGAATGACTTCACATAATCAGTAGCGCACACAGGAATTTTTCAGGGGGAAGGGGTCGAAAGTTCACTATTCTTGTATCATGCACCTTTTGATTTTGTCGATTTTCGGGAACAAAAAACTAATTATTGAATAAATAATTAGCATTAATAAAATTAATCATTAATAACGAATACTTAATTAAATTTTACGTACAATATACTTAGAATTATAATCAATCGGAAAACATATCAAAGGCTTGGGGGGATAATTCCGGACCCCCCAGGACCCCCTTGTGTGCGCCACTGCACAGAATCATACTAGTCGGTTGTACAACAGTTGAGGGAGGGATTCTGTTTGTTTCCAAGTGCAATCGGAGCTAGAGACAGGAGTCCCCCCCCCATCCTTTCCCCGTCTATATTTGTTCAAAATTAAAGCTCCTGAGTTCTTCCGATAACCGATATAACATTGTTTATATGACAACTGGCCCTTCTTTTACACGAACTGTCCGACATACTAGTTATACAAAGAAACTGCTTTTCCCCCCACTGTTTCTTATGATCATCAGTTTAGGCTCCTTCAATCATTTCATTTGCTAGATCTACAGTGACAATTCAATAAGTGCGAAATAAGGAATATTCCGAATTTTACACAAAAATTAATTTTATAAAAAAATAAGGCACAGGGGTGTAACTACCGCCGCATCAATGATACGGGGCCCCAAGCTACAGGGGCCCCAGCATGTGTAACTACAGTCCTACTAACAGGGTTCCCATTTCTAAAAAAAAGACCTACAAGAAATTTTGATACAGGGCCCTCTCAGAGCTAGCTTCGCTAGTGTTAAGTCAGAAACCTTTATATATATTCGTAACAATTTGCTGTGATATTTGTCAGTAATAAATTGCATCAAAATCCTTTTTTAAGGTATCCGACTACTTGCGCCAACTTTTTTTTTTGAAAAAATGGAGATATGGGGATTTTTTGTGATTTTTAAATTTATTTAGTATATTTTAAGGAAAAATCGAAAACAGAAAAAGAATTTATTATTATTAAAAGGGGAAAAAATTGGTGAAAATGTGCAAAAATTACATAAACGGGGCCCGCTCTGTACACAAATTTTTTGAACAAATTCTCAAGTTTTCAATTTTAATGCGTTGCTTTGACCTTGAGGATAATAGATATTTAAATTTTTACAAAAACTAGAGCACTCTATCTTAGTGACTACATGAAATTGCTTTAAAAAAAACCCAGTGATTATATTTGCATAAAGGACTGTAAATTTTGAAATAAAACAGTGATTGATAAATCTGTTGGTCAAAACACTTCTACTGTTATACGAAACATTCACAAAAAATTTCAGCAAATTATTTTCAAAACTTTTTGAGCATTCACTGTCCCCGTTTGAGTTTTTCATAAAAAAAAAAACATTTCGAGTAATACGCATTTTAAAGTGTGACATCTTGTAAAGTTATGGCATCTTCTTTTATTAAAACACTTGTAGTGTTTGTTCTAGTGAATGGAAAATAAAAAGCTTCGTATTTTTATTAAGCTAATAAGATGGTCTATAAAATACAATCATTAAAAAATTTTGTCAATTTTTGAAAAAATCATGGTACTTTAAACAGTTTAATGACAAGAGAAACTTATAAGAATAATGGAATGAATAGTGTAATGCGGGGTGGCAACCTTTTTGGGAAGAGTGCCACTGTTGGATAAAAAAAAATGTGCGTGCCACTTCCAACTTTTCCAACAAACAAGTTTGGAAAATTGAAAAAATGTTACTTGTAAGCTTATTTTGGGATTTTTAAGGCAACTAGAATATTTTTTAATGCAAGTCTATGTAGTCAAATTTAAAAATAATATAATAAAAAAATAAGTGTACTTACGACCATACGATAGAAGTAATAACTTCAAATTTTGTAATGTTATTTCAGGGATTAGTTCGGTGAATAAAAAACAAGGGGATATTAGTATTGTCATATAAAATTATTTATTCATATGTCTGTACTCATAAATTAATATTTTTTGTGAAATATACAATCATATTTGTGAATTAATTATATTCTAAGAAGGAAACAATATTTTTATGGTAGCTGAAATAGGTTATAAATACTTTAGATTCAAAATAATTTAAATATCTGAAAAATCTCCGTCAATCGTTGTTCCGTTCTTCCTCGTGCTTTCATTTGGATCATTTGACATAATTAAATTGAATTTTGATTTTAAAAAATCAACTAAATTTATTTTTTTTTTTTGAAAAAAAATCTACATTAAAATCCCCACTTAAAATTAAAGGCATTTTTTTCGGAAGAGCCGATCCGGCTTTGTGAATTTTGGCTGTAATTTAACAATATTCAATTCCATCCATGAATTAATCTAAGCAAAGGAATAGTAAGACAGGTAAGATGGATCTAGGTCAAAACATTTAAAAAGGGGATTTAATCAGAAGATTTATATCACATAATTCTAGCTTATACCAGTTCTTTTCTCATTATATGGCAGTTTTGTACAAGTATATCCGCTGCTGCTGCAAGGTAAGTCTTCTTAATTATATTTTGCTTTATTGTATTTAAATTATATAATGTACCTTTTTTTAATATCTTTATACTTAATTTTGTTATTTTAAAATTTTAATTGTTTTAATTTTCTTTTTAGACTCAAAGAGTATATTTAAGTAATTATGTAATTAATAGAACTATTTGTCAATGCTATTCTGATTCGCTTACAAAAATAGATTTTTATTCTTAAATTCACTGCATTATTGCTAATGATAATTATACTAGTTTTTTAGTTCTATAAGAATTTGTCCTTTTTCTACATTTTAAGTTTAATTTTAGTGTAGGATTTCTCTCTCTCTTTTCTCTATCTAAACCTATTTTTTAAAAATATTACATGTTTCATTTTCATGCTTTTACTAGGATTAGAAAAAATCCCGCCGTTCGTAGAAAGAAGTGGCGCGGGGCACTTAGATCGAAGCTATTGATATAAGATATAAGATTATATTAACTTTTATGGCGTATTGGTGAAGGGAGGGGGTGACAAACTACCGCGTTTCATGTCGTTTCGGAGTGGCGGGGGGAGGAAACATCCCTCCTTTGATCATATGTCTTTTTAGGGGTGTGTATGTTTAGGGATGACCTTGATCACGATTTTCGACTTAAGACAGAAAAAGCTTAATGAGCGTTACAAACCCGAGCGTGACGTTCATTCAAGTTCATGTCCAGCAAAACGCGCATAAAGAAGTTATCACTTCAATAAGGTAAACGTACAAATTTAATTTTATTCTTGATAAACTTTTTACAAGTTCAATCAGTTAGGTTAGGTTCAAAATAAAAATGAGTTACTTGAATCAAATAAATGAATTTTGAATCTATTCAAAATAATTATTAAACGCTCAATATCTACTTAATATTGCTTTTGAATTACAACTTTTTTTTACCAAGTCATCTATATTAGGATTAGCTCTTACAGATGCTAACAAAATCACATTAGTATAGGTACACATTAGCTAGTTTTGAGTGATATTTGTTTTATTATGTTCATTGCAGAAAAAATTTATTCACACAAGCATATTTTGATCTAAATTTTGAGGGTTTTTGTCTGAGACCACCACTTGAATAAAATTGTAAAGAATGGTTATTTATTATATATATATGTGTGGAAGACAACAAGGGGTCCAATACGTTTGTCTTTCCTCTATTTTATTTAACATTAAACAAAAATTAATTAAAAAGGTAGATAAGTTTGTCAATGACATGCAGAAGGTAACGCCTGCTCGCGCACCTCTCGCGTTCTTTTTTTCTCTCTAATGTCCAAGAGTTTTTGTTTCTCTTCCACTAGTTCAAAAGTTTCAGTTCGTGTTTTAGCTGCGCCTGCGCGCGAAGACTGCCTTGCTTTTGGCTGCATGCCATAACGGCTATCCTGACTGTACGCTGTCCGCAGCGGTACGTATTCCTTTTTTCCTTTCCATGGATACCAGAGGAGAATCTGAAACATACAAAAAAAGACGGAACAGACAAGGACTATACGACAAATACACAAAGGTTTAAAATATCATAATTCTGCTGAACTGAACAGTTTCTCCATCATGTGAAGGCACCTCTTCGACATCCGGAAGGTTCCACAGGAAAACATTGTGTTTCACAGGCATAAGAACGTCTTTTTTAACAAGTTGATCTTTGGTTGAACGCATCGATATTTTCCTCTGTAGAGTTCTGGACGTCTGTTCAAAACGATTTCTCTTTTTCCTTCGTTTCCACTGCCAAGGCTCAAAGATCCTTCGGAGCAACACAAACCGTCTATATTTACTCTTCATAGGTGAAGGGTTATCACAACAAGATAAACGTCTGGTTCTCTGACACACAGGAATATCATTTTTCAATTTAATACACATTTTTAACTTAGTACTCTTAATGTGATTGCATTTATAATTCTTAACTAGAGAACTCAAATCATTTCTATTATTAAAGTTTTTAACATGTGGCAAATCATAACTAGAGTTTTCTATCACATTTGAAACAGAAACATTTGGAAAAGAAATAGCACTAGAATAAGCATAAGCATGAGCACCTAAAGAGGATTCACTTTCATTCAATAAAACATCGCTCTTTGCGTGGCCTAGTTTTTTTTATTTCAGAATATACACTGGGATGTATAATAAATTCTTCGGTCAAGGTCAGTGATATCGCCGTTCGCACACTTAGACCGGAAGAGTGTTGATAAAGAGAAATATTTATGGGTTTAACTTCTACCATTCGCTTTTCGCCAAAACATGAGCTTAATGTTATGATTTCTTCGGAAGGTGTTTGCACTCTAATTAGTGAGGAATTTAAAACTGGGATCTGGCAACTTGAATCAATCAAGGCTGTTACGGGTTGATTTTCCACAAAAATGTTTACGTATTGAAGATTTGCAAATTCATCGCTATTTTGTTTTTCGCTCTCGATTTTCAAAGTATTCACGTTTATTCTATTATGGATGTGGGATTCTTTAGGCTTAAAACGCTTCTCGCAATCTCTTGCGTGATGAGATGAATCACACCGCATATAAAGCAATTTTTATTTTCTCTTTCAAGATATTGGGGATAGTTCTCTTTAATCTTTGGTTTAAAGTTTTGTGATCTATTTTTAAAGGGGTCTTGGGTATATCCATAAGTAATAGGAATTTCTTTATGTGATCCGCTTCTAGATGAAATATAAATATCGCACTCTTTAGCTAAATCAATAGGCCTGAACCAATCTTCTGCTTCTCGAATGCCAATATGGGTTGCAGTTTCCTTATTTAAAATTTCAAATAATTTATCAGAAATTATAAGATCACATAGAGATTCAAAGGAATTAACTTTTCTTAACGAACAATAATATTGGAAGTTTGCCGTCAATCTTGCAGCAAATTAGATGTATGTCTCGCCTGATGATTTTACAGCATTTTTAAATGAGTTTAAACACTCGCGAGGGGTTAATTGGAATTCTCTGAGTACTATAGATTTTAGTTTTTCATAGTCATTTAATTCCTCTTCTTTAATATACAGTAAGACATTATGAGCTCTTTCGCCCAGAAGATTTATTAAAATTTCAGATTTATATTCGTCATTTATTTTCTTGGTTAAAAATGCGCGTTCTAATGATTGGAAGAACAGATTAAAATTTTCAGATCTGGTGGGAACAGGAAGAGATAAAGTTTTAATACTTGTTATCATCTTTTCTATGTTAGTTTCGAACTGTTTATCTTCGACTTTAGCTGCAGGATTTAAACTTAAGGCTTTATTTTTAGCCGTTTGAAGTTCGACTTCTTTTTCTAATTTTGTTAACTGAAGTTTCGCGAGCTCAATTTTCTGTTTTTTTAAAGTTACCTCTCTTTCGTTTCGCGATACCCTCTCATCTATACAGTTTTGAATTAAAGTTTTAACGAAATCTGGATCACTTTCAAATGTACTACTGTTCTCAATTTTAGTCTTTAGTTTAACTATAGTGTCCGTACTCTCCACAGTACCGTCTAGATTCTCAACAACTCTTATGAGATCTCTTTAAGAGCGTTTTTATACATTTTAGAAAAAATATGGAAAGATCCTACCTTTTTTTTTTTTCTGGCTCCCTTGTTGCTCGCACGTACGATGTATCCAATAATTGAAGAAAATTTCGATTCCACTGATTTCACCTCTTCGCAGGTAATATAGTTGAAATTGTTCGAATTGACACCTCTTCGCAGGTGTTTGTGAGTGGTTCCAACCTCTACACAGGCGGAATTTGTCGATGGTTCGTTGAAAAATACACCTCTACACAGGTTATTTTGTTATTTGTTCCGACCTCTACATAGGCGGAATGAAGTTGAAAAATTCAACCCCTACACAGGTTGAATATTTATGCTGAGTTCAAACCTCTACACAGGTTGAACGAAGTTTTCGAAAAATGGCGGAGCGTCTCCTTCACGGACGCTGCCGTTCATTGTCCAGACTTTGGTTCAAAATCGAAATTTTATCGATCGCGGCCGAGCCCCCATAATTTGTGGGAGACAACAAGGGGTCCAATACGTTTGTCTTTCCTCTATTTTATTTAACATTAAACAAAAATTAATTAAAAAGGTAGATAAGTTTGACAATGACATACAGAAGGTAACGCCTGCTCGCGCACCTCTCGCGTTCTTTTTTTCTCTCTAATGTCCAAGAGTTTTTGTTTCTCTTCCACTAGTTCAAAAGTTTCAGTTCGTGTTTTAGCTGCGCCTGCGCGCGAAGACTGCCTTGCTTTTGGCTGCATGCCATATATATATATATCTTTGCAAATTTCAGTAAACATTCGCGTGCCACTGAAACTCCATCGTGAAAACTCCACAACTCCATCGTGACACACTGTGGCTTGCGTGCCACCGGTTGGCTACCCTTGATTTAAATTATTCTCTTTCCTGAAATATTTGAGAAAAGTCAGTTGAATAATTTTATTTAAAAATGTCTTAAGATCCGTAACAACATAAAAACAATCTTGTATAAACTTAATAAAGCATCCTCTGAATATTGGGTTTGGGGCACACACAATTTTCTGGATGAACAGTTTTAGTGTGTTGGAATTTCTGATATAAATCCAGGTAAAAAAAAAAATGGAATGAAACTGTGGTAAAGGAGCAATAGTTTTCGTTCTTTCCCTCCATCACACTAAATTGTTTCCTTATTTATCACACTCATGTGCAGAGCCGATCCTAGATGGCGTGCACCGCAGGCCGCTTAGAATTCTATCGACCGAGCAAAATTTCTCAAATTAAAATTTATAAATACATATTCTGAATTTTAAATAGTTATTGAAAAATCAAAACAAGTCCCGATAGCGTAACATAGTTCGAGAAAAATAAGAACGGATTTCAAATTCTGAGGAACATTCCTTCTCGTCAGGGGTGTAGACTGCCTTTTCAGGGGGCCAGTATCAATGATCGAGCCCCCTCTTAGCTACAGAGACCCCGGACGTGTGTAAGAAAAAAGTCGTATAACGTTATTAATGGTCATATTAAGAGTTCCTTTCTACGTTTATAAAAAAAAAATGTCACTGCCTTCAAACGATATAAATTTTCCGTGTGAATTTTGAATCTCAGGACCCACAATAAAAAAGTTTAAAAACTAATAAAATTACTCAAAATATTGAGAAAACAAGGAGTGGTATGTGGTCGGAAAAAGCGGTTCGACAAAAATATCGTTTGAAGTGAAATGCAGATAACACTTGGGATGGGAAAAATCCATTCAGAATGTTATTTGCTTGTAAATGAAACTACCCCCTTCGTCTGTTAATTGCTTGACTGTGATAAACGTCACACTAAGAAGCTACACGTAAGCTTTACAGCTGAAAATTTTTTTTCAGAAGTAGTCCAGTGAAACAGAATCTTATATTTTGTTTATCCCGGTTCTCTTTTATTTCTGCAACAACCAAAAGACCGAATGTGCATTCAAACAGCATGGGTCCTGCTTCCCGTTCCAAGAAAGATCTGGCCCATAAGAGCCAGAAGGCTTCTGTCGCCCTCCAAGTCTATAGTTATTATTTTTTTAACGAGTATCATGTGTTCTCAACACTGGTTCTATAGGGGAAGGGGGAGAGGGCGTTAAGGAAGAATTTCGACACATAGAACAAGTGATGAAAAGCAGGATCAAGATTTATGACATGCTTAAGGACGAATGAAAAGAATGGGGCAGAATGACCCTCAGAAAAAAAGACCCTTTTCGAAGAAAACTAAAGAAATTTGGCGTCAATTTGACTTCCGAACTAATTTCTTTTAGCTTCCTGCGCTTACAAGACAAAAATTGGAACAAAAACGGTTAAACAAAAAAGGAAACTATATTTTCACTTTCAAACTCTCTTTTCGATTTTTAAGATTTAATGCCCAGGTATTTTAATCATTGAGTAAGATAAAGAGAAAAAATTATTTTTTTTTGCATTTGTGCTATTACTATTTTCGTTTTACATAAATAAATATAAATAACTGTCATCAGTTTTTGAGAATACTTTCAAGTTGATTAACATATTAAAGTGTATGTTTTCGTAGCTTGAATGTACCGTAATCTTAAAACATTTTCAATTGGCATTGTTATTCAAATGAAAGGATATTATTTGCCTCCCGTGTAAAAATAACTTCTTTAGTCACTTATGAAAAACAGTAGTAGTTCATTTAAAATACAAAACACTAATGAGCCTTTGAGTACATTAATTAATTATTTGCCATACTTAAAGGATCCCAACAATAGCTCGAAATTGAAATAAAACGTAGTTATATTTATTTTGATGATTTTGTATGTAATCATAATGTGCGTGTATTACGATAATTTTGTTTAGTAATAAAAAAATGAACCAATCTATAATTTCTAAATATTTAATTTAAATTGCTTCAAATTGTGAAAAGAATTTTCAAAGAAATAAAGTATGTTAAGTTTACTTAAAGATACACACACATTTTTTTTATTTATTGAGGTAACATGTGAAATAAACACATAATTTTTCTAATATACTCTAAGACTGCTAAGAGAACCATTATTTTGTAAGATTGAATTTGAAAAGCAGAAATTATTTTTTTTCTTTTTGCATTTATTGCTATTTTAAGACTGATTTGCACGATACCTTCTTGATTAAGATCTTTTGCCCAGAGAATTTGAAAGAATATTTAATGCAACCTAATAATTATGTGTATAATTAATTATAAAAATACATTAAAATCGTATAATTTCTTTAAAATATTGTATAGTATTCTGTATGCTTCTAATAAGTAAATCAAAATTCATCTCTAACAATCTATAGGAATATTTAAAATCTTTAAAAAAGGCAACAATAAAAATGTCAGAACTATGGCAGAAATTTCTTATAAAAAGCATTTAATGAAAGGTTTTTTTTTACAGAACAATAATAAATGTTGAAAAAATTACAGGCAATATTTTTTTAGTTGGTCCTCTAGTATAAAACTATTAAATTAAAGTGATAGTAAAATCATTACAGAAATAAAAATATGATAATTACAATTTATAAAGTAGATTTCAAACAAAACAGAAATGTGAAAAATTATTCAATAAATAGCAAAGTTGTATAATCTTGAGTATTTTTAATGTGCTTCTCAAACTTTTCATCGCGCCTCCTTTTTACAATAAGAATGCATTGAATGCAATAAGAATGCTCTTTGACGCTAAAGCTACAAAACTATCTTAATTATAAACCGTACAAATTAATAAGATATTAAATTTTATCTATGTAACTTTTAAGTAATATCGATATCTTATTTTTCTTTCTCACATTTTTAAATTAGAACGGATTGCAAAATGCGGTGGCAATAGATAGATCTCAGCAAAATGTACTCAGAGTGTCAATCCTTTGAAAAACTTTGCTCTGCAAGACAAGCCCATGGGAGTCATTAAGCTTGCTCTTGATTTAGTATGAATAAATTAGTTATGAAATACCTTGTGCAGCACTGATACATTAAAGTCTGAAATACCCGCTCTTCGAAAGAGTTCATTTTTTAAAAAACTAAAACTTTCTTGATAAATAGCCGAATTGTCTGGTGAGTAAACCCAAATGCGCGACAATGTTTAGGAAAATGTAAAATGACATTTTAAAATGAATGATCATATTATAATTAGTTTTAAGCGAACTGTAATTTTAAGCCTCACAGAATTAGCATTTAGAATTAATGTTAAACAATGAAAAATAATATAAAATTCCAATGAAGAATAATAGTGTTATTTTCAATATTTTAAGTGAGAAGACTTCAAAATGTTTTATCCCGGGGCAGACACACACTCGATACTAGTGTTAATGGTCACGCGGGGTGATTGAGTCACCCCAATCCCTTTTTTAAATATAATTATTTTATTGTACACGATACAAATAGTGATTCCAATGAATAATTTAATTAAGAGAAAGTAAACTTACCTACTTGCAAAAACTTTTTAATTTTTATTTGGTAACAAATAAACAGTTTTGCCAGAATTAACGATTTCGTGATCTGTGTCTCTCACGTGACCACTTCTGGGTTAAAAGTGTATTCATTACGATAATATGTATGTTACTGGTAAAAAAAATTGTGTAAAACGTTTTTAATTATGCTTCTTATGTTTGAGAATACTCATAAAAATAAATCTTGGCCAAGTAATCCTTCAAAGTGCTCTCCGTGGTTTTCCAAATATCATAAAACTCTTTTGCATGGAAAAAAGCGCAACAGAGAAATACATTACTTACAACTTCCCTAAATGAGAAACAAACACATAAGAGAGGGGTCATAACTAACTGTACCAATAACTTAGAAGGTCAAACAGATTATCAGCAAAAACAGAGTACAGCTATAATGTGCAGTATTTCAAAAATAATCAAAGTGATGAATTTTTTATGTTCCTAAATTTTTCTGATTCTGGCTCTGGGATTTGTTTTTTCTCTGAAAGAATAGTATTTTAGGTTTCAAAAGAAAACGTAATAAAAATCTCTCATCATTGAATTAAGCAAATCAAATAAAAGTTTTTTTTATTTGGCTATAGGATCAAAGATAGCTAATAAGGTATTGAAGAAGTTTTTATTTTTGATGACTTATATCGCGTGCCTATAAATTATATCAGAGTCATTCCAGTAAATTAATTATTATTTAAATCTTTTATTTTCGATATGCTCGCGCCCCCCTCGTAAGGGTATCCCGCCCCCAGGGAGGCGCGTCCCACAGTTTGAGAAACACTGAATTAAGATATAAATTTAGTTAAAAAATTTTAAGATTTCTCTTTTGTGATATTGTGGCCTTTGTCAAAAAAAGCTTTGACTTATCTTAAAAATTTCAAACTCTAGAAATGTTTTATTATTCTGTTTAGTCTCAAAGTATTAAGATGTTTGAAAAACAAACAAGTATAATAATAATATTAATGTTTTATTAACTTGTATTTAGAAACTTTAAAAGGAAACTTTACAAATTCAAAGTATGTGATTGTGTGTTTCTAGTTTTTTAAAAAAACTTCGAATTTTTGAAAGCTTGCTTTTGGTGGAAATATTTTAATAATTTTGATTATAAGTAATCTCTGGAAGCAAAGCTACGTTTTGTTCTAGAAATGAAACTGATTTCTATACAAAATAAAATAATTAAACAAAATGTTTCTATTGAGTCAGAAATTTCATAATTCAGTCAGAAAATTTGAAAAACAGATGAAATGTAATATTTTGAGAGTTTGCAAAAAAAATTTTAAAAGCTTAAGATTATTATTTTAATTTTCTAAATATTTCATGGAAAAAATTTACAGTTTGCGAAAGTAAATAGAAAACTAAAAAGTTTGAAAATTTAAATTCGATTAAATTTAGTTATTTTTAATTCAAAATTTATAACTTTATTTTCAAGCATTCACAGAAATTCTTTCCACACTGCTGCAGAGAAATAAATTATATGACTCGGAATTGGAAACCGTCCTTCAGGTAGACCCGAGGCTTTGTGCAAGCATCGAAGTTGCAAAAGAAATGGTCTCGACTTTCCCTAAAGTAGATACTTTAAAAAATATTTTTAACTATACCGATATAGAATGGATCAGGTCAGAGATCTTTCTCAGTCTAAACACGTCTCTTCCCGCGCAGAGTATGTCATACCCACCGTCTACCTTTTTTTCAACGATCCTTCTAAACCTATTTTGGAAAATCTATTGTTTCTCGTGTAGCTGACTTTAAGATCATATCCTTTGAGAGGCCTTAGCTTGTAGGTGAATTCTAAATACATATTTTTGGATACCGCCTCTTCGGGTATGTCATACCCTGCGCGTGAATCACCGTTACAGTTCGAATGCATGAGCACGTTTTAAATCTTCCTTATGCTATGGCGTATTATTGTATTTATGAAGAAGAAATGTGATATTTAATTAATTTAATAGATACAGTATTTAACAGATATATATATATAGTACATATGTATTTTCGGATGAAGAAATTCTGTTCGTGATTATGATGAGGAAGAATCAAATGATGAAAAGTGTAACAGTAAATATGATTCCTCCACTGAAATCCATCCAGATTTAGAAGGGGGAGACACAGTTGAAATAAATGTTTCATATGTATAAAAACATAAACATTTGGGACGAACGTGGCATTAAAGGAGACATCTGGTACACATCTTATCCACTTTCAGATGAACTATTGAAAAAAAAAAAACCTATTGCTGGAACAATAAGAAAAAATAAAAAAGAAATTCCAAAATAAGGTATAGACGTTATACAGCTCTTGAATGAAATAACTTCATTCGAAGATATTTTTCCTGGTAAAAAAACAGCCAACTGAGATATTAGAAATTATAGTGAGAAATGATCTTATTCCCTGTTTTCCCAATTTCGCTCTAGCATTAACAATTTTTTTAACCTTGCCTGTTTCTGCAGCTTCCGGTGAAAGTAGTCTGAGTAAATTAAAAATTACTTGATAAATAATGACACAAGAAAGGCTTTCAGATTTGGCCATAATGTCAATTGAATCCGAAATCTCAGAAAAATTGATTTAACCAAACTATTAACAAATTTGCTTCTCAGAAAAGTTATTTTATAGTTACAGTAAAATCCGTGGTATAAGATGTCCCTACACATATTCGCCGTATAACACGTACACCCTTTTTTACGATGAAACCTGAAGTGCATGTTTTGAAGTCCTTTATTCGAGTATCATTCCTAGCTTTAGTAAAAAATAGTTCAGAATTACAAACATTTAAGTTGATAAGGAATGTTATTTCTTTCACAGAAACAGTATTTCGATATACGTAAAAATCTTTTTGTATTTTTAAAGCTCTCATGTGCAGAACGCGCGCCCGTAAATTTCGACCTTATTTTTTTGAGTTAAAAGAGAGCGCGTTCTACACCGGATTTTACGGTCTAGTTTATTACTGAATCTTAGTAGAAGGACTGATTTATATACTTTTCGTTTCACGAGATTTGTGCCTTAGTATTTATTTATATTAGATTGTATTTTTTGAGTAAATTTTGTTGTTTTGCATTTATATTTATAAAATGTTTATTTTTTATTTTAAAGGTTATATTTTTGTTAGTTTATTATTCTGTTGAAGAATTTTGCCGCACTTGAAATTTTATTTGAGTTATTATTAATGTGTTTTACTTTTTATTCTTATTTAAGTAGATGAATTTTTAACGTCAACGTTAAGTATTAGTCAAAATATGAAAAGTTCTCTAGGGGGCGGCACATAAGGTGTTTGCACGAGTACGGCCGATACCCTAGGATCGGCCCTGCTAATGTGATATCTTTTATATTACAAACAGAAAACAGCAATATATTTTATAAATTAAATAAAAAATAATTTAAATCAACATTTAAAAACGCGGAGGCTTAGATAACATAATGGCTGAAGACGCGAGATTCAGAAAAGGTCATGAAGAATACAAAGAAGCTCAAGTGTCTCATTCTCGTTCTCCGATCTTGGCTAAGAACAGAGATGGCCAACTCAAATGACCTTGCAGGTCACTTCGAAAAAACACAATCCTGCGAGTTGCATATAAAAATCATGTATCTTGTTATATTTAGAACCATTACAAACATTTATTGGAGTGAAAACGGAATGAATTATTATTGATATCCTTATTTTTCATCTATACAAGCATGGATAATTTAATAATAATAATGCCTCACTCTAGCAATAGGCAGCGCGATCAAGTTACAGGAATCAAGCGTGATGCTGCGATGTAATACTTCTAAGAATGTATTACAACAGAAGCAACGTAATAAAATAGAAAAAGTTATTTGTTACAAAACTAAAGACAAAAGCATTGCACAAAATAATCGTATTTTGTAATGAATCTCGTGGGCCGCAAAATTAGTCTTTGCGGGCGTGAATACATTGTCGTAATTGGCTTAGAATTACGATAACGTATTAAAATGGTGTAGTGCTTCAAACTTTTTCAACACATTGAACGCTTTGAACTTGAAGGTGTTTTCGTGGAGCCCCATTCATCTCGAAATCATATTTAAATTAGATCAACCGTTTATAGGTACTTATATAAAGGCAATTCAAAAAGTTATTATTAAAAACTTGCAACCTAATTTTTTATTATAATTTACTCATTAATAATATTAATTTGTGATCCAAGTGCCACCTACCCATGCTTTACATTTACTAACTGGGATAAATGTTTGCTTTTTTTCACACAAACTATCCAAGTCTGGGTCTATTGAGATGAAATGTAATCGCATTATTTTGAGGTTAATTTGTTTTTGTTGCCACTAATATTGAAAAATATATTTCACTTAAACGTAGTTTTCTGAATGGCATTAAACTGTTTATAGGTGTGTATTTTGCATGAGACAGTTTGTAATACAAAATTTAGGAGCTGTTCTTGCTTAAATTTAGATTTTAACATCGAATCTGTTGATATATCAAAAAGTTCTTTCCTCTCCTTTATTTAACGTGTTTTTTTCCAGAAATGGAAAAAAGTGCATTTTCCATCAGTAAACTATTTTGTTTTGTTAGACATTGGGCTAATGAGTATAAAATTATTTGGAGGAACCAAAACAATAGAAGATTCACAATCTAGTAGGAAATATATATATATATATATATATCTATATACAAATGTGTGTGTGTTTTAATATTCTTCTCTTATTTTATAATAAAAGTGCTGCAAAATAAAGTTATTATATATAAATAAAATTTTCACTTTTAATGAATAAGATGAGCTTTAGATACTTGTAATTATATAAATTTCATAGGGAACGTGAATCCATTTTGCATACATATTTATAAGTTTCTTTTCAATTTTTTTATTGTGACTCATGGAACCCCAGGGTTCCGTGGAACACAGTTTGAATTGAGGAATCCTACGAGCTACTAGGTATTTGGGGGGTAACCTTATTCCATTATTGGAAAAATATTTTCTGTAACAATATTTAAAGTTAATCAACTTGTTATAGGTGCTTTATAGATTGTAAAAAGTAATGTATTTGTTATAAAAAAAATTCATACTGTTTTAATGTAATTCACTCATTAATAATAAACTATGCCCCTGGTGTCAGTATTATACTTAGTAATTGGGATATGTTTGCATTTTTTTCCATTCAATCGCAAATTATTTGCAAGTGAGTCTATGCAAATTATTTGTAGTCGCATTTCATATTTTGTGTCTAATTTGTTTTGCGACCTTTTTTTGTTTCCCCAAACGTTGAGAAACACATTGTTCTGATTGGTATTAAAATTTTTAGAACTGTGTGAAAAGTCTTGTGCATGTATTTATAACCTGAAACTAAGGAGCCATTCTTGCTTAATTTTAGATTTTAACGTCAAATCTGTTGAAATGTCGACGATCTTTTATAATATTATAATAAAAGTTCAAACCCCAATTTTGATAAAATAATAATAATAAACTGGGTGTAGATGGCTCACCCCTCTTCCCCCAACCTCTCGAGATGATTTGGAGCTAGATGGCTATTTAGAGTCCACCATGCTGTATTATACATTTACAACCATCCAGGTCTTCGCCGGGAATTGAACTCAGGCCCTACGATACAGGCGTCACTATGCCGTAAAGGCGGCAAAAATTTTACAAAAAAGCATCAAAGCCTAGATTTTTTTATTAAAAATTATAATACATTTACATATAAATCAGTAAAATTGAAAAATTATTTAATAAAATAAATATTTATATTTGTTGCGTTAGTTGGGTGATTATGAAAATGATAAGCAAAATTTCAGGCCGAATAATAAAAAATGAATTTGTATCAATACATAAAGCCCATTACTATATTAATTGAAAATGAACTATTATGCAATTACAATCTATGTTTCTAAAATCTTTATATTTGTAAAATTAGAAAAATAAAAGAAATCTTATAAAACGTATTCCCCCTAATTTTTTGACAATATTTTTAGTTAAATTATTCTTGTAAAATTTTTTGAGTGCAATTTTTTTTGCAGCATATTTGTATTACAGAAAGATACCGCAAAGAAAATTATTTTTTCCAAAGGGATCGCTATTGATAAAAGTTTGGAAACCCCTGCTCTAGCGTTTCCCAATAATACAAACAAATAGCATGGCAATAATACAAACAAAAAGAGGGTTTGATAGATGTTAAATTTGTAGAGGCTCAGTTTTGCTGGCAAAGTGGGGAAAGAAAGGTGAATTCCTCGTTTTTTGTCCTCATCATTCTTGATATTCAAATAACTTAAACTTGGCAAAACACGTGAATTTCAATTGTGTAGGTTTATAAGAAAAAAATGTAAAAACTGATTCACTTTATCCTGTCGATTCAAGAGGTATTTAATAAATATTAATTGATCATTTTAGAGATTAACAAAATATAATTTGTCTGGAATATAATTTTTTTTTAAGAAATTTACATTATAATTAAACACAAAATGTAGAAAAAGGACAAATTTATATATAACTAAGTAAATAGTATAATTATCATGAGCTATAATGCAGTGAATTTAAGAATAAAAATCTATTTTTGTAAGCGAATCAGAATAGCAATGAACAAATAGTTCTATTAATCACATTTCTTAAATATACTTTGAGTCAAAAAAAATTTTAAAAAATTAAAGACTTAAAATAACAAATTAAGTATACAGGTATTCAGAAAAAGTTACATTAAATAATTCAAATACAAGAAAACAAAATATAATTAAGAAGACTTACCTCGCAGCAGCACCGGATATACACTGCTCAAAACAATTAAATGATATTGTAAGTTTTATGTAAAATAAAGATATAAGCGAAATTTTTTTTGCCGAAAATGGAAGAAGAGAATCACAAATGCAAATTTTTCTGATTTTCAAACTGTGGAGTATGCTAATTTTGAGGTGGACGTCAAAAACGTCGCTTCAGCGTCAGCGAATGAAATTTGACTTTCAACTGAAATGAAGACAAGAATGATCGCAGTCAGTGACTGCTTTGTTTCGATAAGTACGATGTCTCAGCGAAGTCATTTCACCGATTCAGGAGCTTGGAGAGTTGTTGGTAGGTTAGAAGGGGGCCAAACTCAAGCCGAAGTAGCTCAAGCTATTGGAGTGTCACAAAGTGTGATTTCCAGGATCTGGAACCGTTTTTTGGAGACTGAAAGTGCAGGCCGAAGACCAGGACAAGGTCGTAGACGGGCAACAACGCCCAATGAAGATCGTTTTTTAGTGTTAACGGCTCGGAGACACCGAAATATATGAACGCTACTCTTCTCCAACAACACCTTCGCTCGGCTACTGGCACCACGGTTTAAATTCAGACTGTCCGAAACCGGCTCCATGGTGTAGGTCTGTATGCTCGCCGACCGATGGTATGTGTTAAGACTAACATCAAAGGCATCTTCGCGACCGCAGGGAGTGGGCAACAGAGCTTGTGAACTGGAGGAGAAATGAATGGAGCAATGTTCTTTTTTCTGACGAGTCCCGTTTTTCTGTTCTTCCGGATAGTAGGCTTATTTTCATCTGGAGGGACCGTGGCAGTAGGAATAATTCTGCGTTCGTGCACGAAAGTGTCAGATTTGGCGGTGGGGGAGTGTTGGTGTATGGTGGCATCTCCATTGACGGGCGCACAGACCTCTACATCATTCGAGATGGATCTCTGACTGCTCGCCGATATAGGGATGAGATCCTCAGACCTATTGTAGTTCCTTACGCTGCAGCAATCGGAGATTACTTCATTTTAATGGACGATAACTGCAGGTCACGTCGTGCTAACCTGGTGGAGGATTTCCTTTTCGAGGAAAGAATCGTACGAATGGAATGGCCAGCGTGTTCTCCAGACATGAATCCAATAGAGCATGTTTGGGACGCTCTATGAAGACGAGTTGCTGGCCGCCAACCACCCCCACAAACTCTCCAAGATCTGGACAGAGCTCTTCTGGAAGAGTGGACAGAATGCCCCAACTCGTGATTAATAGCCTCATTGTCTCCATGCCTCGAAGATGCTCAACGTTGCTGGCCGTCCGTGGAAACCATACCCCCTACTGAAAATGATTTCCTTTGAAGAAAACACCTTTTCTTATTCTTCTTTTCTCATATTCACAAATTGTGTTTTTTTCCTTTTATACACAAATGCGCAATAAAATGCATTTTTTTTCTGCCAAACATGTGTAATTTATTCTCATATAACCTACGGCTGTCAACCATGTATCAATCAGCTAAAAAGTTTCCCAGCCACAAGATCCACCTAAAACCGCAATATCCTTTAATTATTTTGAGCAGTATATTTGTACAAAACTGTCATACAATGAGAAAAGATCTAGTATAAGCTTGAAATTATGTGATATAAATTTTCTCATTAAATCCGTTTTTTAACGTTTTAATCTAGATTACTCTCTCTCCAATCAGTTATCTGTCTGACTATACCTTTGCTTAAATTAATTCATGGATAGGATTGAATACTGTTAAATTACAACCAAAATTCACAAAGCCGGATCGGGTCTTCTGAATAAATTACCTGGGATTTTAAGTGAGAATTTTAAAGTAGATTTTTCAAAAGACAAATGAAAAACTTTAGTTGATGTTTTAAAATCAAAATTCAATTTAAAAAATTCAATTTAATTAAAATTCAATGGCAAATGATCCAACGGAACAACGATTGACGGAGTTCTTTTTCCTTAGATATTTAAATTATTTTGAATCTAAAGTATTTTTAACCTATTTCAGCTACCATAAACCTATTATTTCCTTCGTAGAATACAATTAATTCTCAAATATGATTGTATATTTCGCACAAAAATATTACTTTGAGTACAGACATCTGAATAAATAATTTTATAGGATAATGCTAATATCCCCTTGTTTTTATTTACTGAACTAATCCCTGTAATAACATTACAAAATTTGAAGTTATCACTTCTGTCGTGTGGTCATAAGCACACACACTTTTTTTTAAAAAAAATGAGGAGTGCATGTAGAAATTCTAATCATTTTCTTTAAATACTGAAGTCATCTTGTGGCATCCTGCTCCAAACTGCAGAAAGAGAGAGAGAGATGATCTCTAATCTTTTAACAGAAACACTTTCAAATAATTTGTCGGTGTGGAAGTTAGGAGGCGGGGGTGCCATGGTTCAAAATGACGTCGCCATTTTGCAGCATTATAGTGTCAACTCACTCATCTTTGGTGGCTCACGGGAAAGCAAATCTCTGTTCAAAGCGACTTTTCTGACTGTCTTGCCTTCTATAACGCATTCTTTTTGTTTTCGGTATGGAATATAATGTCAGGAGCAAGTTCGGCTTTAAATTTTTATCTTAAGAAATAAAACATGTAGGATGCTGCATTAAAGAAAACAATGTAAAGTGTCTTAACATTCTAAGAAAAGTTTAAAATATATTTACATAATTTTTGTTCGATTCAGGTTGCTTTTGCGTGATTGTTTTAAACAAGAAGAATTCGCCTTTCCTTTCCTTTTGTTACAAAATGCAAAGCATTTGTTGAGACGGCGCATGATGTATCAACAGGGTTTGCATCCGTACACGTCGTGAACGCTATTTTGTCTAATTACATAAATTGGTCCTATTCCGCAACAATTTTTTTTAATTGTGTTAAATTTTATTACTTTCCAACATTTTTTAGTCTTTGTAGCACTTTTGATTACTGAGCTGAACGAAGTCGCATTATTTTTTATTAATCTCACTAAAGAAGCTGTTGTTTTTTATGGTTTTTGAATGCCTGCTTTCACCAATAACGTGTTTAAGGTATCCGAACACGATGCAATGACCCAATTCGGTCAACGTACATATTTTTTGTTTTCTATTTTATTGCACAGATATATCATTTGGCTTTACAAAACATACTTTGTTTTATTTCTACGTTACCTAGAGACCAAGTTATAATCAATTTAATAAAATTAGAAAATCCCGAAGAGGTTCTTGAACCTACCAGAAGTAACAAGTTATAAATTGTTCAGAATCTATCATGACGAGTCTGATAACTCACAAAATATTATGAATGTATTTCTATAAAATATTTTAAGCCTGATATGTATATTATTTTCTAGAGATTGTACTAAAATATTGTATGAATATTTTTTTTATTTATAGCCTGTTATTTAAATAACGATCTGACAAAGAATGTCACATTTCTTACAATATTTACCCGATCAGCTTTTAATAAAACATTAAAATTTTCGTACATTTTGTAAATAAATGCGTCTCATTTGCTTTAGTAATACTTTTACTGATAATTACTTTTTTCTCTAATTACGTTGAAGGTTTTTAAAAGTATTTCTGGAATTGAAACTATAATTGTGATTTTTGTAAAATTTAGATAATTGTTTTAAGTGTTGTTAATTAAATATTTCTATGTATTGGTATTGATTCCTAAAAAAGCATTTAAAATGCTTTAGTTTGCTATTTTTTTTAAAAAAATTACTCTGAACGTGTTCTGGTACCTTAATTTTTTACCGATGAAAATTTTATTTTGAAAGCTTTATTCTGTTCAAGTATTTTTTGAATAGATTTTCCCTGGTGGCTTAAACTGTGTGTTCTGTATAAAACTTTGCATAGATTAATAAAATGTTATGGTTCAAAGTTCAGATTGTAGGGTGTCAGTGCAGTTTGTGAAGGTCTCTCGGGACCTCACTTTGAGAACAAGAATAATTTTGAGTCACAAAAGAACCAGTAGCCATTTTTATAAATAACTTTCTTTATTTGGTTATCTTTCCCAAATAGAATCAAAGACTTATTAACAATAATATTAATAATATTATGAGGTTTTAAAGATAATATCCTTTAAATTAACTCAATTAATTAATGATCTAATTAATTAATTTATTAAATAACGATCACGCAGAAATTACCACGATAAGAGATCCCAGAATTATATTTAATAATGTTCTTATTGAACATATAACTTTAATCTCACTCTTAAAATTTTAATGAGACTTTAAATACAATTTTATATTTACCACTCGGAATCTCAATTCTTCATGAGATTAAATTATCTTCAACAATAAGATTTCAATTCAAATTCACTATAACTCTATGTTTCAATATCTATCTCCTACTACTCTAACTTTACTATTTCGTTTGACTTAAATACTGAATCTAATCTACATAACAAGGAATCCTGTCCGCTTTTTGGAGTTGATTGGAAATAGGTAGGGAATTAAATTTCCCTAAAAAGGTGGTTCAGAAGGTTAGTGATAAAGTTCCGTATAGATTCGTCACAAGTTTCCGACCTTGTCGCCTAATCGTGCTTTTTAGCTGCAACTATTTTTTCTTCACCCTGTTGATAAATTGCACACAACTAAAAAAATTAAGAGAGAACCGAAGTGAAGAAACCGTTGCGTGACATAAAATGGAGAATACAGTTATAACAAAACGTAATACAGAAAACAATTGGAATAGTATTAAGAACAGGAAATAATGCTTCCGGGTTTTTTACATGGGAATGACAAAAAAACTGATTGTTTGGAATTGATATAGGATGCTTAATACGGTCCCTTCAAACTGCTAAGACTGTCGCACCCCTGTTTAGCGTGGATTTGATGAGAGGTTATCGATGAAACTTGAGGAAATTCTATTCCACTCTTGGCTAAATCCAAAACTTGCACAGTAAAAGACGTTTCTCAATAGGATTAAGATCAGAAGAGCATACTTCATATGCTTCAAGAAATTTCTGCACAAGATGACCAGTAGGAAGTCCTATGTAAAAAGAAGATATTTACCGATGGCGTCTGTATACCTTGATGCCGTCGCCAATTGACCTTCCGAATGTTACGCAGGTTGCGCCTTTCAGTCCATACCACCTCGTCTGTAATGAGATTTTTCTTGAATGAATCTAGGGTTATTTCGAATCGCCATACCATCTGGTGTCACACTTTAAACAGTTCTTTCTTTGGGCCGCACGTTTTCAACGCACCATCGGCCTACGTGCGTACAGATCACCCGCATGAACCCTGTTTGGCTTGACCCCCTTCGTCCAAAAGAAATTGTCTTTGAATATATCGTTGTTCCCTTTCTACGAGCGGGATCATTATTTAATCTTTGTTTCGAGGATGTCAAACGTGCTCTGTTCCTTGGTATTGATACCACAGTCCAGCAGTGTCTGCTACAGTTTGATGTGTTTTCCATAATTCCAGAAAAACATCAAGCCATCCATCACGTTATCGTGATCTTTTCTCTAAGCAATAGCCAAAATGTTAAGTTTCCCCTCTGAGACAACGAACAGATTCTATAAAATGGTTATTTCTACACGTATCTTCTTTTTCAGGTTTTTGACGTCATGAATGTTGATTTGCATAGCAAGTTTTCTTCTGTTTCCTGCTACACATTAGACCTTGAAACAATAAACTGTATCTCTCCTGACATTTTTAAAGATCTATACTGATGGTGATGCGGGGGGAATGTCTGGTAGTGGAGTATATATTCTTACTCGTATTGGAGTCATGGACATTAAGATCAAAAATCCAAATTTTTGTTTAGTTTTTAGATCGGAGCTTATTGCTATCACAGAAGGGGTTTGGAATGCGCATCTGAAACCGAGGTTTAGTTTCAAGACGTTTGGATTCTGACTGACAGCCGTGATTCAGTGCATCTATCTAACTGGACATCTGTAGGGGACCAGGCTAAATTTGATAATCTTCTCTGATCGGATTTCTTCCCCGATATATCGGCATTCGAGTAAGTGAGTGAATATTAACGTCACACTGTTCAGCTACTCGAGGGCTTTTGGAGACGAACCTCCTAACTTTAAACCATGGTCAAGTGACGAAGGCGACACAGGAGCTGGCACCTTCCTCTCCTAACTACCACATAACTCCAACGGGAGGATGTTTGAGCTCTGGATAGATTTAACGTGCTTCGCTTCCCTACACGGCGGGTCTTCAGCGGTGCTAGGCTTGATCTGTGTTGGCATTTGAAAAAAAATCATAGGTTTGACAACAATACATTTTTTTAATAATTTTCTGTTTTTTTTTTCTGGCAAGGTTCACAAATATACATAATATATTTATTTATTATTACATTATTGAATACATAACGTGTAACATTTTTATATTTGGTTAAACGTTTTTTTTAGAATTTTATCACGTCCTCAAAATTCGTGACGTAATACTGTATAGAAGTGATTTCCAACCTTATTATCTTTTGGACCGATCAACGTTTGATAATTTTACCGCGGCCCGCTGAGGGTGGGACGTTGATTATTTATATTATAGATTGTTTTGATTTAATAATTTAATTGTATTTAAACATGCCTTCTCAGAATAAAATCCAGTTGCACCAAAAAATGAATATTGTGATGAAGTGATTTCCATGGAAAGTCGCACAAACGAGAGAGAAATACAGCCCAGTAAATAAAATAGAAATTATTTAATTGTCCTTGAGTGGCCTGATACCATTTGACCCACGCAACGCTGCTGTTTGGCACTGACGCCTTCTTCTCAGCAGACATCGCGTCATAGCTGCTCAGCAACCAATAGTCTCTGGGTTCCTTATTGGCATTTGTTCTCATCAGTTATTAACTTCTAGTAAGTAATTTCAGTTAAGAAAAAACTTCCGAATTTTTTTGGACACCTCGTCGTCGAATAGTTGTTTCATGTCTATAGATGAGCAACCTTTTAGCTGTGGCATGTCAAACCAATATGATTCAACGTATAAATTTGAAACAATTCAAAAATTTGTTAAGTAGGGCGAAGTGCGCCACTGAGATGTGTACCGCGTGCCACATGTGCCATAGTTTGTCTACCCCCTTCTCTAACACCACAGCTTATACTCCTCCATTTTCATGCAGCACAGGAAAAAAAACAATTTTTTGTTGAAATAGTTCCAAGTAAAATTGAGTATTTTGACACTCCTAAACAAACCGCAATGTGCAACTGATAAATTTTGAGCATGAGGCACGCGTTAAATGTCTTGCCACACAATATTCGAAACGAATCGGAGATGTATTTCATACCTTGCCGGGTTCTCTATAAAATGCCTAGGCAATGTGTGAAATATGAATCAATTCATATACATTGCCAGCTAATTTTAAGCATTCAATACAATTCATACTTTGCCGGTAATAATACGTTGCTCCCAGTAGCGCACACAGGAATTTTTCAAGGCGGGGTCGGGGTCGAAAGTTCACCATTCTTGTATCATGCTCCTTTTGATTTTGTCGATTTTCGGGAACAAAACACAGTAAAAAGCTAATTTTTGAATAAATAATTAGCTTTAATTAATAAAATTAATAATTAATAACAAGAAATTAATTAAATTTTACGTACTATATACTTAGAATTATAATCAATCGGAAAAAAAATCAAGGGCTTTGGGGGTCCGGATCCCAGCCCCCCCTGTGTGCGCCACTGGTTGCTCCACCTTCCTTATAACAAAAAAAGCAATAAATTTCTTTTGTAATTCGTAATGAAATTCAGTTATTGAAGTAATATTTTTCTGCCTTTTGATATAATATGATTTATGCGTCATCAGGAATTTAAGAAATAACGTGAAAAATCAAGAATTTTACTTTAACAACTCTGCTTCTGCGTCATTTGTTTTTTTTAGCAAATTTTTGGATAAAGCGAATTTTTCATCAAAAATTCTTGCAAAAAACGGCGGGTGGTGAAAATTATTTGCAGAAGTCGCCGATATACAATGGACTCATAATCAGTGTGGGGGTCGAAAAATAAATTCTACTGTTTCCACATCCGAAATATGTTGTTTTGCATTTTATTAAATTTTGAGTTGATTTTTCAAAATTTTATTGCAAAAAATCAGTTTTTATAATGTAGCATATGTATATTGTATAGTTATTATTCAGAAAAAACAACAACCGAAAAACAAAAATGCTGCTTTATTCAAAGCATAAGTATTAAAGAACTCGTTTGCGCGTTTATTGCGTTTTATAATAAATTACGCCAGCTTTTTTTCCTTTTTTGTTGTGAGAAGATGTGTCATTTCCTAAACTTTAGAACATATTGAGAAAATCTGCATTGCATTTAAAATACTCCAAGGCAGAAATGTGTGTTGAAAAGTGGAAGGTTGGGACACAGAGGTCTCACATTTTTATTTCTCTTTTCTTCTGATGACATAGCCTCTCAGTCTGCCATGCCTTAATGTGTAGAAACTATTGGTGTTATTTATTGAAGCTGTGTAACATAAACAATTTTTCTCTGAGATATGAAAGGCGCTCTTGTATTTTCTCTCATATCCCTGAAAAAAGAAACCTCCCGCGGTATTCTTTTCTCAGGTAAGTCAATCCGTTCCAAATTTAGCAACATTTCCTCCCCGCTCATACCGTAATTTCATCATTCCTTCCTGTTTCTCTCCAATGCTGTAGTGTAGAAATATCACACAGACGACTTTTCATCGTACCCCAAAAGGGAAAGTACCCCGAGAACCACACTCCTCCTCCCCTCTTTTTTTCTTAGGAAGGGGTGGCCTCTCCCATTTGTCGTTCGTGCTTCCGAAATCACAAAAATAGTTTTGTGTTTTCAGGGAGAATGTTTGCGGATTCCAAGATTAGATTCCGATCTTCCCTGTGGGTGAAGTAGAGGGAAAAGAAAAAGGGGGAATTTTTTTCGGATGGTGCACGTGCAGGGTAGGTTCCCTTCAAGCCCATTTATGGGCAGGCCTTTTTTGAGGCTTCTAAGTAGGCCACGATGGGGCTTCCTAATAGCCGTGAAAGTAACGATTAGCGTATAATTGTAGGTTTGTTTTTTAGTCTGTAATGAATGTTATTGCTCTATCTAAGCCTTACATAGAAACCAGTCGGCAATAAGTTGGTATGTTTATGTACACGTTCATCATTCTGCATCTTTTTAAATTTTAACAATGTTTTTCTTTTAGAATGTGGCGTTTTTCTCTTCTTGTGTTTTAATTGTAAAAAACGAAGCGTGGACTATCTATTTAACCCCAAAAAAAAAAAAAGAGTATTTTTTTGCAGAACAAATAAATAAAAAATGGATTGGATGTCATTAAAAACAAGTTGTACATTGAATTCTGTAGCTGTCTGTGGGGTCATTACACACACAAGTCAGCATTGATTCATTAAAAAAGGAAACTTTCGTCGCTGTATTTTCATTTATCCGATGTTATGTTTACTAAAGGTGTTTGAAGATGCAGCGCCAAGGAGGAAAATAGATGCAACCAATGTTCATTTTGAGGTGAGATACAGAGAGGGAGCAACTTGAGCTCCGTTGGACACGTCTAGGTACAGAGTGTAAGATATGGCGTCCTGATAGGTGGTTCTTTATTTATTCCTAACCAACCTACTGCCTCTTCTGAATTGTGCTGTATGCAAGAGGCGTCCCTTCACATCCCAGACGCCTTCAACTGGTGAGAGATCAAGAGAAAAGGGTGGTTCTTGCACAGCGCACTCAGTACTGCATGTGGTTGGGTGTTGCATCGCCACCGGAAGGCCTGGATACGAAGCCTCACGCCCTGGTGCAATTGTATTCAACCCGTTGCCATTGGACTCATCCGAAGAAATCACCCAGTCCACGTGGCAGGCTATGAGCTGAGGGGCCATTCGTTCATGGACGCTGGCAACATAGAACGGTTCTAAACCTCTCAATCCTTTTGTGAAATCATTTGTCTATTGTTTTTGGCATTTTCTCTTTTACATAAGGGAATAATTTCCACACCGCATCACGGATATTTCCTACCTCTCCTTGCATCCTACTCACTGGGATTCTGGCCTCTCCCTGTCTCTCGCACGTGATCAATAACCTTTTCTCGAAAAACAGGGGGGTGTGAAGCATCCATTCTTTTTTTTCGTATAGGTGTCATGCAATAACTGTTTTTATCCTCAAGTAAAAATGCTACTTTTCTTCCGTCTCTCATTTATTCTTGCCGACTCGGGTTTGAGCTATTGAATACTCGTCGTGTAGAGCAGTGATGCGTAAACGTTTTTCGACTGCGACCCCTTTTGTAGAGTTTTGGCGACCCCTAGAGATAAATGTTCATAAATACGATGTAAATAGGCACATTTCTTTCGTTTCATCGAATAAAAAAATAATTTCTGACGCATATTAATCTAATATATATTATAAATGCGAAAGTTTGTGGCTCTTTCACGCAAAAACAACTGAATGGATTTTAATGAAACTTTACAGTAATTTAGCTTATACATCAGAATAGCACATAGGCTATAATTTATAAAGATTTGTGAAAAGTGTCCAAAATATAACGATATTTGTCAAGTAAGTAGGAAAAAATTCTGCCATCTGCTAGCAATTCTACCGTGCGCTGCAAAAAAGCCCACGTCAGCATATATCTATCTTTTGTTTGTGAAAAACTCTTTTTGTTTTGGCTACGCAAGGGGCTCGCTTCTAATTAATTCCTGTGATCAGAATAATGCCTATTTTTTTTTTATTTCAGAATAAAACTAAGTTTTGAAGGGAGAGGTCGTTAGTAGGAAAAAATTCTGCCATCTGCAAGCTTTTCTAGAGTGCCACGTCAACATATTTCTATCTTTCATGTATGAAGTAAAACGTTCCCCTCTGTTTTGTCTACGCCAGGCACCATTGCGTGCTCGATTCTAATTTTTTGCTTTGTAATCACTATTTTTTTTATTTCAGAATAAAACTTACTTTTATCGCTTCTGGTATTTAAATTAGATAAGTTAAGTCTTTCACACTACACTACATTATTTGGAAAAATTTGCAACTTTGTTTGTGGTTTGTAGTTAATTATAACGCTATAGTTTTAACTGAATAGGCAGGCATTGCATTTTTTAAGTATAAAAATAATAACTGCCGTACTGTATTTTTTGGAAGTGTAAAAAAAGCACCTACTAAGAATTATGCCGCGAAAGCGTAAGTCTAATCTTTCCCAACGCTCTAATTCAGCTCGAGCTATGAAAGTATCTAGATTTAACGAAACGTTTCCGCAAGCCGAACTGCGAAGGCTTGAACTGGCGGAGCGTGATGCAGCTCACAGAGCTGCTGAGACACGAGAGCGGTCCCAAGCTCGGCGTCGACGTCAGGCAGAATATCTGGCATCTCAACGGGCTGCTGAGACACCCGAACAGTCCCAAGCTCGGCGTTTTCAGCATGCAACTTACATGGCGTCTCAGAGAGATACAGAAACCATTGAAGCTGCTGAATCTCGCAAACGTGCTGTTGCTGAAAGGGCACAACAGCGACGTCTAATATTCACAAAAAGCACGTGGGGGGTATTCGATAAAGCTGCATTCGAATATGACGAAACTCTTGATTACGAAAGCCCCAAGCTTATAAAATAGAAGCGATGAATAAAGAATGCAGATTTTGCGGTGCTCTTAAATGGAAAGAGGAATCTGCAGGCATGTGTTGTTTGGAGGGGGGGAAGTAGCCACAATCTTAACTGGAGAGGCCAAGGGAGACAATGTTCTTATACCACGCATCCCAATCATACCCAATAACTTACCATTTAATTTTAAACGCCTGCAGTTCCCATTAAAAGTTGCATTTTCAATGACTATAAACAAATCGCAAAAGGCCAAACCTTAAAGGTAGCAGGCATACATTTGGGCTCGCCGTGTTTTTCCCACGGACAGCTAGCTCTACGTGGCTTGCTCAAGGGTTTATGAATCGCAAAATCTGTATGTTTATGCTGAACGAAAAAAATCGTTTAACATAGTTTATAGGAGTATATTGCAATAGCTACCTATAACTTTTGCATTACTATCAATCATTATATACAGCCGTACATCTATGAACACAAAATATAGGATTTATAATACCTATCAGTGAGATCATCAAAAATACTTGGTTTCAGTTTACATACATTACACAACATGGAACAAGGGTTTCTCAAAGTAACTCTGTCTGTCTGTTACGCATTCACGACTAAACCGTAGAACCAATTTTGATGAATTTTGGTATAAGATAGAGATAACCTTGGAGAAGAGAAAATAAAAGCTACTCGAAGGACTAATCCTGCGCAGACGAAGTCGCGGGCACCAGTTATATAATGTATTTACGTATCTATGTTAATAAACTGTACTCTAATAAACTTAATTTTGTTAAATATATGGGGTTTTTTTTAGTATTCTTTAACAAATTCTTTTAGCACGGGAAAAAAAATCATACCCTCTCAGTTTTGTGTTAAACGATTTTCACTGCATGTAAATTTTCTATAAACTATTTTAATGATCCGAACTTCAAGATTCCTTAATGCCATTTGTTTATCTAAAAAGTAAAAATGGATGCTTGCATGTATGCATGACCTCGCTTCACTCCAACACTGTTCAACCGATCACTATGAAAATTGGCATGTATATCTACTTTTTATGGAGAAGAGTTTTGTGCTATCTTCTTTATAATATAAGGAACGGAGTTGCTTGCGAATATTACAATTTTAACATAAAGTAAATACAACAGAAAGTAATAATAACGTATTACACTTCTAAATATAAATTATTTACACTACTTTAAGTTTTCATTACACAAAATTTGTAACAATGTTTTGCTTTTGCTGGGCAGAGATCAGCTTAGGAAGGTGTTTTCGAAAATCGACCCACAAGAGACTTAAGGGGCGTTATAAATAAAAAAAATCATTTTTATCAGTTATTAGATCTACAGACTTAAAATTTAACAAACATGTGTTTTTTTTTTCGCTTAATATGCATTTCGAGTAAAATTCACTCATTAAAAACTTCTTTATCCTTCAAACTGTATTGCTTAATTTTTCAATTCACCCGTGCGAAGAACGGGTATACCAGCTAGTATTATTTATAATTTAAAGAAAATATTTTTTGTATAACATAAAATCAGTCAATTGCCTTTTAATGAGATGTATGTGGCTGCAAGTTTCTGATTATCTCATCGGTGTTCGGATGTATGTTGCTAATTGCAATTCAGATATCATCTTCAGGGTTCAAACGAGAGCGGTATTTAGTTTTTATTGAAACTAGTTTGCTAAATACAGTTTCACATAAATACGTTGATGCAAATTGTATCTGTAATCTGATGGCATTCTTGCATAGAACGGGATATTGCTTTTCCACGGATAGCCAAAATTTTTGGCAAGACCGAGTCTTAAATTGATTTTGAAGAGTATAATCACTAATCAAATCTATCAATTGCTCTTTCTCACTAATTTGAAGAGTTGAACTGCATATGTCGTAGGAAAATGGATCACGAATGCAACCAAGATCGTTTTCAGGAAAATCCTCGAATCTTCTCGAAAAATTTTCTTTTAACTTTTCAATGTGATTGGAAATGATGTTTTTAAATGTAAATATATCTATATTACACTCATGTCCATAAATTAAGAATAATGAAGTTCGGGCAAAGAAAGAGACAGAAGCAAAACAAATTAACTTATTTGTAAAGTCTATTTATTTAACAAAAGGTAAAGAGCAAAAAAGATGCTAGATGTTTGACATAATTAATAAAAATAGCGATTTTTACTCCCTGGAGCAAATTTCAAACAAAAAAAAAGAACCTATTTACAAAAACCAGTATAACATGGTTAGTATGATGGTTCATACGGAGTATGTCTCCCGGACGATGCAATACAGGCCTTACAACACCCTAGGCATGTTGAGTGTCAAATTATTAATCTGATCTTGGGGAATATGACACCACTCATCAAGCAATGCCCTTCGAAGTTCCGGTAGACAGGTGGGAGGGTGTTGACGGGCTGCAATTCGTCGGCCAAGCATATCCCACACATGCTCTATTGTATTCAAGCCCGGTGAGTATGCTGGCCAATCCATACGAGTGATATCCTGCGATTGAAGGCATTCGTCTACAATGCTTGCATGGTGAGGACGGGCGTTGTCATCCATAAACAGAAATTCAGCACCCATGGCGCCCCGAAACAAACGTACATGTTGTTGCAGAATAACATCCCGATAGATGTGACCTGTCATCGTTACACTCTGAACATGCAGGTCAGTTCTGCTACCAAGAATAATTCTTCCCCAAACGAGCCATCCTGCACCACCGTAACGGTGTCGCTCAATGGTGTTCTCTTGGTAGTAACGGGTACCTGGCGCTCTCCATATTAAAGTCCGGTGAGAATCAGACTGCAAACTAAACCTGGACTCGTCGGAAAACATCACACAAGAGCACTGTTGTGGTGTCCCCAATGCATGATCTCTACTCCAGGTTAATCGCAGGCGACAGTGAGTTGCGGTAAGTGGAACACATCTGACAGGCCTACGAGCATATAGACCAATGTGCCCTAAGCGTCTGTACACGGTCTGCCTTGAAACTGTCGTACCGGTAGCTGAAGAGAGCTGACGAGACAGGTCTGATGCTGTGCTCCGTCTGTTTCTTTTGGCAGTAACTGCCAAATATATACCGGTCCTCATTAGGCGTTGTAACTCGGGGGCGACCTGTGCTGTAACATCTACTCACATTACCATCATCTTGGAATCGTTGCCAAAGCCTGGAGATAACACTCAGGGCGATTCCAAGTTCCTCGGATACTTCCAGCTGGGTACGTCCACATTCCAGTCGTCCAATAATTCTACCACGTAAAAAAATCATCCAAATGCTTCCTTTGTGCCATAACTATGCGGTTATTGCACTGAAAGGCTTTTAAAGCACTTGTGAACAATTTTACTTCTTTGCCACCATTCCTTATATATATATATATATATATATATATATATATATATATATATATATATATATATATATATATATATATATATATATATATACCCTCTCTTGCACTCTCGTCATTGTGACGTACTATCCGCGCCATCTGGTGGTTTCCTGTAATTTGCATATTCTTCTTCGAGATGTGTGTGATAATTCTACAGGTGAAATTTTTATTTTAGATTTCAATTTCTTATCCTTAATTTATGGACATTAGTATATTTTCCTTGATAAAATCGTTAAAGCTAGGGAACATGTCGGGGTTGTTTTTATTCAGTTCAGTTTGGCAGAGGCTAAGCTTATTTTTAAAAGCTTGAATTTTACTGGCTGAAATTATAATTGGATTCTCACCCTGCGAGCTCAAATTTAAGTCGTTAAGTTTTTCACAAATATCAACTAAATAGCTCAGCTTTCCTAGCTAAACTACATTGATATAAGAGCTTGGTAATCTATGTTTCTTTTCGCTTAAAAACATGTACACTTCATTTCTCAAATCAAATATCCGTTGTAGTATTTTCCCACGTGAGAGCCATCCGACTTCGGTGTGTAACAGTAATCTCTCATACGTTGAGCCCATCTCATTGCAAAGTATTGAAAAGAGACGGCTGTTAAGACTGTTGCATTTAATGTAGTTAATTGAACTAACAGTGTCTTGTAATATGTTGTGCAACTTCATCCATATCTTTTGCAACAAGAGCTTGCCGATGAATCATACAGTGATTAAATACCATATGAGGCACCACTTTCTGGATTAAGCCTCTGAGCCCTTTGTTCGAACCTGTTAATGCTGCAGCACCATCAGTACAAACCGCTACACAGTGTGACGTCCCCTCTCGAAACGAGTTTCACTCTTTCAGGATAAAACTATTTCAGGACAATACTAGACTGAGTTTTGGTGCACCTGCAGCTGGGGCTCATTATCGTTTATTTAGAGTTTGAACTTTGGTGCCAGTGCGACTGGACATACAATAGTCTGTCCATACTACTTTGGACGAGATCGCTTCCGAGGCAGCTAACTGTCGCCTTACATACACAATAGTGAATTGTCATCAAAGGCGGTAAAACGACGACAGTGGGCTGAAGGGGTTTGGCCGTCGGACACCTGCTGGTTTGTGAAGAAACCAGGGGAGAGGACGATAGGCGGATTATGCGCCAATGGGCTCTAATGAGTTGAGGTTCAAGGATCGACTCATATGGGCCCACCAAGGAGAAAGCGTGATGGGGGAGAAATGGACTACCCCTGATGTTTTAAAAGGGAGGAGATAAAAAAAAGACGAGGGCTGGTCCTTTTGAGAAAGCGGAAAAAGGAATCTCGGAGTTTCGGACCGGGATGCTGACCAGGGGTCCTGGACGAGAATCAGAAAAAACGCCTTGCGGACTGTACAGAGATATGCTGTGGAGAGAACGACTTGAAAAAGGGGCTACCATACTGGCTAGGCACAGAGACAATTAAATTCTAAATCTAATTTAATCTAATTACCCTGTAGGAGAAAAAATTTTAAGTACTTTTTTTACTCCCACAACCTTGCTGTGCTGTTATTTTCGTACGCTACCTTCTCACGACGTTTCAACAGTTTGCCCAGGTAAGGGACTTTGTTTCAAAATATTCATTTATTACTTCGAATATTTTTTTTCTAGATGTTTTTCCTTCCAAACTTTTGCAACATAAAAACGCTTCTGTTATATCTTCATTAAAAATAAATCTAACGTAAATAATTAGTTATGACATTTTAGTAATATCGATAGTTTCGTCCAGTTGGTAAGCAAATACAGATGAATTTTGTATGCGTTTTATGACTTCTGACTCGATATTTCGTTACATTTCGGAAATCCGCCGAGACACGGTATCTCTTGATAATGGTATTGTTTTTAGTTCATTTCCATATTTATCGCCATGCATAATTGATGTCATCTTAGTTGCTGCAGGAAGGATAAGGGATTCTCCAATTGTATGGGGTCTCATTGTTTTTCCTATTAGATAAGAAACTTCTAAAGAAGCTCGTAATGCTTTCTGAGGTATTGTTGTAAATTTCTTTAGATTTGCACTTTGAATTTTCAGATTTTCAGCTCGTCTTTGAAAAAAAATCGACATGTTTATTTTGAAGTTCTTTATGTTTAGTTTCCCGATGCCTTTTTAATTTAGCTGGTTTCATGCTCTCATTTGCTAATTTTTCGTTGCAAGTGACACATATCGGGAAATCTTCATTATCAACATAAAATGTAAAACCATACTTAATAAATTCCTCATTGTATTTTTTTTATTTTTTTTAGATGAGGCATTTAGTTCAGAATTTTGAGACTCCCTAATTAATTAATTAAAGATATTCAACTGTAAAATTAATTATATGCACTGCTCATTTAAAATAAATAGTCAAATCGTTTTCTAATGTCTTCATTAACATACAAAAAAATATATATATGACACTTAAATTTTGACTTTAACTTTTTTTTCGGGATATAAATGATAATCTTCGCAATCCGCTGAAACCACAATTTCTCCTATAAAACTATTCGTCTTCTCCGCTAAAATACTCGCTACAGAACCCTTGCTGCCATATATCTTGGAAGAGTGGATTTCAAAGAATATTCCTGCTAAGTATCGTCAGAATATTCGCAAAAATGAGTAAAATGTAATGTAATTTTAAAATGAGTGGTACTTATAAGTACCTTCGGTAGCAACTCACAAATGTGTTGCTGGGCATTTTCTTCTATTAGTTTACATTATTAGGAAGTTAAAAGAATTTGATAATAATGAGATGAATAACTACTTTTGACTTTTGCTATTATGTGGAAACTAAAACTTGTGATATAATATGGAAGTGCAAAATACTTATCAAATTTTATTTGCGATAAAAGTAAATTAAAACCGTACAGGAAATGTAACTCTTCTCTTGGCAACTGATTTAATTTAAAATGGAGTACATTTTTTGCAAGTTAAAAATATAATTAAAATTATCGTAAAAATTGCAAATGATTAATAACTAATAAAATTTTGTGTTGGTTAGTAGTTTAATAATAATTCTTATTAATAAACGGTTTGTTTCGAAATTTAATTTCTTTGCGAATGTGAAATGTTTTCTTGCTGCAGATGTATAGAGTTCAAATAAATCTATGTGTTGTTAATAAAATTTTGGTTTGGAAAATATTCTGAAGTAATATTTGGCTCATACTTACCACTCATTCCATTCAACTGACCACAAACAAAACTAAAAAGCCAAATATAATTTTGTTAACTTTTTTTAAATAGAAATGAAAATTATTTCTGCTTAAAACAAAGTTAATAAAATTATAATTTTCGTACGAAAGGAAAAGAGCTACTTGTCAGTTGACTCTGGGAATGAGGCGATCCCATTCCCAGATCTGTATCGGAGAATGTTCAGGCGTGCGGCGAGGGTGCGAAAAGGGGAAGGTTGGAACTTTTTTTGTTTACCCGTTGCGTGGAATAAAATCCCGTGAAAACCATCTGCTTCAGAATCCAAACATCTGGCTGCTAGAATGAAACGTTTGACATGACAAGTGCAATTTTTTACTTACATGGAAACGAAAAATATTTTTTTTTCTAATCGAATTTTGTTCAACAGTGTAAGAGGCAATAAAAATTATAATATTATGACATCCTGACACGTTGAAATGACCAAAATTGGTCAAAGCACTTATTTTTTGTTTTTTTATTTTATTCAACAGATATATCTTTCGGCTTTACAAAACATATTTTGTTTTGTTTCTACACTACCTAGAAGCCAATTTACAATCAATTTTATAAAATAAGAAAAACCGGGGCATTAATCTACCAGAATTGGGCCTTTAAATTGTTCAAAATTTCTCATGATGAGTTGGATAAGTCAAAATATTAAAAATGTGTATTTCTATAAAACTTTTTGAACCTGATATTTATATTATTTTCTGGAGAATGTACTAAAATATTTCTGATTGTACGTATAATTTTTGAGCTATGGCCTGTTATTTAAATAATGGTCTCATAAAGAATGTCACATGTTTTTATATTTACTCGATGAGATCTAAAATGTTTAGATTTTAATAAAAACTTAAAAAATATATATTTTAGTACAATTTTTAGATAAAAACATTTCATTTGTTTTAGTAATACTTTTATTAATAAGTTACTTTTTTCTCTGCTTGCTTTCAAATTTTTCAAAAATATTGCTCACATTTCACTTACAATTGGGATTTTCGTGAAACTTGATAATTATTTAAAATAAGTGTGAGGAGATAGCGTAAGAAAATTTAGAGCGAGTGGACAAAAAAGAGATGCGTTTATTATCATCAAAGTACATGTGAAGACTCGTTGAAATTAGTAGGGTTGCCAAGTGGGCGAAATTACAGAGTGCGCCAAGAAAGGTGCTCCGTTGCCAAAGGCGTGTTTACAAGTACGGAACATCCCGCCCGGCGTTGAAATATGCAATGTTTCAAAAAATATATATATATAATTACAACACTCTTTCGACATATAAATGTAAAATGAAGCACAATAGTTACAATTGACATAATGAATACAATTAATAAAAATAGTTGAACAGATACACAATATACATATATATATATATATATATATTTCAATTTAAATCAAAATTATCTACAATTGGTACAATACAAATTTTAGAAATAGGCCTTTTGAAAATTCCCTTGGTGGTTTGGATATCCGCTACTCGGACATTACCATCTGGACCTGGATATACCTTAATTATTTTTCCTAGGGGCCACAGGTAAGTTGGAAGTTGAATGTCCTTTATTAAAACTAACATACCAGGACTTAGGTTTTGTTTTTTAAGGAGCCACTTTGATCGCTGTTGCAAGTGGCCTAAATAGCTGTTTTTCCACAATTTCCATATGGTCTGCACCATTTTTTGAACTCTCTGCCATCTGTTGAGTAGATTGTCCCTTCTTTCGGTTAAGTTAGGCTCTGGGAGGGAATTTATAGGTTTTCCAATCAGAAAATGACCTTGTGTCAAAACTTGAAAATCGTCAGTGTCAGTAGGTAAAGGTGAGAGGGGTCGTGAATTGAGGATGCCTTCTGTCTGAGTTATTACTGTTAAAAACTCTTCAAGTGTTAGTCGTGTGGAACCTACTACTCTCTTTAGATGATACTTAAATGATTTCACGCCCGACTCCCAGAGGCCACCAAAATTGGGTCCCCTAGGTGGCGAGAATTTCCAAGTGATACAATCGGAGGAAAGCATATTTGAAATGTTTTCGTTACCTATCATTAATTTGTATAAACGTTTTATTTCTGCGGAAGCTCCAGTAAGATTTGTTGCATTGTCACTAAAAATGATGGAGCTTTTACCATGACGCGCAAAAAATCTTTTTAATGTTGCTATTAGTGCTTCGGAAGTTAAATCTGAGACAAACTCTATGTGCACAGCCTTTGTTGCCATACATACGAACAAAGCAACATATATTTTTGGAAATGTGCCCTTTCTCTGCCCCATATATTTTATTTCAAATGGCCCACATAAATCGATTCCTACATTTAAAAATGTTGAACTAGAAGTAACTCTTTCTGCAGGAAGGTCTCCCATAATCTGCGTTACGACGACTGGCTTTTATTTCGGAAACATTCTACGCATTCGTGAACTACCTTGCGTGCAACATTTCTACCACCAATTGGCCAGTATTTTAAACGAACCGTATTAAGAAGGGCTTGGGGGCCTACATGAAAATCTCGCTTATGATAATACTGAAATATTAGTTTAACTAATTTATTTCCATTTGGCAAAATAATTGGATGTTTCTGATTAAAATTCAGTTTAGAATGCGCTAGTCTACTACCTACCCTAATTAATCCTTCGGATTTATCTATGAAGGGATTAAGAAATCTCAACTTACTTGTGGATGGAACTGACATTTCCCTTTTTATAGCAGCGATTTCCGTTGTAAAGTACTTTACTTGTACAAGTTTTAATAGAGATTTTCCACATCTGCGTATTCCCTTTGTTTAAGGAATCCTGTTTCCTTAACGGTTGATTTTGAATTTTTAAAAAACCTGAAAATAAAGGCTAAAATTCTGATTAGTTTAAAAAAATCATTAGTGATAGAAAGTAACTCATCTAAAAATTTAGAGTCATTGTTCAAAGACAAAGTTAATTTGGGAACTGGCTTAAGCTCATTAATATAAAATTGATCAGTTAACTCACTAGAATTTTGCTCAGTCCGATGAGAAGGTAAGCTTAATTTAGAGAAGTCCGGTCCTTTTAAACCACAGTTCACTGGTTGCAAGCGTCTTGACGTCGAGTCCTCTTGAAATTAGGTCAGCGGGGTTGAGCTCAGAAGGAACATGTTACCATTGGAAGTCCCTTGATAGCTGCTGAATTTGAGAAACTCTGTTACTAACGAATGTCTTGAGCAGGTTAGATGGAGTGCAGGTTAGATGGATCCATGCAAGTGCTATGGTTGAGTCTGAATATAGATTAACAGAATTTATTTGCATTTTTAATGCAGCTTTCACCTTGTGAATAAGTTTTGCGAGCAGTAGGCAAGAGCAGAGCTCCAATATGGGGATCGTCATGGATTTGATTGGTGCTAATCGTGATTTACTTCAGAGTAGTTGATTGGTTGTCTCATTAGTTTGAACATAAATGACTGCTCCATAAGCCTTTGAAGCAGCGTAAGCAAATCCGTTTAACGCTACGAATTTTGTGGGAACTACCAGAAAACATCTGGGAACATGGATGGATTCGATGTCCTTTAGAGTTTGAATAAATTTCTCCATTGTGTGGACACATCTGGAGGTAGTGTCTCATTCCAGTCTAGTTTCAACAACCACAGTTGTTGCATAAATATTTTAGCTTTCGCAATGAAAGGTCCTAGAAGTCCGAGGGGATCGTAAATTCGGGCTATTTGCGAAAGCACGTCTCGTTTGGTGTAGTTGCAGTCTGTACTGGTGGTTACTTTGTACGTGAAGGAATCACCTGAACTGTCCCAAAGCATACAGAGAGTTTTGACCATTACTTCCTCAGAACTACGGTCAAGCGAAAATTCTCGAAGTTCTGTGGATGGAGCCTTGTAGGAACACCATTTGTGCAGCGTCATGCCTCCTCGTTGGAGTAGCTGCGTTAATTCTGATTTGAGTTTTTCAAACTCGCTAAGTTCTGAAGCACCGGAGAGGCAATCATCCATGTAAAAATCCTGGAGTAGTACCTCTGAAGCTAAAGGAAAGTCCTTTTCCTCATCTAGGGCAAGTTGTTGCAAAACCCTTTTTGCTAGGTATGGAGTGGACGCGGTTCCGTAAGTGACTGTTTTTAATTCATAAACTTTAGTTGGTGCGGTTTTACTGTTCTTCTATAGGATTTTTTGAAGCTTAGTCTGCGAAGGATTAACTTCAATCATCCGGAACATCTGTCTGATATCAGCTGTGAATGCATATGCGTACTTTCTAAATCTAATTAAAATTGAAAATAGATCTTCCTGGATCACTCCTCCCTTGCACAGTAAATCATTTAATGAAAGTCCACTAGACGTTTTTGCACTAGCATTGAAGACTACTCTGAGACGAGTCGTTTTGCTCGATAGACGTAACACCCCGTGATGTGGTAAGTAGTACCCGTTTTCGACATCTGAATCTTCCTTAACTTCTTCCATATGTTTTAATAATTCATATTCATTGAGGAATTCTGAATAAAGCATTTGCATTGGGGGTCGCGTTCTAAACGTGTCCATAATTGATCTAACCTTTGAAGCGATTGCCTTAGAATTTCCTAATATTCCTCAGGTTTGAATGGCATTTCAACGACGAGTTTCCCATCCGGTTTCCGTAAATGCGTTTTCTCAAAATGATCGTTGCAATATTTTAGTTCATCACTGTAAACTTCGGTTGTCTCTACTTCTTCTATTTCCCAAAAGCGCTTAAGAGTTTTATCAAGAATGTTCTTCGTTAAAAAACAATTTCTAGGTGTATTATAAAATTATTATCTGAAACAACACCTGAGACAAGATAACCGAAAATACTTGATTGCAAAAATAAATTTTCTGCAATTTTTTTATTTTATCGTTGTTTAAAAATGAAAAGAATAGCTCTGCACCCAACAGAGCGTCTATCTTTTGGGGGGATGTGAAAAGATGGATCCGCTAATTTAACTTGCCTGGGAATATTTAAGTTCGAAATATTTAGTCTTTTAGAAGGTGTAAGATTTGCAATATTCGGAACAATTAATAAATCTATCTCCCAAAATGAATCGTTATTTTCATCCGATAAAACAGCTGTCACTTTTTTCTTTACATTTAATGACGATTCATTCAAACCGCAAATTGGAATGTTTACTCTTTTTCTCTTAATAATTATTGTATTTTTATATTATACTAGAGGACCCGACAGACGTTGGTACACACATCTTAAATTCAAAAATTCCAAATTTTTATGAATATAAGCTTTAACAATCTAGACCGTTTTAAGTAAAATTTGTATTAAGAAGTTATTACAATGTAATTATGTGCCAAGTTTTATACTTCTGGGTTGCTTAGAAGTGAAACACACACACAAACTATTTCCGATAAGAAATAATTTTAAATAAAAAAAAGTTTAATAATGTGTGTAATCAATTAGCTACACAAATAGATTTGTAGGTTAGGTTAATTGTTGTCAACGCACGTGTAAATTTAATAGAAAATCATGTAAAATACTCACTTCAATTGCATACTAAATTTGGAGAATGTGTAGTTTTTTATGCACACTTCAAAACTCTTCAAACACTAATTACATCTGAATGTAATAATTTAATTAACATACGATTTATTTCAACAAAATAATAACACGAAGTGACAAAATATTTTCCTGAAATGATCACAGCACCAACTGTCGGGACCAACTTGAATTATAATAAAAGATTTTTGAATATTCGATACTGTGTGCGATCGTAGCTCAGTCTGCCGGATCCAATGTAAAAGATTCCAAGATCAACAATTTATAAATAAAAAATTAATTAAATAAACATTTCTAAACCGAATTATAAATCTAAACCATTTTCGAGTCCACTGGAACAGACAAAAACTTTCATCAAAATTGGTCCAGCTGTTTAGGAGGAGTTCAGTTACATACACACGCACAGAAAAATTACATATATAAATATTATTTGAAAAGATATTAATTAAAAACGCTAAAAAGCGTGAATCGTCTGCATTTTCGTAACAATAAAGACCGTGTTTGGCCAGTTTGGCTGAAAATCAATTTTCGACGCCAACTTACGTCTTTTTCAATTCCTATTATTAGCTCACGATCTCTATACATATTTTATTTGTTTGTTTGTATGTTTATTTATTTATCTTGGTGGGATTTTCAATAGTTAATTAAATACATTTGAAAGCGCTCAATTGAGCTGAATTGTAATGTACATGATTATTTTGGATGACAATGCAATAATTTAATTATAATTAATAAAAATTAATTGATTAAAACTAATTATTTAAAAAATTACAAATACAGCCACGTTGGCGACTTAGCTACCCTTTTGGCTACATATGTCAAAATTTGAAAAGGAGTTTTTCTCACGTGTTAAAACATTCATTTGAAAGGAAATTTTATATACACGATTGTTGTGGATGACAATACGATACTTTAATGATAATTAATAAAAATTAATTACCACTTAATGTTGTGATTCTGTCATATGTATATACATATTTAGCGCTGTTACAACAATGCAGGTGAATGTTGAGTTGTATTTTTGAATGTTTTTAACTAATATCTTTTTAACTAATTGCGATATCGGACCGAATTGTGAATCTAAACCATTCTCGAATTTTCTTGAACCCACACAAAAAATGTCATGTAAATCGGTCCAGCCGTTTAGGAGGAGTTTAGTGACAAACACACGCACAGAAGATTTTTATTTAGAAAGACTCGCTGTACCCGTTCACACGTTGCTGTGTTTGAGCACAAAGGCAGTTTTGATACCTCAAACATAATTTATTAATGATCCAATGCATACAATGCATCCAAATGAAAGTTAACAAGAAATTTATCCCTACATATATGGCATTTGAATGTAACGTGTTCAAAACATAGATATATATGTAGTTGATGGTACATGCTTCTTCATTTGTGATATTGCAAATGAATTTTAATTGAACACTAATTTTGTAATTATTAAATATCATCATGAAATGAAGGATATTTGATGATTGATGGGGAACTTTATCTTAGTAGTGCTTGTAAATATACAATATTTTTTGTTTTCCTATCTGGTGCAAGAACAAATAAATTTGATCGTTTTCCAACTCGTCAACAACCAACGTCCATGTGAGAAGCATGGATTTATCAAATTTAATCCACATACTTGAAATAATTGTCCCTGTGCTTTGTTAATGGTCATTGCAAAGGCTAGTCGTACAGGAAACTGTAGACGTTTGAATTCAAATGTAGTATCCGTTGGTATCATGGGAATGCGAGGTTGTAGTACATGTTCCCCTTGGTGTTTTCAATTAAAAATGTCTGTCTTAATTATGTTATTCATTAAATTTTTTTACTGATAGCCTAGTCCCATTCCATAGTCGCGGTAGATTCATATTTCGTAGAAGGGTGATTGGGGAACCAATTTTCAAAGATGAAATATGCGGTAGATCCAATGAATTTAAAAATTCTATTGGATAATTAACTGATTCATCGTGATTGACAACAGTATCTATGGATTTATATGTTGTTTCTTCACCAGGTATTTCATTTTGAATTGAGCAGTTTATTAAATTCACATCAATGTTTTCAGCTGCCAATATAGCACGCTCACTAAACCATTGATTATTTTTGTAATGATGCGATAAATTTGGAAAAACTTTGGCAATCAACTTATCAGTGGATTTTACAATGTCTTCTGGTAATGTGGGGATTCGTCCCTTTCCATTTTACCATTCCCAACATCTAGCAATTGTTTTGCAAATCGTTCATCTTGTTGTAATTGAACACGCATATCGGTCTTTAAAGGTGTTTTCTCCTCATACCGCCGTAACACTGAGGATCTGCAGGTGTTAAGCGTGGTACAACTGATAAAGTTTATCAAAAATCACCAGCTAGCAAAAATGAGTGCACCACCAAAGAGCTGCTAATTTCCTCTCAAATCTTTTAAGGTGCGATAGAGTGCTTCCAATGATTTCTTGTGTGCCATGGTGCATTCATCCAATATTATAAGCTGACACGATCTTAATACTTTTCCCATCCCAGAATATTTGCTAATATTACATGTTGGAGTTTAAATTACCTGCGTATTTAGTGGCAATTTCAGTGCTGAATGTGCTGTTCGACCACCGTCCAAAAGAGTTGCTGGATGCAATAGCAAGTACAATATTATTTTGTGATCTTATAGTTGCCAGAATAATTGAAATAAGAAAAGTTTTTCCAGTGTCTCCAGGTGCATCTAAAAAATATAAACCACAACTCTTGTTAGATATTGCATTTATAATTATGGCATATGCTGTTCGTTGTTCTAATACCATTTTCGGCAGATTAATTCGAACAAATGTTTGTAACTCATTAACATCGAAGTGCGTTTCTCGTTGTATATCACGATCAAAAATGTCATTTCCATAACTATTTGGAGCAATCATTCCTAATTCTATCAATGATGTATTGACCATTGTCAAACATACATCCTCAATTAAAATCAATGCTTCATTGTATATATTTGATGTAAATTGAATGTTGGGATTAGCATTTATTCTACGCATGCGATTTAAAATGTCTTCACTCATATAGTCTTTATATTTTCCCCAAAGATTCTTTGGATTAGCCGGAAAACATGTAGTTAGTATGATGGAAAATAGGGTACATATCTGCTGTATTAGAAGCATCAACAAGTGAGCTTCGTTTTCTAAGAGATTTAATTTCTAGCAAGTCCCACGAAATGTTTTTAATTTTCCACGAACATTGATTAATAATAATGTTAGGTAAAAGCATTCTGCATTGTTTGGATGTACAGCATACAAATGACCCAATGCATCTGTGGAATATAAATTTAGCTGTCCTTGTTGATGTATTCCACGTAACTTCAGAGTACAGTAGTGTCCTTGCAAAGGTATCATTTCTACATAATGTGAAAATGTTGTTGGCGGTGGTGACATTGCTCTTGCACGTACATTTTCTGATACACGCGCTGTCCATTTTACTGCTAAATGAACAACCATTGGATATCGCTCATGAATGGAAAATGATAAAATTCGCCATCTCATTGCTACTTATGTAGTGTCCAGTTGATATTGGGTGACTTCATCGTTAAAAGCAGTTGTATTTTCCACTTCAGACACTGCCATATCTCTTCCTTTGTTCACATATTTGTAAATATATTTTATAGCTTTCACTGAATTGCAGTACTCAACATTTATGTGTGCGTTATACGTTTTTAGTAATAATGGGGAATATGGTATTGCCCAACGATTATCAACATCAATAATATTGTTGAGTACTTTTAGTTTAATGGATTTTCCACCATCTTCGGTAGATCGTCGTCGATAGAGTAGATATCCATCATTACCTGTAATAGTTTCAGCAAGTAAGTCTCTAGGATACCGCTTTGTGCAGTTTCCATCTGACATGCATGGTGAATTATTATTTAGTGAGCCACATGGACCATGAATCATATTTTTTGAGACAATATCGTGCACAATTTTAATGTCTGGTATTTCTGCAGAGATGATTTCATCTATTCTGTTTGGTGTTATCTTTTCCATCATCCATATTAAAATATGCGCATGTGGTAAACCTCTTTTTTGCCATTTAATGGAATACATCCAACAACGCGTCTCTCCAAATACATGGTGTTTGACAATAAAATCTATTAAAGATTTTAATTTTTGTTTAAATACACGTGCAGAAATATCATGACGATCTGATGGTGATTGTCCAGTTAATAAAAGCTTCTTTATTTCATCCCATGCTGGGTTGCATGTAAATGTGAAGAAAAAAATCTGGACGACCATATGCACGAACATACGTCATTGCATATTCATGCATGTGTCTTGGGCTGCCTGTAAATGTGGATGGTAAAATGACCATTTTTCCCAATTCACTAAGATTGCCATCATTTACAACTGCATCACGTAAATGGATGTACTCTTCAGAACGCAATTTGACTTGATTTAGTCGTATGTAGAGGAGTCTTTCACTTTCTATTTTTGCATACATGTCAACAATGTATTGATGAAATAATTGTCTACATTTTAATATATGATTATCAGCATTCTCACGAATCATCGTTCAATATGCAGAATAATTCATAGCACTTGACCTTTTTCTTTAAGTCCACAATAGCTGTAGAATTTCTCATATTAATATTAAAATGATATCCATCCTCTCCTTGCCAAAATAGAATGGGATATTGTAATGCATCATATGAACGATGCGTTTCTGATACTTGCTGGACGCCACCATCTACGATTAAGAATTATATCGCGATTCTTCACCAACTATGACAATTGTCACTTCTTCGATCGTTGGTGCGTTGAATTGTCTTCGCAATAGGTGTTTTATCTGCCTTTATTATCACTTTGTAATCGTCGGATACCATTTGTTCAATGGCGGTTTTAAGTAATTTAATTTTGTTGTTCAAACAAATTTTGTAATTCAGCGACAATCTCTCGTTTAGTACTTACATTTAGTTGACACCGTCTGTTGATTTGTTCGTCGGTATTTGCTATAAAATATATCTGAAAATATTTATGGTCAGCATTTGGAAAGGGTAGTAGTGATCCAACATAGTGATAAATTTGTCCTTGTACTTTAAATGTTGGCATATAATTTGCGCGAACGATATTCGTTGCTCCGAATGATGTCATTTGGAAGTATAAATTGTACTTGCGTATATTTTTCAAAAATTTTTTTGATTGACTCGTTTCACCTGATACTAAAGTTAATAATGGTTCAGGTGGTGAACGCAAGTCTGGTAACTTTACTTTTCCACCTGTACTGTCTCATTTTTAAATTTTTGAGCACCACAATACGTACACTTTTATCCATTTTTCCCATAATTACACTTGGATGAAAACTGTAATTGTAAAGGTGATTATAATTGAAACTACATAAATTCAGATCAGTATGTATCGTTCGTCTTGTCTGTGTCCTGCGAATTCGATTCCTTTGCTGCCTTGCTTGCCTCTGTTCATTCGTTTCTAATGATCGAGCAAGAGCAGTGTGATTCTCTCTCTTGCCTAGTTCTCTTTCTTGCCTAGTTTTAATTAATAATATTTTTACTTATTCACGTATTAATAATTTATTCTCGTATTAATAATTGCAAAAGTTTTTTGACTGCATTTTTGTATTTATTAGAATTTGCTGGCGAAAAATTGAACGTCAAACGCATTAATGTTGTTTTTTGTAATTTAAATTAATTTGTTGAAATCTTACCCAAAATTCACCGTTTTGGTGAAAATTTTCGAAATTTCTTTTATGTTTCTATTTTATAGCCTATACATTTAAGATTCCAAAAACACTCTATTTTTGTTTCTGCGATATATAGAAGCAACGTTATAGCATAATTAGTAAACCGGAAATGGAGTTTACAAAACCGGAAGTAGATCCCTACACAAAACATTTTTAAGATATTGAATTGAAATTTTCAAAATATGTTTTATTTAGTTCTATCTGTGTTATGAATCAAAATCTAATCTCTGTGTATATACAACTTATGTACTTTATTGTTTTTTTATGAAAAAGAAATCATTAATTTTTTAAGAAATAATGTTTTTGCATAAAATTTGACATATTAAAAAGCTGTCAAAAGTATTACAAGTCTTTTAATATCTAAGACAGATAAGGATATTATACACGTACTGTATAAATACTATCTAAATACATTTATTAGAGTTATGTGTAACTGCAATTTTTCATCAAAATTTCATTAAAAACGACAATTGTTATAGTCTATAAAACTCTCCAGAAAGCATCAAAAGGTTAAAAAAAAAGTCCAAAATAGTTAAACATAAAGTTAAAGAGATCTTGACCTATAAATATGGTGAGTTTAAAAAATGTACAATTAGTAGAAAAATTTGTATACAGTATTAAAATCTTTCAATGCATTTTCTGAGAAACTATGTTTTTTAATTTCTTGCTTCACGGTGAAGTTCACTCAAGGCTTTCTTTTTAAGTATTGAATTGAAATTTTCGGAAAATGTTTCATTTATTTTTATCTGCAGTCTAATCTCTGTGTATATATTTATGTATTTTATTGCGCTTTTTGTGAGAAAATAGCATTAGCTTCTTGTACAAAATTGAGCTCTTGCATAAAAAATGACACTTTTCAAAAACTTTCAAAAGTATTACAAATTTTATTGTTCCAAATATAGATAAAGATGTTATTTATGTACTGTATAAATATTATTCAAATATATTAATTAGAATTTGCAATTCAGGCCTTACCATAACTCTAATTTTTCACTAAAATTTCACTCAAAATTCCCAATATATCCAAAATTATTTTTAATTATGCGGAAATTTTACTTGAATTTCTTCAAATAAAAAAGTGTTTATTTAATTGTAAATTTACATATTTCAAAAAAAGTGCTCTGAAGGTAGTCACATACCTTAAAGGAAACGCAATTTATGTATTTAAAATATATTAAATCTATTAAAGATTTTAATTTTTGTTTAAATACATGGGCAGAAATACCATAACGATCTATCTGATCAAGAATTTTAACGCGAGAATTAAATATCATCATGAAATGAATAATATTTAATGATTGATGGTGAACTTTATCTTAGTAGTGTTTAGTATTTTGATATTTTTGAGATATTTGTTCGAGAGCACCTGGAACCCCAACTCTGATTTAAAAAAAAAAAATTCAAAACCTTCCTGGGAATATACCTAATAATTTCCCAAATTTTCACGGCGATTGGATGTATGCTTTTTGAATTTATCGAGTACAGCCAGACACACACATTCATATATATATATATATATATATATATATATATATATATATATATATATATATATATATATATATATATATATATATATATATATATATATATATATATATATATATATATATAAAGGGTGTTTTTTTTAGAGGTATAGAACTTTAAATTGCAATAAAACAACGATGTATTATTCGATTGACATGAATTTTTTTTTTATTCGAAAGATAATCTTATGGCATTACATTTAAATATGATTTCTGGCATAGGACTGCCACGGCTGGCTCGGATGTAGTCCTATCTGGACGTCCAATTTCCGATGACTTTTTCCAACATTTGTGGCTGTATATCGGCAATAACACGGCGAATGTTGTCTTCCAAATGGTCAAGCGCTTGTGGCTTATCCGCATAGACCAATGACTTTACATAGCTCTACAGAAAATAGTCTAGCGGTGTTAAATCACAAGATCTTGGAGGCCAATTCACAGGTCCAAAACGTGAAATTAGGCGGTCACCAAACGTGTCTTTCAATAAATCGATTGTGGCACGACTGTGTGACATGTTGCGCCGTCTTGTTGGAACCACAGCTCCTGGACATCATGATTGTTCAATTCAGGAATGAAAAAGTTAGTAATCATGGCTCTATACCGATCACCATTGACTGTAACGTTGTGGTCTTCATCGTTTTTGAAGAAGGATTCCACCAGCCCATAAAGCGCACCAAACAGTCAGTTTTTCTGGATGTAACGGTGTTTCGACATACACTTGTGGATTAGCTTCACTCCAAATGCGGCAGTTTTGTTTGTTGACGTAGCCATTCAACCAGAAGTGCGCTTCATCGCTAAACAAAATTCGCTTATGAAAATCGGGAACAACGGCAATCTCGTTTTGGGCCCATTCGACGAATCTACGCCTTGCTTGATGATCGTTTTGATGAATTGCCAAACCAAACTGAGAATAAATTACTTGGCAGCTGTTAAATCGGTCGCCATCTTGGAAAGTAATGCCAACTTAAACTTCTATACCTGGAAAAAAACACTCTTTATGTATATTATCTTCAAGGTATAGAAGTTTAAGTTGGCATTACATCTATAGTAGCGCACACAGGAATTTTTCAAGGGGGTGCGGTCGAAAGGTCACCATTCTTGTATCATGCTCCTTTTGATTTTGTCGATTTTCGGGAACAAAACACAGTAAAAAACTAATTATTGAATAAATAATTAGCATTAATTAATAAAATGAATCATTAATAACAAATACTTAATTAAATTTTACGTACTATATACTTAGAATTATAATCAATCGGAAAAAAATCAAGGGCTTGGGGGGGTGCGTCCGGACCCCCAGGATACCCCCTTGTGTGCGCCACTATATGTAGATTATTAATAAAATAATTACGTAATATATATTAAAATTAAGAATGAATATCAATTTAAAAGTACTGAAAACTTGCAATATTCCAAAAATTGTAAAAGTATCAAGGTAACCATATTGTAATGTTATGGCCCATCTTGGCGAACATAAACACAAATTTGGCGCGTGCCCCATTTTTTCTCTGCCCGCAAAATCGCTTCCGTTTTCATACTTGTATCATAATGAACTCGACCTGATGCTATTTAAGTGATTAAAAGAAAACGTATATAAAAAAATTCCCAAATGCAAGCAGATAAGGTTGTTTGGGATAGACTGGAGATAAACTGCGGAGAATTGGATAAAAGTCATCGTTTTGTTAGTGGAATGGATGTTTAAAATTTGCCTTTTTAAAAGGGATGCCCCTATCCAACAAATGTTTTGCCTTCAATTTTCAGAAGCATTAACAGTAGAAAAATAGTGCGCCTTAGATTCGAGTAAGTACGGTATGTTGATATCTTAATTCCTAGCATTAAGCTTTGGATTGGATTGAAAAACATTCTTCTAACTACCTCTTCATTTAAATATAAGGATTCGAATTCCTAAAATTGAAGCAGAATTACGTTTTACACTCCTGTAACCCCCTCCTCCAAGGTGACTTTCTGCAAATCCCTTTTTTTTAGTGCATTTCTACTCCACAAAATAAATAAGCTTGCCAGTTTTCAAGACTAATTTTAATAGTTGAAACACGAGTTCTTTTATCAATAACCTCCGCGCCCCTTGAGAGTTTATTTCCGTAAGACCTGCTCTTAACGGATTTCATTTCAACAAAAGAAACATGCTTACCAAATTTCATTAATGTAGCTCGAGAACGGAATTTTTTTAACTCTACGCCCCAGTAAGTCTGTTTCGCAACCCATAGAAGTCGATTTTCGTACATAACGGATCTCTTTTCAACAAAAGAAACATGTGTACCACATTTCTAGTATGAATGTATGTCTAACAATTTATGAGGGGTCGCAAAACTGTTTTCTATTCCATGCAAATGTTTATAGCTCTAATAGTTCTGGAGATACCGTAGTGATTAAGTCATTTTTCTTCTTTATATAGTTTTAATATTTTTTTGTTATTGAAATGTTGATTTCCAATTTTTTGATACCCTATCAGTAGAAATGGTATAAATATTTAAAACATTGGAGTGTTTTTAATACGTTTGATAAAATCTTTTCAGTGTACAATTCTGAATTTTCTCTGCTGTCTCACATCAGCACAGATTCGAACAAACATTCTCCCTCAAGTACTTGCATCCCAATTTTTCATTTATGTGTAGAGAATAAAAGTCATTTTTACCTATTCCAAAACTACTTTTAGAAAAGAAAGAGGTTAGCAATCTGAGGCAGAGGGCGTGGTTCCGTAATGTTTGAACAGGAAGTTGTCTTCTTTCACAGCTGCTGCCAAACATTTCAAATGAAATAAAAATGCACGGATAAAAAAAAATGTCTGCTTTTGTCGATATGGACCAGTGAATTGTTTGCACAGATGCTTTTCCTCTGTCTGTATCTTTATTTCAACTTTACTCGTCTGCGTTACCTGTGTGTTGAAAAAAAAGTTTATTTATTTATTTGAGATTTTTTAAGTCTTGGGTTGCTTATTTGTGCGCTGATGTGTAATCGAGATTTGATAAAATAAAAATCGAACGAGTTCTGATCAAAACGAATTCTTCGCAGGTGGGAAAATGTTTGGAAGAAGAGATGGATGATTTATTCGTTTTATTTTCATAATACTTTTCTTCTGCTTTAATAAACTTTACTTTGTTATTCTGAAAGCTTTTAAATGTAAAAACGCTACAATTATGTTAGAATGTCCTTAAATGTTTTTTTAGCAGTAGCATTCTGAACGCAATCATTTCCAAATTACTTGTCAATAATAAGATACCAAGTAAATGTTCCATATTATTTTATTTAAGAGAAAATTTAATTTTTTGTCTCGAAAACTTGATTTTCATGTTCTCTGATAATTTGTAGAATTTCTTTACAATGAGGTAGGTTTGAACATTTAAAAAAAGAACCTGAAAAATTAGAATAATTTTAGGGATACGTTGCTGGGAAATAAAATTTCCTTATTATTTATTTTAGTCACAATTTGAATGAATGAAATGTAGAAAAGCATTGTTGAATATCGCCTCTTTTTAAAAGTAAATTAATGCCAAAGAAGTATAAATAGGGAAGAAAGTACATTTCTAGTTGAAGTGAAAAAAGTATATTTCTAATATACAAAATTAATTGAAAATCTTGATTTTTTTTTGTCATCTAAAAAGTGGGGGATCCAATATTTACGCATGGTAATTTACTTAGTTAAAATAATTTTTCGTTAATTATAAATATAAAGAAAAATTATTTAATATTGATTACATATTTAGTATACTCATGATAAAATGCATTATTGTTCATTTCATGTTGTAATGAATGACTCCAAATTACAAGGAACATCGCCCACGTATTGTTTCTGCTTATGAAACTAAACAAATCCTATTGGAATCCAAGTTTTTGAGAGTTTGTAGAGTGAGAATTGTTACTTAAAATTTTAAAATCTTATGGTTAAATATTACTGTGTAGATTTTCATAAAAGCCAATGAATCCATTGGACGTTTTCGTTTACGTGTAATAAACAATGCATTTTCTTAAACAAATGCTCTGGACGAATTTCTGCAAATATCTGATTCTTTTGTAAAAAAGGGAATCTCATGGAAGAGAGTCTTATCTAAAAAGAAGCTAGGAGAAAAAAAATTCTTGAATGATGTCGTACAAATTATTTGTAAGACATCATGTAAAAGGTATACTATTCATGTCAAATGTAGAAAAACTGTAGGGGGATGTATTCATATTGAAAAATCAGTAACATAATTTGCGGAAGAAATTTGTATCAAAATCTGAAAAACGCTTTAAAAAACTGCCTTTTCACTTCGAAAGAGCAAGTTTTTTTTTGTTTAAATAAATAAAATAATAATAATTTAATCACCTTTCGTAAAGCAGTCGAGTCAAAGGCCTACTTAATTCAAAAATTTCATTTTCAATTTTTATCAGAAAAAATGAGTGGTTAAATTTTTCCTGTATTAGTTCTCAGATATTTACAAGAAGTCCGTTCACTGGCCACACTCTGCGTTAGACGAAAAGCGATCAATGACATTATTCCAACGTACACATAAATTATGTTGGAAAAAAAGTTTACTCTCTTGAGCTTTGTCTATCGAAAATAATTATATTCCCTCTGGCTTCGCAATTTAAAAATTTCTTTACTGTGTGAAAACTTTTTTCACTGATTTTTTGAAACTTGTGATTAAAAATTTTATGTATCATACGTATTTTTTTTCTCTGATAGTAAATATTTTTCTCTTGCATTCTAAGTACTTATTGTGCGTCCATCTATTCTTTTTGGATCTCTCGTGAATAGAAATTATAAATTTCAACGGGTACTCCCTTGGTCCAATACCGTGTCTCTGCAACGTGAGCATTGTATGAAGAATTGTCGTCTGCGATGTGAGGCTCGGTTGGACTCTCTCTATCTTCAACAGTTTCACATAAGGGAAGAAGATCCTTCTTTCATACCGTCGGCCCAGCGTCCTGAAGAAATGTTGCCACTATCGAATGGCAGGGATCTTTGGCGTTATTTATTGAGTCTCGCTCTTTGTTTCGTCTCTGTTGAAACAGCGGCGTTTTCTCTGCCTTCCATGTCATGAAACGACGCTTCTTTCGCTCATTTTCCCACTTTTCTGGTAATTAAAAGTGGAGAATTCATGGAAGGAATTTTTTACTCATTGATGATAGACATTTTAGTTCATAGGAAATGTATTTGTAGCTTTGTTTAAATAAATCTATAGAGAATTCATTGGGCTCCATTCAACTCAACTTTCGATTTGTAAAACCAAGATACAAATAAACAAAATGAGTAAACGTTACAATTCTTACGTTCATTTTTAAGCCGAATGCATTTTATTTACCTGCATACGTTGTTATTGTTGAAAAACATGTACTTTTTAAAAGAGTTTTCGCTAAAAGCAAACGTTGGCAACAGCGAAGCGCATAATGGATTGACGTTATCATGTGACTATGCCGTCTCATGAATTTAGCTCATTTATGAAGAATAAATAAATTAAAAGCTTAGTAAATTATTAGGTGGCATCATCAAAACGGTTAGGCGTTTTTTCCATCTTTTTTAAAGGTAAAAATGAAATGGGGGGCTACGTGACTGCAAAGCTTGGCTTCAAAGAAGTCCCTGTTTACTACTTGATTTCTATTAAAACATCCATTGAAAAAGATGGAAAGAAATTAACTTTTTATATAAATTTTCATCTAAACCGTCAGGAAAAATGTTACTTTAGCAGTAATTTTTTTAAAAATGCTAGCATTATAATTACATGTATTTGTTACAATACAGGATTGCATTAGGCGTTTTGCAGACTAATGATCTCAAAAGTATGTTCCACATTTTTTAAAAAATGCCCTTGTTTAAAAGGATATTTTTTTGAATCGTTACTAAATTTCACATTAATTTCATTGTAATTAAAAAAATTCTTTATGCGGTGCTTTTTTATTCTTTTTCTGTGAAATCAGATATATTTGTAGATTTTTTTGTTGTTGTTGAAATACGTATAGTTGTATAGTATCTTTCCAAATGTTGTTTAATAGTTTGAAATATTCTCATGTGAAGCTTTATTTGCATATGAGTAATGTTCTGTTGGAATAAAATTAATGTTCCCTCATATAAAACAAGAAATAGTATGAATTTTATTAAAAAGCTGATGAAAAATTATATTATTTTTCATTTTCTATGTGTAATATATTTTTTTTATTAACTCTCTGTTATTTCATATTTTTTCTGATTCAAAAGGGGTCTTGTGTAGATCACTCGGTTTGTACCCGAGGGTCTAAAAATGCACTCATCAATAAAGTTTACTCAAATGTTTTAGGTTTGTAACATAGGAAATATCCGACTTTTACCATCGACTTTAAATATCATTTTAGAGAATCCAAAGAACTTTTTTGTCAACGGGAAACACGTTTTTTTTCCCCTGGGCGCCCGAGAGATCTAATTTCAGCCAGTTTTTTTTAATGCCGATATCATACAATTCAGCAGTTCTGGAGGCGACAAATTCATTGAATACCGTTTCAGCATTCCTTATATTTCTGAAGTATTTTCCTTAATGATCCCTTCCAGATATTTTAAAAAGGGATCTGAGAGGTCAGGTGACTAGGGTGACAACTTTTGAGGTGGGACTATTGAAATACGCGGTCTTGTACTGTCGTGGAGAAGAATTGAGCCTTTCCTATTGACCAATGCCGGCTGTTTGTGTGTAAATTTCTGGTACATTTCGTTGATTCAATTGCGGTACTTATCCGCTGTGATGGCTTAACCTGGTATTAGAAAGTCGTGTTGGATCAAAGTGGCTGAGGACCACTAAACAGTCAACATAACTTTCTTTTGATGTTGCGTTGTGGAGCTTTGTCGGCATCTAGCCACTGCTCTCAACGTCGCCGATTGTTGTACAGAATCCACTTTTCGTTACATGTAACAATTCAATTGAGAAACAAATCTTTTGGGTTGCCAAGAAGTGCAGAAAATGTTTCAAAACGTGTTATTATTATTATTATTAATCTATTTTAATTCTCATTCAATTCACAGGAAACCCATTTTGTCCATTTTTTTAAACTTTGCCAATCATTTTTAAGTACCGGGATATGGTTGTAGGAGTTACGCCTAGTTCTTTTGTGTAGTCTCGAACATTATTGCCGGAATTTTATTTAACTATTGAATGTAGGACATCGTTGTCCACAACTGGACAATGGTATTGGTATTGTTTTGGGTACCAACGTCGAATGGCTTGCTGAACCGTCTCCAAACGCGGCATTGGTTTTAGCACTCTTCCACTCATACAAAAGTATTTTTAAAAATCATTGTATGATTAAACATATAAAAATTGTAGAACAATAATCTTAACTAAAATATATTAAATGAACTTTAAAATGATGTATAACATACGAATATATCAAAAAAGTGTTATTAGAAAAAAAATCTCAACAAGCATTGGAGGAAATCGGACGTTTCATATGTTACAACCTAATATTTAGGCGGTGCCCTGAAGTGAAGCATGGCCTTTTTCAAAATATTAAAATCTGCCCCCATTATCAGTTCATGAAAACAAACAAGTAACCGTTCATTGTCACCCATTGGGGCAGGAACAGAGTGACGTCACGGGTTCTTAAGCGCGGGGGGTACATTTCCGAGATTTGTCTCTGGTCACGTGGGGAATAAGTAAGGGTGTGTGTCACGCAAAGTGTGCCACAGATCTTATCAGAGCCCCTTCATCAGAATGCGCGCTGCACATCGGCTGAAGAAAAAAAGAATTCATCCTTAATAAGAAACAGGAAGGAGCCATTCGCACGGAGCAAACGTTTGCAGCAGACGGGTTCTCCATGCCTAGTACTCTTTATTGATGCCTTTTATTCCTCCGTCGCAATATTTCTTGAGGCGATTCAATGTAATATGTGTTCGAAGATATATGAGGCAATGATTCTTGTGTTTTTAAATTAAAATCCTAACTGAAAATGTGTGGATACCGCAGCTTCAATCTTCACTCGGAGGTCGTCAACCTGTGTTCCCTGGAGCTTCTGCAAGTTGCTTAATCAAAGTGTAAAGTTAAATTGTAATTTTTATAAAAAAAATCAAAGGCAGTTTGCTTGTAAAAATCAATAGGAATAAATATTTGCTGTATTAAGTAAAATCTCGAATTTCGTAAAAGTCACATGCTTCAAGCATGAAGGGACAAATCGGAAGGCAGGGCCGTTTTTTTAACCTCCCCGTCTCCCTAGTAGGCACTTCCAACTTTTACGACCCCCCCCCCTCCTTTGGTTCTTAGTTTTCCAATTTTGGTTCGGGAGGGATTTGGAGAGTCTCTTTCTATTACCTATGGACGTTGCTCTCTTTCTGAAAACGTCTTATCAAAGTAATTGAAAAAAAAGTGCAAAGACTATAGAAATAGCAAGTACTTAATAAATGTCTTGATAAATGGAAGGCCGTTGCATTAGCAGACGTTTCATTCAATGATGCACAAAAGAAGGGTTCGCGTGCGGATTGGAAAACGATCGGCAGCCTCACGTGTCTCTGGTTAGCGCATCTGTGTAGCAGCTCGTGTCTGCGGAAGGTCAAAAGAAAACTGGACCTCGGAGTCTAGGTAGCGGGATGGATCACGCAGCTGTAGGAAAATTGCGTTTTTACAGTTTTTAATCGTCTGTTCACATGACATAGGTAAAGAACATGTAGCTTTCGGATATTTTTGTGATCATATCGGATAGTCTCTCCCACCGGACATTTCTCGCTGACCTTCGCTTTCCAATTCATTTTCTTCTGGAAGGAACTTTCTCACGCCCCTTCCATTCGTGATTGGAAAGAACGTGGATTGGCACGCCACCACCTCAGACTCGGTTCCGTCTTGTCGCCACATGTCACTCCGACGCACATTTCCTCCTCACCATAACGGACCATCTTTTCCAAAGAAATGTGCAACGGCCACCTGTTAGTTGCCAATCTATCGCTCGCTTTGAAGGGCAATGCCATATTCGCTTGGGGAAACAAAAGAAGGCTAACAGGCGGCCTAAGAAGCGACGTTGCAAAGCCCATCAAGCTCTTTCATCTTAACTGTGAAAGACGCGGCATCTATCCGTAAGCATTCTTTTTCTTTTATTCCGAAAAAAAAGTATCGAAAGAAAAACTGATTTCTCTCCGAATCGATTGCTGAAACAGAAAAAAATGCAATGTACTTAAGCGGAAAATATTTCGAGAAACGTAATCGTTTTCCAAAACTTTAGACGCTTTAATAGCTTAGTGTTTCATTGTCACGCATCCGAAGACAAACAAAGCAATATCTATTTCATCTCACGAATCTCTTAAAACAATTTTTAATGCTTCCCCATTTTAAAACTCGGAATGCATCAGGTATTCACAAAAAGATGGGTTTTTGGATCGCGTCAATATGCGCTTACCTTTTATCACAAAAGCAACTCTTGAGATCATTTTCAATGGGATACGGTCGAAGCAATGTGTCCGTGTGAGCCGTGTGTATGAAAATTAACAGAGCCGTATTCCTAACGGTTGCGTTACAGATTCGCTGTAGAGGTAGTTTAGTTGTGGAGTGAGAGCATACTTTTGAAGTCAGCACGAAAGAAGAATACTTTGGTTTAGCAAAATGTCTGTTTGCAGCCGAGATCGCTTGGGGGATGGATTCGCAATCATTAATAATGTCCTAAATTATAATTCTACTCAACAATAGGTAAGGAATTTGCAATAGAGTACAAGACAGACTATCAAGGTATATGAAAGGTATGATCGATAAACATCTAATTATTAATTAATGTTAAACATTTTCTTTTTAAAAAAAATTCATACGCCGGAAAATATTTACAAAAAGCCGATCGTTTTGAATGAATGGTGAAAAAGTATTTGTATAAACATCGTTAAAACAGGAAATTTAAGCAGAATCAGCTATTTAATACTCTAGACCAGAAAAGAGCCGTAAGTGAAGCAATAGAATTAAGGTGCCATTTTCATAAAAAACCATTTTTATTAAGAAGCACTAGTACATGAGCATGGAGAGGGGGGAAGAACATTCACGTTCAAAATTCGCGATCCATTGAATATTTTTTTATAATATTTTAATAAAGCGCTTTACATTAAGTAATAGTTTCCATTCGTTCCAAAACTAAGAACTATCGAATACATTTTAATTTTGTTTTATATGCATGTAAGAACAATTACTGTCAAGATATCAAGTGTAGTGAAAAAGTTTTCTTACCAATAATTCCATTCGAACTTTATTGTGAAATTTCATGCTTACACTAATAATTAAAATAGGTTGTTCCTGAATATAAAAGTCATTTCAACACTGTTTTCACTAATTCTTAAGTATCTCGTCACACAAAAAAGCATGTGTTTTTGCTACTTGTGTTGGGGGGTGGGGGAAGGCTTATGTGTATTTGTTGCTCACATTCAAGAGTGCTCCCTAACTCATGTTTGAAAATAAGCAAACATCGATGTGAAACTCTTAGAGTTGCACCAATAGATTATACTTATACTACTTTAGAATTGATTTTCACTAATTTTCAATACACTTTGTCAATGAAAAAACTGATACAGGGTGTCCCTGAATGTACTTAGGGGAGGTGGAGAGCATCCCGAGGAAACGTAACCCTAACGAGACAACACAGAATTTAGTGTAAAAAACCAATAATAAATAAAAAGTAGAGCGTAAAAGCATCACAGAAAGTGTTTGACATTGGCATGAGTGCATGCACGACATCGACGCGATACGGATTGGCGGACATGTTCAAAAATACCAGGCGTTGCAACGACAAGCGCCCATACACTGGTACCGAGTTTTTGGCCCACAGCATACAACATACCCTCTTGAAATAGGGGTGTTTGCGGCTGCCCAGTGCTTTCAACTGTGACTCTGAAAGATCCGTCAGGTTCTGATGCACCTGAGCGAAGGTTGGATGACTTGTTGGATATATTTCCCCTTACAACCGAACAGCAGCTCGTCTATTTCCATAGGCTAGGCGGTAAATGAAGTGAATATCCACTAACTCGGCGTTCGTATAACGATTCATGTTCATCGGACGCTGTCCGCGTCTGTAATAGAAATGTCCCTCAGATTAAAATAGATTTATATTTTATCATACAGTTACATTTGATTGTACTAAAAAAATGAATTTCTTTTTTAATAAATTCTGAATTGCATTATGCATATCCTTTACTCTATGGATGGTATATGATTCTCTGTGTGTTCGACTTTCATTTCTCTTTCTCCTTTTCTGTTTGGAGTGCCCAATAAGTAAGAGGCATTCAGAGATGTTTTTTAAAGTTTAAAAAAAGCATTCATAATAGTTAAGATAAAGGGCAATGCATACTTAAACGTTTGCGAATGACAGCACAATCAAATTTCAACAATGAGTAACGAAAGATCGATTCAAAAGAAACACCGTTATTTTCAAGAAAATGGCAACTGTAATATTTTAAACATTATTTGATCATTTAATTTTATATTATATAAACATTATTATATTATCTATATGGGAAAATGACTACAACCTAAGGAGGATGAATGCTTTATTTAACAAGATGAAATATCTAGATTATATATATATACTGAACAGCAAAGAAGAACGTCTTTCTCCTACGTCTAAAGCTTAGCGTCCCTAACGTCCGTCTACATATTTTCCCGTGTGTCCTTTTAGTCGGACATTCCTGACGGGGTGTGACGTCATTGTGGACTGCTCCACCCTAAGTATAGGGGGAGGGGTTGTCCATTGCACATATCCAACCCTACATCGGCCATCATGACCGGGAAGGCGACCTCGCCTGATTACATACAATGATAAAATGTACAGATACATAGTAATGAAATATTAAAAATGTGCACAGTTACACAGTAGATGAAAGAACTATACACAACACAAAATATCATCAAAGAAAAAGTACAAAAATACTGAAAAATGAACAAATTTAAAGTAATATTTCATAAATAGAAAAAATTTCATACATTACCACTGGGGTAAAACAAATTATGTTAACGATACAAATAAGATCAAGGCTAAAATAAGAATCTGGAATAAGGAACAGGAACATATTGAAGCACGATGCTCCTACTTCTAAACACTTAAATTTGTACTAAAATGAAATAAGAAAATGTTAGTCATTCAATAAAAATCGTATCAAAAATAAATAAATAGATAAAAAGTATTTTGTTAATGTCCATAACGAAAGTCTTTCACAGGAAGAAAAATTGTGAACAGTTTTTGTTTTTTTAGGCGTGTATGTCGATAGCAGTTGTTCGACTTCAGCTCGATTGTGTTGAGAAACATTTGGACCGATATCAAATGTGGGTGAACCGTCAGAAATCGTCATAATAAAATTTTCATTTGCATTATCAGAAGGCCTTAAAATTTGTGCAAATTTTACGCCTGTAGGCGATATATTTAGATGTGCTTGTTTAATTACGTCACAACCGATTATAAGGTCATAATTTGTACAAGAATTTGGTACAACAGAAATAGTAACAGGAAAAATTTGATCATCGATAGTAATTTCAGAATCAAAAGTTCCTATCACATTAATTCGCGAAAAACCAAAACCTGTTAATAATGTGTTGGTTTGTTTCAGTGGCGGTGCATCTATATTTATGTAAGTAGAATTTCTTAATAGTGTTAAATTGCTGCCTGTGTCTACTAACCCGTTAAGTTTACGGCCAAAAATTGTTACGTCTTTACACATATTAATAGGAGAAGGCAATTCATACACAGCATTTACACCAGAAGGTGGTGTAGAAGTGTTATTTACCTTAGCGGGTGGATCCTAGCCAAGCACACTGCTTGGCGACAAAAATTTTTGGCGAATTTTGGCGATAAAGTTTACAATATGACAACCCTTCCGAATTGCCCGGTTCGGTGACTAAAATATGACAACCCTAAAACCGGTCAAGCAAAAAAAATCGGGTGAAAAGTGGACAGCGTCCATTTTCGCCCATGACCCTGCTGTAACACGTCGAGTTCACCCCTGCTCATACTTTCTTCCCCACGTGTTCCGATTTTTGGCTTGATTTTGCACCGGTTGTTAGAATGGCTTGCGAAAGAAAATTGCTTGAAAGCGAGGCAACCACAGGAGTTTTTGTTTTGCTTGGAGAACAAGGAAATAAGGCTGTTTTAGATTGGGTTATGAAAGAAGGATTAATTCCCTCCAGATATCTGTCTCCGAAGTGTAAAAAGGATATGCGTTTGGTTGAACGAAAGGGTACGATTGATGGTTTTGAATGGCGTTGTCCAGTACAGTCGAAAGAGAATCCCCACTTTGCTTGCCGGAGTGTTAGAAAAGGTACGTGGTTTAGTGATAGTAGATTGAGTATTTGTGTGATCTTACGATTAACCAGGTATTGGTTTGGCAAGAGTATTTTAAAATGCTGTTTTTCCTTTATTTTACTGCCTTTATCTCGTAGAAATGCTGTTTTTCCTTTATTTTAATGCCTTTATCTCGTAGAAATGCTCTTTTTTGCCCTTTTCTTTATTTTATTTTTTGTGTAAATACATGTGTTTTCAGCATCCCTGACGCCATTATGGAAACCCCGTTTTTTAGGATTTTTAAACAGGTGCTGAGACCGTCACCCCCCTTTTCCTTCGTTTACGGCCCTGACGTCATTACGGAAACCCTGTTTTCTTAGGGTTTTTGATCACCAGTTAAGACTGTCAACCCCCGATTTTTCTTCGTTTTCTTCCATGACGTCATTTTTTGAAACATGGGTTTTTGGTGCCATTTGGCGAAAAAAATGGCGCCAAAAACAGCAGTGTGCCAGACTAGGATTTTACCAAATTAGTTCGTCGGCATTCAAATGATTTGTGACCATAATGATTACATGAGAGGCATCTGGGGTCACGTGAATGATTAGGACAAGATTTTGATAGATGACCTATATCATTACAATTAAAACAACGTTGGGGATTTTTAGCTGCGTCAGAAACGTTAAATCTTGTGGGTTTTCTTTGGAAGCTTTGTTGTTTAAAATCACGTCCTCGGCTTTCATATGAATGACGAAAATGCGGTGAATTAGAGTTATGTATTCCCATGTTTTTAATGACAGTTTCATAGGTACGTGATTTCTGCTTAAATTCGGAAAATGAGGTTGCACCATAGAGGATTATTTTATATGAATGAGGCCCATCAATTCCATTAATGACGTACTGGATAATTGATGCTTCGTCAATTTTTGAATCACATCTATTTGCTAATTCACGCATGGAATTAAAATATTGCATTAAAGTCTCGGTTTTATACATTTTTCTTTTTTCTAATTCGCGGTGAATTTCTATGGAAGTGACTGAATCCGAAAATTCTTCAATTAAAGCTTTTTTGAATGACTCGTATGTATTTAAATTTCTTTGTGAAAAAAGAAATGATTTAGCAGTTCCACATACTAGACGTTTCGCGAAAATTAATTTTTGAGAAGAACTGATAGCTGGGAATAAATCAAAATTTTCTTCAATATCGCGAAAGAAACTATTTACAGAATAAAAATCTTCCCCGGTAAATTTTCTACTAGTCGCCGAAATATCCCGCAATAAAGTCCAAAACTGGGTATTCATCTCTGTAAGGGAAGCATCGTTTGAATAGGGAGGAAAAGTATTTTGTGTACAAAGAGATGAAAAGTTTTGATGTGCCGGCATGAAAGAATAACCTTGAACGTTGGGTAGGGGAGAATTACTGACCGGATGTTGAAAAGGGGAGTGCTGGTCTGTCCCTTCCGATGAAAAATTCCTGTCTAACGTGATTCGTTTTTGAAACGTGGTTTTTGAAACTACGTTTTCGCCTTCAGAAAAGGATGCCTCCGAATTATTTAATGTTAGTTGGAATTCATCTAAGTTCGTCAAAGCTTTAAATATACTATTGCATAAATTTTGCTCATTTGTTTCTACGTCTAAATGCAATAAATTAGCGACTGAGATAAAATCAGGCAATGAGAATTCGATTAAATTTTTACTTTGTGTTCTTCAACTCTAAACTCTTTAGGGAATGTAGAAAAATTTCTTATTTTATTTCGCGAAGAACGGTCAAATTCGGTGAATCCTAATATAGAATTTAATGTTTTTACAGCACGAGTTGTACCACATTTCAACGAATTAGCAATTATAGGAATATCGCCCAATTTAATATTTTTACAGAAAATCTTAATATACAAAGTTAATCACTTCGAAAATTTATAGACGGTGCAAGGTTGTAATCAAAATTTCCCTATCACACTCTGAGTTAAAACTACTAAATACAGTAATTTTAAAGCCAAAATAAACAAAAAAAATACGTTTAATTAAATTTTGCCTACCTGGGGTTGGGGAGCAGTCCGTACAATAAATCCAAAACCAGTTGAGGCACTAATTGAATCCAAGAAAAAGAAATTCCAACAGCAACACGTTTTTACGCTTTTTGCAATGTAGCGTCCACTGAAGAAAAATATTAACGCGTCTTAAAAATTTTCTCTCGTCTAGAGGAGATTTTCCTTAATATGCAAGAGAAAGGTCGAGCCCCCAAAATATGGGAAATGACTACAACCAAAGGAGGATGAATGCTTTATTTAACAAGATGAAATATCTAGATTATATATACTGAACAGCAAAGGAGAACGTCTTTCTCCTACGTCTAAAGCTTAGCGTCCCTAACGTCCGTCTACATATTTTCCCGTGTGTCCTTTTAGTCGGACATTCCTGACGGGATGTGACGTCAGTGTGGACTGCTCCACCCTAAGTACAGGGGTAGGGGTTCTCCATTGCACATATCCAACCCTACCTCTATGTCTGAATGCATGAAAAATAATGAAAACAATAATAATAATTCATTTTGTTTTAAATTTTTGCTCCAATAAATGTTTTTTGTTTCCAAATCTGATATAAAGGTACGTACTTTTATGTGCGGCCCGCGAGATTATAATGTTTTTCCGAAGTGGCCTACAAGGTCAATTGTGTTGGACACCCCTGCTCTAAACTGAAACTGCTGCAGTATTCTTATCTATATATATAAAAATGTTGTGTTGGTTTGTGTATGCGCGCATAACTCAAAAAGTTCTGCATGGATTAATCTGAAA
>BMAU01017336.1:0-11954 GCA_019973935.1 Trichonephila clavipes
TGTACTGTTGTTTTATCAGCTGTATTGCTTATTTCGGATTCTAATTTATTAATTTGTTTTGTCACGAGGGATCTCGAAACAGACCGAGTCTTTTCTCGTTCTTTTTCTAATATAGCCTTATTTGCTGCATCCATTTTAAAACCAAAACACTATAATTGCAAAACAAATATACAAATGACAACAGCCAATTCTGAATGCAACTTAGTACAACTTTCAAACAAAGATTCAGCTTAACAATATGCATTCAAATAAACAAAACTATACCAGAGCAACCTTCCAAATACCGACAGTTACGAATAAACCAAAATCAGAAATGATGAGAAATAAGCTTAACTAGACAAATACCGAATTCAAAGTTAGACAAAACGAAAGTACTCACCCCCCATCACGCAGCGAATGTCCTTCCCGGCCGATGCACCATGTAGCGAATTATAAACGAAGCAATGTCTATCGAAACGAAAGGAGTGTGTATCCGGGCGAATTAGTTAAGACAGTCCACAAGAAGTAGTTCCATGAGATAATTTAGGTATAATAATGTTTAATTAGATACGAATTGCCGCGATGCGGCTTACATCCTACGATACAAGTTACACACACACACTCTCACGATCTTTACAATTTTAATACAGATGTGCGCACACCAGCGCCCTCGCGTGGTCAATATTTCGGCAGCACGAGTAGATATATGCAGACGTGGGGTTCTTTTTTTTTGCAGTGCATGCCAGAATTGCTAGCAGAAGACCGCACTTTTTCCTACTTGCCCCGACAAATATCATTATATTTTTGACACTTTTCCCAAATAACTTTATAAATTGATGGTCTATGCCAGGGATGGCGAACCGAATGGCAGCGTGCCAATGATGGCACGCGACAGAATATTTTTAGGGCATGCCATCGATCAAAACGATTTGCATTTAGCTTAAAAATAATTAAGTTTACTATGAAGTATATCATGAATAAACGCGAGTGATCTGTCGCGACGCTGACATGTCGGGGAGCAGACTCGTTTGTTATGTCTGGCGTAAATACTTCGTATATTATAAATTGCTAATGATGCAAAGTTTATCTACGCATAGTGTGTGTGAGTAACTCGTTTCTAAATATATTCAAGTTGTTTAAAAAACATACTTCTAGCGTTTACATTAATAGTTCAGCTTGTATATACATCTAATTTATTAATGTGTTCTCTAATTCTTGTCTTGTATGTCTAATTGGTAAAATAACTCTCACTGCTTTTTTTAAAAATTTAATGACTCTGAGACAAAAGCGAAAGAGCAGACACTACTGAAATCTCCGCACAAGCACTCAATTTCCTAAAAACAAATCTGCCCATGAGCCCGCAGTCGTGCGCAGTCATTAAAATGGTTTTTTTGCGGCGGGGAGGAGGAATCAAGCGAGATCACTAGAATAGTCAATTTCATCGACACAACTCGTACATTTAAAGTTTTGTGTTAAATTTACGATTTTTAACTGCTATTTATCATGGCTAGTTCAACAAAACAAAAGTGCAAGATACTAAGTGTAGCAGAGAATTTCAAACTTGGTGGGCTGAGAAGTATGACATGATCAATAAAGGCGACAAGAGCGGTGTGTGTTTCATGTTCTGGGACAGTGGTATGCAGAACATATATCGTCCTGTAAAACGGCATTTCTTGAAACAAATCCCAAATCCTTTTGTGAAAAAGAGCGAACCAGAGCAAAAAGAATTAATTGCAAGTGCAATAAAAGACAGAAATAAACACTCGACGTCTATATATTAAATATGTAATCAAAAATTGTCACACAAGTGCGGCAAGTTACTCGGCTGCAAATGCCATTGCTCGGCATGGTAGACCTTCTCAAGAGGGAGAGTTTTTGAAGGAAGCTTAGTTGGCATGTGCGCCCTCACTTTTGATGATTTTAGATAATAAAGATAAGATAATTCAGCGCATCAAAGATGTTCCTCTATCTAGAAACACACTGAAAGATAGAATCTTTGAAATTGGCGAGAAAATATTACAGATCAACGAAAAAATGACATTAACTCCGCTTTTTTATATCGCTATGTCTTGACGAAAGTATTGACATTACTAAATCGGCACATTTAGCTGTCTTTGCTCGATATTGTGTAGGAAACATCATTAAGGAAGAATTAATTGCGATAACATCAAGTTGTTAACAACTACAAAGGGCACAGATATTTGTACGGCAGTAAAATTCGCTTGCTGAGAAAGAAATTGATTTGAAAAACAATTGTTTCAGAAACCACTGATGGTGCTCCAAATATGGCAGTCAAAAAAAAAAAAAATGGTTTCATTTCTCACTTAAAACAGACGTAGGATATTCGATTCTCGAATGCCATGCATTACTGTCACCAACAGCTTATGTGCAAAGATGGTTCATAACATCTCCTGATAATGTAATAACTTTAGTCCACAAAAATAGTGGACTCATATCGTCGCAGAGCTTTAAATAAACGAAAGTTTGATGCTTGTTGGATGAGAGAAGTCAATTTGGTGTATAATGGCTTAATAATATTAGTAACAATGTTCGCTTGAGTTGAGCCGCGGGAGCAGTACTTCAAGATTTGTTGAGATTGCTTGGAAGAAAGGCTGTTTTTACAAAATGAGAGCTAAAGGATTGAACAATACCCACAGTTGATGGATATTATGTGGGCTTTTAAAATTGGTGTGTGTTTTTACAGACGTATGCCAACGATTTCAATGAATTGAACATAAAGCTTCAAGGCCCAGAATAAAACAGTTATCGTCATGATGGATCTCATTCGTGCTTTTGAAGCTAAACTATATGTTTTCAGAAATGATATTATTACAAAAAACTGCAAGTACTTCACCAACTTGAAAAAGATAATATCAAAGATTTAGATGCCCAAGAGAAACGCAAATGAAGAAAACGTTATTGATGACTTATATTTCCATAATGGATTCTTTAATCAAAGGAATTTTCAGCGAGATTTTCTCAGTTTGAAGGAATTATCGGAAACGTATAAATTTATTATGTACCCTGATGTGATTTCGTTTGATAAACTGGACTTGTCTCAATTCGATTGGTTGGAAATTGAAGAGTCTTGAAATGCAACTGATTGATTTCCAGTCTAGTTCAATATGGATTCAAAGTTTATTGAAAACAAGGAAAAAGATTGGAATTGATTGAAGCAGAAAATTGACAAGCAATATAAGTAAAAAATACCAGTAACGAAATTTTGGAAACATGCAATTTGATTCCAGACTCATTTTTAGCTGTTTGAAGAAGTTGGCGTATGCTATTTTAACCATATTTTCATCAGCTCATGCCTGCGAGTCATTTATTTTCAGAGATAAAAATAACATCAAAAGACTCGCTTAGAAACCGTTTAACAGACGACTCTAATTCAGCATGCATTCTACTAAAAGTAACATCTTATAATCCTGATATAAGTTATTTGTCATCTAATCTACAACAGCAGAAATCACACTAATGTTATTTTAATTTTAAATTACAAGTATAACTAAAACATTTACTACTATACGGTGCAAAATGTATTTTTTCGTATTAAATAAAGAATTTTGATTTGTTCGTATTTAGTCTTTATTAGTTCTTCAATAAAATCACAAGTCAAAATTAGTTTGATGGAAACTTCTATAACTCATTAAACAGTTTTTTTGAAAAATGGCACGTTGACCCAAAGGTTCGCCACCCCTAGTCTGTGCTATAAATTATAGCCTATGTGCTATTCTGATGTATAAGCTATATTACTGTAAAGTTTCATTAAAAATCCATTCAGTAGTTTTTGCGTGAAAGGCTAACAAGATTTTCACAAACTTTCACATTTATAATATATATTAGATTTATACTTTCAGAGATATAAATTATTTACACTATTTTAAGCGTTCATACGCAGCACTCTTAACATTGTGTTACTTTGCTGATCAGAGGGAATCAGCTTCGGGAGTTATTTTCAAAAATCGACCCTCGAGAAGGTGTTACGGGGAATTATAAACAAAAAAATCCTTTTTATCAGCTACATGCTAAAATTTAATAAAGGTCTCTTTCTTTTCTTTTTTTTGTTTAGCTGAGATATACAAAAGCTTTTTTTGGTTTAATTTGCAATTCACGTAAAAATTAACTCATTAAAAACTTCTTTATCCTTCCATCTGTGTTGTTTAATGTTCCCCCACTTCGATGTTCTCCTTACTTGATCTTTGCAAATCTATCAAGAATTTAAATTTCTTACTATATTCTGCATATACTTGACTTCTTCTATTTAAATCAAAGAATTAGCTTATCTAACACAACGATGAGCGTGTCTCTTTCGAATTTTTCTGTCCCATGCGCCTTGCAGCTTTCTGTGGATTTATCTGAAAATTTTAAAATAACCCGTCTCTTGCTTCACATCGCTTATTCTGCCTTTTACTAGGACTTGAATTTTTTTGGCTGCGTCTGATACTCTTTAGTTTGATCTGACTCGTGTCTTACATCTGCTCATAAACATTTCCAATGACATAATTCCCTTCACAGATGAGCCAAGACCAGGAATATGCAATTTCTTGTTAACTGAATTAAATCCTTCTAAAATTTCTTCCCAAAAATATAATTAAATATGGCAGTTTCAAGTTTTATTTTTTATTAGTATAAATTTGCTGCCTCTTTTCGAAAATCAATTTTTTCACTTTTCATTGTCACTAAATGTCTTAAGAATATTCATGATATTATCATAATTATATTTTAGGCTTCAACTGCAGTCCGTAGTGAGAAGAGCCATCTAGTCTGACTTAAACATTTACGGTACATTTAGTTTAATTTCACGATTCACAGCTCCCACCTACGGGTCGAAAGCAGAAAAGAAAAACATATATTTTGTTGCACTAAAGCCAAAAGAAGTTGACGATTTCAGTTGCAAGCCTTAACTGATTCTGCACCAACTCAGATTAAGAGAATGTGCAGCGCATAATTAGCGAATTTATTTATTCTTTTGAAGAGCTTGCACACCATTATATATCTTCCGAACATATTGGCAGCGTTGTCAAATGACTGTCCCCTTACAATTATCCAATAACAGTCTAATTGTTTGTGAAAATTCTTGTAGAGATTTGAGTAAGATATAAGTCCAGTGTGACTACTGATCTTAATTAACCGAGGCACATGTTTCATACACTTTTACCTCGAAAAACAATATCGTAGGGCACAATAGCAAGTTGAGTCAGTATGGGGACAAATCTGGCGCTGAATCCATCACTAATTGAATAGTACTTTGTGTCACGTCGTTGTTTATCTGAGTTGCAAATTGTTTCAATGATTTGCTTGCCCATGATTTCCAATTATTTGCTCGTATATTGTTTTGATAGTGTATGTTATTGAAAATTTTGGTCGTAATTCTCACTATTTAATATGTCTCATGAATGAATGGATCGAACTCTTGTAGCAGTTCCATAGCACCCATAAAAATTACCAATTATGAGGAGAACCAAAAACTTTCTCAGTACCTCTAAATGCTAAACCTCTTATAGCCAAATACTTTACTACCACTAACAACACGTTTTGAGGACATTTGTAGTAATATTCTATATCCCAGCACATTTTTGCTCACTGTAGCTGTTGTTTGTCTAAGAACAGACTTATTTTCCTTTTTCGAGTCAACCAAACTAACATTGAATTTTTATGTTCAATGGAATTTTCATGATTTTCTAAACAATTTGTTACGTGTTTCCAATCAGGTTGTGTATTGAGAATTTGTTTTTGAAAAAGTTTGCAAGTCAAACAAAAAACACTACTAATACTGGATGAATAATATAGCCAAGATCTTTCAGCACTTGGCCATTTTAAGTTTTTAATAAAATGATTGTTCGAAAATGATCTCTTTTTGTTCTTTGTATTCTGAAACAGAATATATATTGTTTGGATCTTTATTTTGAAAATAACTCATTTCATGTGAAAGGATATAATCAATAAAATTTTTACTAAGCGATTTGGCCACGAAACCACGTCAACGTATTTCTCAAATTCATACCCAACATTTCCTAAACACTTTTCGGTCGGGGCATTACTGATGTCATCTCGCTGAACAATATCTTTTTCCAGAAGGCTGCTGGTCATCGGGATCTTTTTGCATATTTTCATCAGTAATATTTGTTTTGTGTTTCTCCGTTTTCTTTGGCTAAGTTCCTTTCCCTTTCGCTTGTTAATGTATCTGCGTTTGTTATATTCTTTTACTTTGTTCAAAAAAAGAAAATTTGAAATTTTGAAATATTTAATTTTTTTCTTCTCAATTTAACAGTTTTTTTCGTTTTTCCGCTATACTTTTATATTTTCTGCCAGACATATTTATATTGTTAACTAAGGATTTGATTTTCCTGAAAATAAATTTTAAAAATTAAGGTCATAAAATTACAATAACACAACCGACTGTGCTTAACAAACTAAAAATATTCTAACAAATTTGTACAAAAACAATGTAGTATATTTCTGAGATAATTAATAAAAGTATCTAGTTTATTTAAAAAATAATAAAGATCATTGCCTATACTTGCTAAAACCTGAAATGCAGATGATTATTATTTATTGACCTATCAGTTTAAAGGGGATTTATAAGAATAAATCTTAATCAATTCCCTTCTCCTGATCAATTCTGATCTTTTCTGTTCAATGAATCATTCAATGTATCCTGCTGGTAGGCAGTAATCAGTTTGTTGTACAGTAAATGCTAAAAAAAAAAAAAAAAAAATACTGATTCATTTGAAATCCCACCTAACAGATAGCATCTCCTTTTTTATGAATATTGACTCGAGAAGTTTTGCCACCGGGGACAAAAATGCATAATGCCATCCCTCCTCAAAATAAAAAAAAGTATTATTAAAAGATAACTTGTTCACACACACATAAACACACCTACAAAATCTGAATAGTTCGCGCGCGAACAGAAATACAACATGACAATATATATTGTATATTATTTAATGTATACATACATATTAAAAATAAAAAGCACACACAATAAAAACAAATTTATAAAATAAGTAAAATTACAAATCTTCTCTTTCTGCGTAAAATCTTTCTGATCCAGTTCTTAAAATCCATTTGTTCAGCCAATTCCTGTTCGATAGAGCCGAATGAGCTTAGAGTTGCGAATGTTGAAGAACTCTATTGGCTCCTCTTATTCACAGACACATTTGAATGCAGTAGGAAATTGGGTGAGAAAAATCTAAAGGTTGTAATAAATTTTATAACTTCAACTGGGTTTCCTTTTTGCCTAATAAAATAGAAAACTGACACTAACTCATTTTCAAGATCAAACACGTTTATACCCACTGATTCTTTATAGGCCAAAATTATTTCTGAATTTTTGAAGTTTTAGTAAATAAATTTTTAAAAGGTTTCTTTTAAATCATATATATTTTATAAAAAGTGAAAAACAATCGCTGTGGGTATTCATTTCAATTAAATCTACAGTCTAGGTATTAATTACTTTTTATTTTGATAAATTGTGCAAAAATAAAAAATATATCTTGAATTTAATTCAGGGTCGTCCACTGGATCATCTTTCGCTTCATAATCAAAATTAATATTTCTTCGTTGAATTCAGTAATGTGGCTGCGTCTCATCTCAAAGTTAGCAGGGATCACCTTAAAGTCTAAATGGTTTCCATCGGCCAGTTCTTTTTGCATATCGATCATTTCATCGAAAGCCACATCCGATCAAAGATCCTTAAAAAATCAGTTTACAATTTTTAGAATGTGATGAGATTTTCAAATCCTATCGTAAATTTGAAATAAGGAATAAGAAGCCTTTATTTTTTACATTCATTGAAATACTGTAGTTATGTATACTTAATATATTTTGGAAATGGTAATTACATGGCAATACATTCTAATAACCAAAGTAGCTTTTTCAAATTAAAAACTATGCCGTCTGAGTATAACTTTTTTTTTAACAAAAACCCAAATATAAATCTGTATACAGTGCACAAAATATTGCATGGATTTAAATGAATTTGAATTTTAAAAATAGTTTTACCCATACGACTTCTCCAAAGAAAAAAAAATACTTTCACAAATCTCATAAATATAACACAAGAAAGTAATAATCATAGTAATCAATCTTAAAAAAGAACTGACACTAATAAAAGTACTCAAAAAGTAGACTGTGATACTTAAATAAAAAAATAAATATATTATAGTTCTCAGTCCAATAAAATTCAATTTTTTAGCTTCTAACAAAGTATTTTTATGATTTTTGAAATATTTTTAATACTTAAATCGAAATTTATTATAACAAATGCAATTATTAAAAATGTATTTAAAACTATTGACACATACACTGGTGTGCAAAAAATTAAGGACGAGACGGTTTTTCAATATAACTTTGTACAAAAGCTTTCCAAATCAACACATTTAATACCGTAAGATCCCCAATACGTAAGGACATGTGTAATGTAAGCAACACTTACTAAAAGAGAAATCAGAGGGATAAAGAAGCTTTATCGAAAAGTAGCATGGAGCACAATGCGACTGAAGGCCGAAACATCCCTGTGATGGGTGTCCAGCAAGAAGCATCCGGTCTTTAGTAGGGATATGATCTCCCCTGACTGATAGGCAGGTTTCACAGCGTCTGCCCATGCTGAGAATGAGGGTGTCAATGAGTTGTTGAAACATTGCTGCCCATTCGTCTCTGCAGCGCCAATCGAAGCTCCCGAATCGTTACTGGTGGTAAGGTACGAGCTGCCAAGCGTCTGCCCCTAAAAAAATCCCCATACATGCTCGATGGGATTGAGATCCGGAGATCATGCCGGCCAATCCATACGTTCACTCTCTAAGAGCTGTTCGGCAGCTACTGTGCGATGACATAGTGCATTGTCGTCCATGAAAAGGAACTGCAGACCCATAGCGCCTCTAAAAAGACGCATATATGGAAGAAGAATCTCGTTACACACGGGTCCCGTTGACTGAACCCTACGTCGAAGATGTGAAGGTCTGTACGACTACCAAGCATGATGCCTCCCCAAACGAGAACACCGCGACCCTCCATACCTGTCCCTTTCAATGATGTTCGAGGGGATGATTGCGGCTTCCCCGATCTCTCCAGATGAGTATGCGATGAGAATCGCCACTCAAACTGAATCTGCTCTCATCTGTAAAGAGTACTGTCCCCATTCATTGTCTCTCCAATTCCAGTGTTCCGGCACCACACAGAGAACGCCTTCTCCGATGGGCAGGCGTTAAAGGTACAACCGTACAGGGCGTCTCGTGCAAACCAGACCACGACCTTGCAGTCTTCTGGCCACGGTAAAAACGCGATATCGGTCGTCCAGTCGCGTGTGTCAGCGATTTCTCCGCTGTCTGCCGCCTGTTTCTTCTGGCCTGTAAGACAATGTACCGGTCATCTGCGGGTGTGGTTCCTCGTGGACGACCACTACTGAACCCCGGATAGCTGTTCCTGTAGTTTGAAATTGTCTCAAAGTGGTGAAACGATGCTGTGAGCAATTCCTGAACTCTGCAGCCACACTTGTCACACTGCGGCCTTCCTCCAACTTCCCAATGATTCGACCTCGGGTAAAAGCATCCAGATGTCGTCTTACAGATTTATTATTCGCCATTTTTCGCTGTGTGGCAGCAACTCGGTGTGATTTTAACTCCTATACGGCGTGCAATCTCTTTGCCAGAAATACTGGATCTTACACCGACAACATGCTTTATACTACTCAGACACTCTCCCATTACGTCTACCTGCATATCTGCGCATGTGCTACCGTACATCACCTTACTTAATCTCCTGATTGGTCTTTCTGTCCGCTCTGCTCTTCGTTCAGCTGATAGAGTGCTAATTTTTCGATCTCTGTCCTTAATTTTGCAATAGTGTATATACAAAATAATTTCATTGACAATAAACATCCTAGGTTTCATTTAACTCAGTTAGCTTTTCAATTAAAATCGTTAAACAAAGTATTTTATTTTTATAGGTTGATTTTTTTTTCATAAAAGCAAATACAATTAGATATTCCTTCACATTTTATCTTTAAATATGGTAAAATACAGTGATACTTTTATCAATAAGGACTTAGTGTTTGATACAGTATGTCTTAGTGCCAGAAAGACCACACCAGATCAGACATTGCATATATTGTCCTTTATAAGAAATACCAATTAGAAATTCCAGATGCATCAGGAGCTTTAAATAGTTTATATATAAGTAAGTACCTTTTTTAGTCACATATATTTTTTTAAAATTTGAAGCTATGTAAAAAGGAAAATACTTAATCAGAAAGTTTAACTATCGTATCGTTTGAAGCAACATCGGTGGATTTTTGGGTCATTTGGACTTTGAAAATTTGTGAAATTAATAGGTTGCGCGTTTTGGCCTATGTTTGTGTCAAACACAGACTGCATTTTTATTTTCATATAAATTCAAGAAGAAGCGCTCACATCACAAGAGATTGCAATCGTTTTATTATCTGTTGTCTATAAAGTTGAAGAGTCAGAACCGATTGCGGTTTACAATTGTTATCTCCTCATTTCTTTTCTCTTTCAAAGTTACTTGTTTTATCAGGTCATCAATATATTTGATTTATTTATAAAACACAAACTTGTTTTTGAAGTGTAAAATATTACAATTAAAAAATACAAAATAATTAAAAAACATAATTACCTGGTTATTTCAAGTAAGTAAATTGTTAAAGATGTGCTTATTTTTTTTTCAGCTGGCCTATTTCTTTTTGAAAATAAGTTTTTGATGGTAGAAATCACAACCGCTTATTTTAAAGTAAACCCTCAGGGTAAAATGAAACATCTACTGTGTATGTCTCTATCTTCTAAAAAGCTCCCCGTCCCTTTTAGTAATATGACACCTACATCCTGGGGGCGTTAGAATGTCCGTTGTGAACTGCGGGAATGGGAGGAAGAGAGTTACAAAAGGTGTAAACACATAAACCAGGAAATATTTCAATGTCCATGTAAACAAAAAAAAAAATCAAAAGGATGCTGTCTAGAGCCCTGTTACCCTTTATGGACTCACAGTCACAGACCCCATGTAAGTGATCGCGCCTGAGGGGTGGCTGTGGTATCTGTAATAGAGCCTCTGCGTATCGATTATGGATGTGCGCTGCGCGTTCGGTGGAAGAGAAGCAAACTGCTGTTGAAATAAAAATATGCTATTTCGGGTACTTTATTTCTGATTTGTATTTTTTTACTGGTTAATTATTTATAACTATTTTGAGTGTAAGCATCTTTTTTCTGCTTTTTTATTTTCAGCTTGAGGAACGGGGGTCCCTGGGCTGCAGCCCATACGTAGATCCTGCCCTGATTACAATGAATAATTATGTAATTTATACTTTTTTGGAAGGCAAAAAGTTGATGTATAAAAGCATGCCCATAAATTTTCTCACTTTCATATGAAATATATTTAAAACACCACATGTACATACTTTGAAAATTTCTTTAAAAATACTTTTATTTGTTTAGATGCGAAACTATTTCAACAAGGAAATTAAACTAAACTTGAACAATAAAAATAATAACAGCTCAAATTCAGTGTTTAAAAGAGGAGAATAATTCTTGTTCGATTTATAAAAACAAAATATTATTGTGAATCTTATAAAATCTTTTGAAACAAAATCTCATAATATTCAGAAGCAATTTAAGTGGACATAACATGTCTCTTTCTTCAATTAAAATAATATCAACAAGATTTTAAAAATTTTACGTATTATTGCAGGTTTTAACAATAAAAAGTGTTCATTTTCGAAAGATTATTATAAAGCAATCAGATATCTCTGTTGCTTCAAGTGATGAAACATATCAGTTTAAATGTTTCTTCCGATTCCCCCATAACTCCTCAGCGAAAGTCTGAGGCTGTTTTGTCCTTTTTTTCGTTCGGAGGCTACAAATAGATTTTTCAAAATTTGCGTCAAGTATTGATGACCCAGACGGCATCAAGAAGAAGAAAGTAATGCATTTTCTATGGGGCTTTCATGAAGGTTTTATATG
>BMAU01017337.1:0-129001 GCA_019973935.1 Trichonephila clavipes
AGAATCTTCCAACGTTCTATTGTCAAACGAGGCCTTAAATATGCACATTATTATGGTGACGGGGACTCTAAGGGCTTTATCAGTGTCAAAGATACTTATGGGAAGGATAGCGTCATAAAATATGAATGCATTGGTCATGTTCAAAAGAGAGTAGGTGCGAGATTGCGCAAACTAAAGTCTAAAAATAAAAATCTGTCTGGTAAAGGCAAACTCACCGACTCTTTTATTGACCGATTGCAAAACTATTATGGAATTGCTGTTCGTAGCAATGTTGGAAACCTATCCGGTCTTCAGCAAAATGTTATTGCGGCTTTGTTTCATTGCTCATCAAGTGTCGAGAAACCGCTGCATGGGCAGTGTCCCATCGGAAAAGATAGTTGGTGCTACTACCAGCGAGCACTGTCTTGTGGCAAAAAGCCAAACGAAAAATATAAAGGCTTATCAAATGAAGTACTAAACACGATTAAGCCTACATATTTAGAGTTGTGTACCAAAGAACTGCTTACTAAATGCCTGCATGGCAAAACACAAAATTCAAACGAGGGTTTAAATGGCGTTATATGGCAGAGAGTACCCAAGGAAGTTTTCGTGTGCCTCAAAATTTTAAAATCTGGTGCATTGGATGCTGTGATCCAATTTAATGATGGATACAAGGGTTGTGTTGAAATTTTTAAAAAACTTAATATAACTCCTGGTTATTTTACTTTAAAAGCATACAAACATTTTGACATCAATAGAATTAACGACGCAGAACGACATTCAACACCAAATGTAAAGCAACGTAGAAAAATTTTAAGAGCTACAAGGGAAAAAAAATCAATGTTTTAGAGAGTAAAGAAGGTGTTATTTATAAATCAGGAGCATTTTAAGTATATCAAATTGTGTTTAATATTAAAATTTGTAGTTCAAAGTTTATTTCTGATTTATCTCAAAATGAATTTGTTTAACGTATTGACATCTGACAACGTAAATATCAGAAAAAGTTGTGAACCAAATTAGTTCAAATTTTATAAATATATTTGTTTTATAGATTTAAAGAACCCCTACTACTTTCATAATTATATAGTTGATATGTTTTTTAGTAACTAAGGTATATATCATGCTCGTAATAATTTTTTAAGGATTTTTCAATGTTCTTTTACTCGAAACTTGATAAAAATTGTAATAAATTGATTATCATCAGGAAAATAGTACCAGCCCTAAAAATGTTATAATGATCATCATCAAATTTACAGAAAAGGGATATTTTTGTTTACATTTGAGTTATGTGCGTTATTCTAATAATCAATTTAATTACTATTTACACTATGCTTTACTCCCTAAAATTTTTTTATGTACTACAAGTAACATATTAAATGTATTTTTCATAGTTTTAAGTTATATTTCATCAGTAAAAAATATTTTAATAGCAAATATTACAGTTTTTAAAAAAAATTTTCTTCGAAGGTGTACGGATACCTTAAATTGTCCATTCCCTTTTCTTCCTTGATAGGAGTAGTTATTGGTATCGTAGCTTCAGCCATCAACACAGCAGATGTTTCCCTCACATGTTCCTCGGCCCTCCCGATACTAATTCGGTAATTTGAAGATTTCTTCTTACGATCTTCTACACAACTCGTCCGCCTAACATTCGACCTTATACTTTCCATCTCTAAAGGCAGTTCACATTCAATTCTGATTCCCAGCGCATCTGCTGGATTGCGTGCTGCCGGGCGATTTTTTTCCTCTGTTTCCCTTTCAACGCGTTCCTCTGAAATAACGGATAACTGCGCTCTAACGAACTCTTCTTCATAATCTTTGCTACCGATTATGATATTCTTTAAATCTATATTCGTCATTTTATCTGATACCTTCTGACCTAACTCCTCAGCCAACAAAACTAAATCTTGCTTTTTATCTTTCCCCAAAAATGCCATTTGAAAATTTTTTTTCTTAAAATATACTCAAACTAACCAATAATCGGACGAAAATAACACTAAAAGAAATTGCAAAAATTATGTACCACACATATATCTTTCATTAAAACACACACGAACAACGTCCGCCATTCTAACTCAATACTCAATGAATTAGGAAGAAATCAAAATAAATGTATTATACATTTCGTAATATGTGCCAAGTGTACTTAAAAAATTCTCACTTCTTAAAAGGAATTGCAAAAATTATGTACCACACATATATCTTTTATTAAAACACACACGAACAACGTCCGCCATGCTAACTCAATACTCAATGAATTAGGAAGAAATCAAAATAAATGTATTATACATTTCGTAATATGCCAAGTGTACTTAAAAAATTCTCACTTCATACATTACTGATACACAATAATCACTTGAAATATTACCGATACACAATAATCACTTAAAATATTACCGATACACAATAATCACCTAAAATATTACTGACACACAATAATCACTTGAAATATTACCGATACACAATAATCACTTTAAATATTACCGATACACAATAATCTCTTAAAATATTACCGATATGCAATTTATCTATTCCTGGCTGGAATAATAAAACACTACAAAATATATTCGGTAGTTTTTCTCCAATTTAAACTGATAATATTTTTTTCCACATAAATCGAAAAATACTATGCGTACATAAACACAAAATAATTTCATTGACATGAAATACGTATTATTCTGTAGCATTAATTTTTCAATAAAGCCAATTGCTATTCACTGACGTGAGTTTATTACTGTACTTTACAAAATAAATAAATATCATAAAAAGACATACAATCTTTCCACGTTAATTTTTAATTATAAAACTGTTTCAATTAACTCGTATATATTGCCAATTTACATTGCTTAATGCATCAAAATACGAATACAATTAACCAATTATACGTATTAAACAACTTGGAATATACAGCTTAATGAGTTTTCCAAAGCACTCATAAAATACAATAAGTAATTCGGGTAGTTACTTATCAATAACAATCTTATATAGAATTGTATCCAAAAAAAATGTTAAATACACATATAAATCGCGAACTGATGTTCGAACTATGTCTGTCCGAGTGTAACACAAATATCCTGAATGCAGGAATAACTGACTTTAGAACTGATGTTCTAACCCTTACTAGCAAAAATAATAAATTATACACTGATGTATAATAATTTTAATTTGAACTGGCGTTCAAAATTTTATAACTGCATGGATATGCAATAAAATAATATACTGAGAGAATTAATGATTTTGAAGCTTTCCTTAATTTATAGAACTGATGTGTTCTAAAACTTGCTTTCAATTGATATGGAACAAGAATAATAAAATATATACTGATGTATATAAAAATTCAAATTGAACTGGCGTTCAAAAATTTACAGCTGCATGGATATGCAGAGCAAAAAAAAAAAAAAAAAAAAAAAAAAAAAAAACGTACACTGACGTATACAAAAATAAAATCAAAATTCTCTCTTACTAAAATGGACGTTAAGAGCCCCGTTGATACGCCACCACGAAATCTCGAGCGTAATGTTAATCCTATTCTCCTTCCTAGTTTCCTCCTAGTTTCTTTCTCGTATATTTACATCTAGGATATTGCTTTTAATTACATGGAATGAAATGCATCTAAAAAAGCGAAAAGAAATTAAATTCTTCCATTATTTCGTTTTTTTTTAAAAAAAATCTAAGTATTTTTAAGTATTATTTGAAGATCTGAAAATTCATATGTAGTGCATTAAAACGATCATAAAAATATTTTAAATTATCGGATAAAAAAAGTAAACGCAGGAAAAATTTCCTTTCTTTATGCTCTTTCAAACGCGCATACTTTGAACTTTTTAAATTAATTTTTTTTGCGTGTAATTATTAAATCAGCATTGCACATTTGGTAAGAGTTGGAAAGCAAACTTGTAACTCCGCCTTCTTGCGGAAGGATACATGAAATTTCCCCGTATGTTCCATTGATGAACGGTAATTTATGACTCTTCAGTGGGGACTGTGTTAAACAGGTTTTTTTTTTCTTCTTTTCCAAATGAAGCTAGTTTTCTAAGAATCCATAGCGCATTCAAGAAACTATTTACATTTGCTCAATTCTTTGGAAGTGCAGTGCATTCTTTGAGTTTGCACTTGAAAATTACTGCTAATACGTCTTCTAAAAAATAAGTTCTCAGTTTTTTTATTCTATATTTCTTAAATTTTTTTTATATACTAGACAAATTATATTTTGTCAATCACTAAAATGAACAGTTAACTTTTTATTAAATACCTCTTGAATCGTCAAGATAAAGTTAATCAGTTTTCACATTATTTCTTACAAACTTCCAAAATTGAGAATCGTGTGTTTTGCAAAGTTTCAGATACCTGAATATCAACTCTTTTAAAAACTATTGCTAGTTAGGTAATGTAGATATGTATGTAAATACTTCGCTTCATGAAAATATGTAATGAAATCATAAAAAAGAATTTTTGTTTTATCTGTTTTTTATTGTTCTGTTTTAGTTAATCTTCATATAAAGTTTCATACCTTCAATAAATGCAAAATTAAAAAATTGATTTTTTGAAAGTATATAATATGCTGGTTCCCTTAAAATTTTTAAAATTTAGCCAAGTTATTAAAAGCTGCCTCATATATATTTTTAATATTATAACATAAGTGTGCACCTAATCTACCAATAAAATAGTTTTTTTAAGTTTTGTTACATACTGTGGAGTGACACGTAGACACGCCCCTACCTCTGGAAACTGGGATTGAAATAGAATATTTAATGCACAGGCAAATCATTCCACAATTTTAATGTTTGACATCTCAAGAGGTTGGCAGAATCCGTGAAATTCTGATTTTCTACCTCTCTTTTTGGCTCGTTAATTTTAGTTAAAATTATTTGTTAACTGCGAAATGCTTAAAGATTTTTGGTATTGATTATTCTAAATATATGAATACATTCTCTTGTACCATTGCTTATGTAATCCACGACACTTTTCTCTTAGATGCATTCTTTTTCAAAAATAATACTAATAATCGTGATGTTTTTATTTGCTTTTGTACTTACAAAGCAAATTTGAGTTTCTCTTTTGAGGAAGGAAACAAGCGAAAGACAAAAAGAAAAAAAATTTAATTATGTAAGTATAGAAATCATCAGGAAGTTCTGACATCAAGAGAGTAAGAGAAAATTTCTCAGAGAAAAGGAAAACGTAATGCATTCGTTTTGTATGCACATACATTTTTTTTCTTCATCAAGGATAAATGACGAGGACGTAACCTGAGTTTTCCCATTTTTCCCCATCCTGCCAACAAGACTGAGCCTCTACAAACTTAACATCTATCAAACCCTCTACATCAGGGGTGTCCAACACCCGGCCCGTGGGCCGCATGTGGCCCGCTAGTATTTAAGTTACGCCCACCAACTCTTTATAAAAAAATTTTAAATATCAGGTTTTTAATGTTTTTTCATTTTGAAATTTATTTAAGGGGAAATTTATATACATATTTAAATCTACAATGTATTCACCTGTTAAATGTTCTTGTTTTAAAATAAATCCATTTTGATAATAGAAACATCCTTTAGATTAAAATAGATTTATCTTTTATCAAACAGTTACGTTTGATTTTACTATAATAAATTACTTTTTTGATAAATTCCGTGAATTGCATTATGCATATCCTTTACTATGGATGGTACATGATTCTCTGTGTGTGCGACTTTCATTTCTCCTCCTCCTTTTCTGTTTGGAGTGCCGAAAAATCAAGAGGCAATCAGAGATGTTTTTAAAGTTTAAAAAAATATATATCCAGGATGGTGTGTGTGTTAGGATAAAGGGCAATGTATACTTAATCGTTTGCGAATGACAGCACAATCAAATTTCAACAATGAGTAACGAAAGTTCAATTCAAAAGAAATACCGTAATTTTCAAGAAAATGCCTACTGTAATATTTTAAACATTATTGGATCATTGTATTAATATATTATATAAACATTATTATATTATCTATGTCTGTATACATGAAAAATAATGAAAACTATTATAATTCATTCTGTTTTAAATTTACACTCCAATAAATGGTCTTTTGTTTCTCCAAATCTGATATAAAGGTACATATTTTTATGTGCGGCCCGCGAAATTATTATGTTTTTCCGAAGTGGCCTGCAAGGTCATTTTGGTTGGACACCACTGCTCTACATCATGGGTCTTTTTGTTCGTATTATTGCCTTGCTATTTGTTTGTTTGTATTATTGAGAAACTCTAGATCAGGGGTTTCCAAACTTTTATCAGTAGCTATCCCTTTCGAAAAAATTGCTTTCTTTTCAGTCCCCTTACATTTTTCTGTAATATATAGCATACAGTATAACAAATATGCTAAAAAACATTGCCCCAAAAAAGTTTTACAAGTATAATTTAAATAAAAATATTGTCAGAAAATTAGGCGGAATACGTTCATAAGATTTCTTTTATTTTTCTAATTTTACAAGTATAAGCAAGATTTCAGAAACACAAATTGTAATTGCATATTAGTTCAGTTTCAATTAATATAATAATGGGCTTTATGTATTGGTACAATTTTATTTTTTAATATTTGACCTGAAATTTTGCATATCATTTTCATAATCACCTATTTAACGCAACAAATATAAACATTTATTTTATTAAACAATTTTTCAATTTTACTGAATTATGTGTGTAAGGAACCGCTGCCTGCACCTGGCAACAGGTCGAACGAGAGACGATAAAAGAAAAGGATCTGGCAACGACGGAGAGGAGAAAGGTCGGAACGGGGGAGAAGAGAGAGGGTGGCGAAGAAAACGAGGGGTCGTGAAAAGTAGACACGGCTGAACGATGTATCGTAATCTTGTAACATCTCAATATATTCTTGATTTTAAGAAATGTCCCATAGAAGGTGTGGAATAAACAGTGGGACCAAATCCTGTCTGCTATTATTTTCAATTCACAATGCGAACACGATCAGAAAAGAACCCACAAATTTACACTGGTGTCAGGAGTGGGATGCAATGGAGCAAAAGTTAAAGGAACAAAATATTTCAAATTGATCGGGGTTCGTACTACAAAGTTGTGAACAAGGTCTAGTAGACATTCAGTTTGAAAAAAAATTTTTAAGAAGGAAATGGAATCTTGCGGTGTATTTTCAACTTGATGACCACGTGGATCCCGGGAATTCTCTTGCAGCAGTTTCAAGTGAAAAATCATGATCTTCTTACAGAAATTTGCTATCACCTGCCGAGTTGGGCTATGGAATAAACAGATGCCGTATTTTGCTTCAGTTTCTGATGAATGGAGTCGTGATCTGAAAAGTGTTCAAGTACAGAAACAGCGTTCATGTCGAGGTAAGTGGCTATTGTTCCCCTAAGTTAAAATATTGTGTGAATATTTAAAAGAGTAATGGGATGCAGTCATATTTAATTTGTATTTTTAAAAATAAAATAGAAAAGGTAGATATATCTGAAAAAAGAAAATTTCATTGGTTTATTGCAATATTCTATGTTGTTGGATTATTGTGTAGATGAAATAAGAAAATTGTGTACTTATTTTACCTGGAAATGATAGGGTATCATTTTAAATGTAAAATATGGTATTTAGAGTTCTAGTGTTAAACTATAATTTTTTTTTATCATCATTCTTTACTGTTTTGAAGTTGTCTCAAAAATTAAAATCTGGGTATAGAAAGTGTTTTGCATAACAATTCAGTTTGCAGAATTAAAAAAAAAAAAGAATTAGATTAATTTATCTTGAAATAATGGTTGCGAAAAAAATGTATGTTTGAGTGGGTGAAAAATATCCATTAAAAAATGTATATATGTATTTCAAGTAGACGGACTTCCTGTTAAAATGTTGTAAATAAGAGATTTTGTAGGTTATTTATGACTCAGAATATGGCATGTTTTTTTTTTTTGAATATTATATGATAGTTTTTCATTTTAAGCAAAAGTGTTGCAATTTGTCAGTTAGTTGATAGTTTAATGCAATCTGAGGTTATTTCCTTTGCTCGTAATTTAGGATGTATATGTATATTGGTTTTTTGTTTCCTGCATAAGATTCTTCTTTTAATTAAAAAAAAAAAGAAACTAAGAGTAGATTTATGATTTGAGAAATAATTCTATGGTAATGTAGCTTAAGTATGTTGTTAATTGTGTTTTTTTTTATTTTGAAAAAGGTTCTGCGTTCTGATTAGTAACAAATAACTGTGTCTCATATAAGTTTTATTGTAAACATATTTCGTATTGTGTTTCTGAATTTGAGTACTCTTAGAAAAACGAGTAGAATTTTTCTTGCTTGTTAAATATATAGTACTAGGTCATTTAAGTGTTTGTAGTTAAATTTGTCAGAAGGTAATTTGGCATTAGGTTTAGCTTGATTAAAAATGGCATTTCTCAGTAGAAGTAAGAAAATTGACTTAATTCAATTAGCGCGGGACTTAGATGAGTCACCTGATCCGTCTATGTCTAAAATTGTTTTAAGGAATTTAATAATCTCTAGTAAATATTACAAGGAGGAAGAGGCAAAAGAGTTATTGGAAGTTATTACAGCCGAAAGGTTAGAGACAGCAAAAACTAGAACAAGAACAATTATCAATTGAAAAATTACGCTTGGAAATAGAATTATCTAGGAACGCTAATCAGAGTGCTATTCAAAATAATGGTCAAACCTCACGTGTAAAATCTTTAGATGAAATAGTTAAAATGGTTAGGCTCTTAACTGTAAAGGTACCCAATAAATCAGACGGGTGGGACTATTTCTTTTCTAGTCTTGAAAAGGCTTTCGCTAGTGAAATGGTTAGCGACGAGTTAAAACCGAAGGTTTTGTTATGCATGTTAGGAGACAAAGTGTCAAACTTATTAGTTAACCTAGGCGAAGAAGAATTAAAAGATTACGAGTCTTTAAAACAGGTTGTACTCAAGGAGTATGAACCATCACCCAAAAATATGTTTAGAAAATTTTAGAAAGGCCAAACGTAACTCTGACGAAACTTTCTCTCAGTTCGCGACCCGTTTAACATCGATGTGGTTATACTACTGTAAGTTAAGAGGTGCGAATGATTTTGAGTCAGTTAATCAACTGATCGTAGCAGATAAAATGTTTGAAATGTTGGATTCTGAGACGGCGACCCATATTGGTGTGCTCCAAGGGGAAGAATGGTACAAACCCAGGGACTTGGGCAAACAATGTGATATATTTTACGCTTCCAAAGGGAAATCCTATCATGAACCTGAGAGAGCTAAATGGAATGATAGTGAAAAGAGAAGTTTTAATGGTAGTTGGGGTAAACAGCCATTTGGGGAGAAAAAGTCAGATAATTTTTCTTCTAGGAAAAACTTTGCTAAAGGTCAAGTAACTGAAATTAAAAAATTCGCTTGTTTCACCTGCGGATCAGATAAACATTTTAAGCGGGATTGTCCGAAAAACAAAGAGGTAGATAATAAAAGACTTAATGAGAATAAGGTGTCAACAGAAGGGACGGAATTGGTAGATGGGACGGTAGCTGCTAGAGTTGATTTGCTAGGTAAAGTCATTCCTAGACGGGCTATTGAAGACAAATTAAGTAAATTAGTGAAAACATCTATCAGTGTAGATGGGAAGTTAGTCCATGCGTTATTGGATTCTGGTACGGAAATTACTGTTATCAAGAAAGACTTAGTTCCTGGAATATCGGTTGAAGGAGCTTCCACGATTTATTTGAAAGGTATTTTCGGTCCAGCGGTTAAATGTCCTTTAGTATATGTTCCAATTGGTCTTGCTACCGGTGGCCAGGTTAATGTGGTGCACCAGCAAGTGTTATGTGCTTTGGCAGAAGTTTTGGTAGAAGACGTGTTGCTTCCACCAGAGGTTTTGGATATGTTGGGAGGAGCCCAGAGTGAAGAGAAGTCACTGGCTCAAAGCTCTCGGGACCTGAGGGTTGACTCAGGAAATGTAGATGAAACCGAGGTTTCATCGGGTATTCTGCCAGAGAAAGCACAGGAGCACATTAAGGATTCTCAAAGGAATATTACTTCATGTCGGAATGAAGTGGGAACATTGGGTACTAAGGATGAGGAGATGACTCCGTGTTCAGTAGTCACATGGGTCCCAAGAAGACGCTTGAACGAATAAAGTATTCTTTCTTTTGGGAGGGTCTGAGGGCCGATGTGAAGAAATTTTGTGAGTCATGTAAAGAATGTCAGCTCACACGATCGGTTAGGATTAAAGACCGATCATCCAGTACACCTGTGGCAAGGCCTGAATTGCCATTTGAGGTGGGGAATATGGATCTGATAGGTCCAATTGATCCGCCAAGCTTAAAGGGACATAAATATATTTTATGTCTGGTTGATCAGCACACTAGGTGGGGCGAGGCTGTGCCGTTGACTAGTCTCAGTGCGAAGGTAACATGTGAAGCTTGGTTAAACATATTTTCGAGAACCGAGATTTATCTTTTGTCAAAAAGGGAAGGTTTTGTAGAAAAGAATAGCGCAGCATCGTGTGTCACGGTACTGGATTTGTGGAAGTGGTATTTCTGTCGTTCTCTCACGAAGGGGTATGCCGTGTGCGTTATGCCGTTTGACATTTACATGACTAAAAAAGTGAGGTTTAAGATTGAATACACTTCTTATGCATGTAATTTAACGGCTCAGGTTTTAAGAATGTTAGAGCAGTTTGTTGTATCTCGAATAGTCGACATAGACATTCTGATGCAGATTTGGAAAAATCGTGTAAAACAAATTAACTTTGTATTAGAATGGGTGAGATGGGTTGGGTCGGAAATCATACCGGCCAAAGGCAAATTGGAGCCGTAGGAAAGTTTTTACTGTGGACTTAATATGGATTTAGTGAACTCATTGAGCATTCATTCATGAGTTAATGAAATAAACATTGTCTAGATTGAGATAAAAACTGTAATGTATATATTTAGTGTTGTTTTTTTTTATGTGTTTTCCATGTATCTGTTTGCAATCCCATTACAGTTTAGATCTTTCTGGGAACATAGTCACTTATTTCAATTGGGTGAACTATTAATATTATTTCATGTGTTTGTATTAAGGAACTTTCACTAGAACAACCATCAAGACTTTTGACTGTTGAAATTATTGTGTGTTCTGTTTGTGAATTTTCTGCTTCACGGTTTGTGAATTTTCTGTTCCTGGTGTCTGAAATGGTAAAATCAGCCACAAGGGGCAAATTTTACTCTTAGGTGGGGCGTGTAAGGAACCGCTGCCTGCACCTGGCAACAGGTCGAACGAGAGACGATAAAAGAAAAGGATCTGGCAACGACGGAGAGGAGAAAGGTCGGAACGGGGGAGAAGAGAGAGGGTGGCGAAGAAAACGAGGGGTCGTGAAAAGTAGACACGGCTGAACGATGTATCGTAATCTTGTAACATCTCAATATATTCTTGATTTTAAGAAATGTCCCATAGAAGGTGTGGAATAAACAGTGGGACCAAATCCTGTCTGCTATTATTTTCAATTTACAATGCGAACACGATCAGAAAAGAACCCACAAGTTTACAATGTGTAAATATATTATAATTTTTTATAAAAAAATCTAGGCTTTGATGCTTTTTTGTAAAATTTTTGCCGCCTATACGGTATAGTGTTTTGTGACGCCAACTGCTGTACCGTAGGGCCTGGGTTCAATTACCGGCCAAAACCTGGATAGTTGTAAATGTATAGTGCCTTTGCAGCAAGGTAGGACTCTAAATAGCCATCTAGCCACAAATCATCTCGAGAGGTTGAGGGAAGAGGTGTGGGCCAATTACCCTTTAGTTTATTATTATTTTTTTTTTATCAAAATTGGGGTTTGAACTTTTATTATAATATAATAAAAGATAAATGAGAAATTTTGCCAATGAAGAAGAGGAAACAACTTATTAGCACTTAACAGATTTGATGTTAAAATCTAAAATTAAACAAAAATGGCTCCTTAGTTTCAGATTATAAATACATGCAGAATGAACAAGATTTTTCACACAGCTCTAAAAGTTTTAATACCAATCAGAACAATGTGTTTCTCAACGTATGGGGAAACAAAATGAAAGTGTGAAAACAAATTAGACACAAAATATAAAATGCGACTGCAAATAAATTTGCATGGACTCAATTGCAAATAATTTGCGATTGAGTGAAAAAAAATGCAAACGTATAGGTGACATCTGGAGCATAGTTTATTATTAATGCGTGAATTATATTAAAATAGTATGAATTTTTCTTATAACAAAAATACAATACTTTTTACTATCTATAAAGTACCAATAACAAGTTGATTAAATTTAAATATTGTTTCAGGGTATATTTTTCTAATAATGGAATGGCGTTCCCCCCAAATTCCTTGTAGTTCGTAGGGTTCCTCAATTCAAACTGTGCTCCACGGAACCCTGGGGTTTCACGAGTCACAATAAAAAAATTAAAATAAACTTATAAATATATATGCAAAACGGACTCACGTTCTTTATGAAATTTGTATAATTTCAAGTATTTAAAGCGCATCTTATTCATTAAAACTGAACATTTTATTTATGTATAACTTTATTTTGCAACATCTTTTTAATTTTTATTATAATATAACAGAATAATATTAAAGCACACATTTTATCTTTGTATATTGTGACATCGTCGATTGTTGTGAATCCCCATCTTTCGATTCACGATAAGTTTTATGGTTTCAGCAGCTGTTCAAGGACAAGTACGACGCCTTCGATTGTTGTGATCTCACACCCATCGATTGTCCCGGAATTTTTACGATCCACCAGCTGTAAAATGACCAGTGCACGTGGCTAAGGGTCATTGTTAATTGTTTGCCCTCGGATCCATGATGACACTCTGACTGAAAATCATAATGGACATAGGAGTTCCTGCACCCATTGACAATAGACGAAGCCTATCTAACGGAGAACACTGTCGCCTAGGCAGATGATTAGAGAATGGCTCTAAGGAACAAAGAGAGTGCGACGAACAAAATGTCCAGATGTCGAACGTGAAATCTGGCGCCAGTACATTCCAGACGAGGCAGAGAGTGTGATTGTGAGTTCCGTGCGAATAGAACTCTAATGAGGTTGTGGGCGGAATTTTGTGGCCTGCCAATGATAAGTGACGAGGGGCATGTTGTGGACCCACCCCTGTTGTTTAAAAGGGTCTTTTTTAGGAGAGAAGAGCTTAGAGAACAGAGGGAGGAGACTAGGGAGGCCAAGAGACTTTTATGACCTGCCAATAAGAAGGGAAGAGGGGCGTGTTGTGAACACCCCCTGGTGTTTAAAAGGGTTCTTTTTCAGGAGAGAAGGGGAGAGAGACGGAAAAAGAGAAGAAAAAGAGTCGGGAGAGAGAGAGGAGCCTGCCTTGGATGGAGAAAAGGGCTTAGTCTGGGATTGGAGTGGAAAGACGATGAACGCCGGTGGCGTTGAGAATAGAATATGGACTGACTGCACCGGCTTGGCATATTGACTGAATTGTATTACTTCATTAACAAATTGTTTAGCAAATAAACAATGCTTTTATTATATATTAGGCAGTAACATTTTTTTATACTAGCTATACACGACGTTACAATATATATACTTCCTATTAGATTGTGAATATTCTATTGTTTTTACTACCTTGAGTTCCACGAGATAATTTTATACTCGTCAGCACAATGTCTAGCAAAACTAAATAGTTTTCTAATGGGAAATGCATCTTTTTCCATTTTTGGAAAAAAAACACGTAAAATGAAGGAGAGGAAAAAACTTATGGGCGTATCAACCCATTCGATGTTGAAATCTAAATTTAAACAAGAACAGCTCCTAAATTTTATATTACAAACTATCTCGCGTAAAATACACAGTACATCTCCCACAGCTATAAACATTTTAATGCCATTCAGAAAATTATATAGATTATAAAGGTATATTTTTCAATGTGAGTGGATACAAAAACAAATTAAACTCAGAATACGTAATGTGATTGCATTTAATCTCAATAGACCTAGACTTGGACAGTTTGTGTGAAAAAAAGATAATTGATTCATTGCATTATTATTAAATTATCTATGCTTGTATAGATGAAAAATAATAAAACTAATAATAATTCATTCCATTTTTTTTTAAATTTCGCTCCAATAAATGTTTGTAATGGGTTTAAATCTAATATAAAGATATATAATCTTTATATGCAGCCCGCAGGATATAATGTTTTCCGAAGTGGCTTGCAAGGTCATTTGGTTTGGCCATCCCTGTTCTAAGTCAAGATCGATCGGACAGCGAGAATGACACTTGAGAGTACAGCTTTGTATTCATGACCTTTTTTGAACTTGGAATCTTGAGTCTTTAGTCCTTCACAAACTTGAACGATAGGGGAAGAGAGCAAAAAAAAAAAAGGGATCAGTTGGTTTCATATAAACGTTGTCACAGACTGTACAAGTCAAACTGGAACCCCACCAATCGAGAAGAATGCAGAAGCTTTCCTTATCTTTAGTTTTGAACAAAAGCAGAAGGGGGTGGAGTGGTGTTTAAACGGTTGGGAACGAACAGAGGCCATCCCTAAACGTGAAAAAGGGGATGAATCTAAAAGTGATGTCATTTTCTTTCATCATGACAGTTGTCAGAACATAATCATCAGAAAGTTGAATAAAGTTAGTGAAAATTTGGAGTTGTAGTATAACAAAAAAGTTTATTTCAAAATCGAGGAAATAATGGAAATTTTAAAAAAATGGCATTTAATTCATCTTTTATGAAGGAACTATTTACCTTCGATCATTACGACCAGTACGATATGAGTACTTCGCCGTTCCTTTGGACACGCCCAATCCCCCTCCCAGAAGAGGGCGCTTTCATCGTTTTTGAGTTTCGATTTCGATCTGAGGGCCTCTTTTACAGTATAATTTTATAAATTTCTCTCGTCATACATTACAGGGAGTTAGTTGCAAGCAAAAACTCTTACCTGATTCATTTCTTCGCGGGAATCCAAAAAACTCGACATTTCAGGTTCTAACTAGTCCAGTTTGGTTTGCGCCACTAAGGCTACATCACTATCGGCTACGCCACTAAAGTTTGATTCTAATCAATGGGCACGGAAACAAATTAAGAACATGGCGTCTAATTAAGGTTTATTTTAAAGAAGAAAAAACATTTAAAGAAAAACAGTTAGCAAACACTCGGACATGACTTCACTTCGTCGTACCCAAAGACCGAATGAATTCTTTCCTAACCCCCCAAGGGGGGAAGGGGATTTCCGTCCCTTGTCCAGCTTGACCACATGGTGAAACTTGACAACCTGTAGCAGGTGTTAATGGACCTTTTCACTCCTACAGACTGCTTTTACGATCAAAACAAGGCGAGGTAGCTTTTTTTTTATTTTTTGAGAACCAGACATTTTACAGCGGTATTCGACTCTGCGTGCGTTGCACCTTCATGTTTTATGTGACTGTATAGATAAGATAGAGAGGACTGGGGGGAATATCAATGAGGTCTCTTTCACCGTAAAAGGACAGACACCCAAAAGAAACTCTGAAATGACATTGTTTTAAAATTTTATTTCTGTAAACGAAGTGAATGCGCACTGGACACGACTTGTCTTCCCCGCGCCCACTCATTTTGGAAAGAAGGAAGGTTGAATTTTAAATGTCCAACTAGCCCGAATCGACGCACGTTCGTAGAAATGGAATTGAGCAATCTCACGTGAACAGAAATAATATTTCTAGAGAGGACGCATGTGAATAATTGTATTGTAGCCATAGTGACTCCAGGTTTACTTGAATTTCTAGGTAGCTTTCACACAACTTTACTAAAATTACTTTTTTCATTTACAATTTTGAATCGTAAGTTAACACATGAGCTCTTTACACAAGATCTAGTAACGTCCACCAAAATAGTCGCTCTCAAAAGACATGTGGATGGCCATAAATTGACATGTCCCTCCAACGTATTACACAATTCCTTCCCCCTTACAATAGCGGGCGAACCTTTTCACGCCTACGCTTTACATGGAACAGAAGAAGGGAAGGCACATCTGCTGTCGCCCGCTTTGGCCATAGTATGCGCCTTCTCGCTTGGGGTGCCGGGAAACAAAAGAGGGATAGACAGCTGGTTTATTCTAGAAAGCAGCGCTACAGTATGTTTTGTACGTGACATGATATTCACGGGTCACCTCTTAAGTTTCTCTTCAACAACGTGAATTGCAGAGAGCCTGATTCGAATAACTCTTTGTTGATCTTTTGATCCCTAATGGCAAAAGGAAAAGCTGGAAAAAAATGCAAATTCGGAACTAGACTCTATCTGTCTTCTGGAGAAATGTTTCTTTCTTTTGAAGTTTTTGTAAAAGAACCTGAACTAAATGCCTTAACTGAGATTTTTTCACACTGATCAATGTCTCAGTTTTCGTACAAATGCGCGTCGTTGTAATTTATTTACCAGACTGCGATTTGGAAACATTCCCCCTGTAATTTTTTTTTCTTTTCATTTTGACATGTGAAGGATGCGAAGGCAGCCTCTTCCCAAATACATTATGTCAGTCTTTCGCACAGAGATGATTTTAAATGTCTATTGTTCCCGTTATACGAGCTACAGGAGAAAATGATTGGTAGCGTGAGAGTCAGGAATTAAATGTTTGCTTTAATTTACATCACACAGCTATTAATTACAGAAAAAAAACATTCACATTCAAGTTATTCGAAAAAATTGAGCACATTTCATTCGAGTTCAGAATATGCAATTTCTGAGGTCTCTTTGGTATTTTCCAACGGATTCCTTTCTCCCTTCCGTGGTCTTGGAATGGAACGGTTTCTTTTTCACCCTTCCAATGAGTTTCTGGCTGATGGGTTTCTCACGGTCATCGGGCCATGTCAGATCAAAGGTCACCGCAATATTTAGGGGTGCATAGGAACGCTGTTATCTTATCAAAAGGCAGATTTTTCAATTGGGAGACACAAAAACGTCACAATACATAGGCTCCATAGAAAATCAAACTTTGGAGCTGATAGAAAACATTTGATTATAAAGTGCAACAAATAATCTAAAAAATAGTATATTTGGAAATTCTTCAATGCTAATGGAATAAATGAAGCACAACTCGCGAGTGAGTGATTGAATATTAACGTCGCACTGTTCAGCTACACGAGGGCCTTTGGCGACGGACCACGTAATTTTGAACCATGGTCAAGTGACGTGGACGACACCTGAGCTAGCACCCCCTCTCCTAACTACCACACCAACGGGAGGACGTTTCAGCTCGACAGATTTAACTCGCATCGCTACCCTACACGGCGGGTCTTTAGTGGTACTGGGCTCGAACTCGTGACAAGGCAAGCCACGATCCGATACCTATACCACTCGGCTACCGCGGCCTTAAAGCACAACTCGCAATTTTTTGCGAATGAAAAAAAACACTCGAAATAATTACAAAAAAATCCATTTAAATTTAAAAATATCTATATTATCGACGTCCTTGTAGCTGTGGTGTGCCAAAACCCATCTGCCAACATAATTCAGGATGCCACACTGCAGGAACAATTCGATTCCCGCGGCAATGCATGAAGATTTAAGGAATAAAGGCCAAGAATACAGACTTATTAAAAAAATTATTAACAAAAATAAGCAGTAAAAGATATAACTATTCCTTCAACGTAAGTGAAAAAATTATAATTCAACGAGGGTAACTGTGAAATTTTAGAGATATGTGCACACGAGAAATTACAAAAAAAAAAAAAAAAAAAAAAAAAAAAATTAATGGTTTAATTTGAAAATACAAATTATTTTAACTCAGTATACGATTTTTTATCGACTTCACGTTGTTTAGCGCAGAATAAATTTTAGACAAAAGAGAAAATGTAATTAACGCGAGAACATTATCGTGCTATTATTTTTCTTTGATTTTTAAGTGGGATTCAATCACAAGTCGAATGCGTTCAACGGCTACAATCAGCATTTGGAAATGAATCTCCATCTGTATTCAGATAACTTAAAGAATTTTTCAGAGGTCTCTTCAAGATGAAGAAGACACAGGAAGGCCGCGGTCGGCAGTAATAGTGTGTCTGCCATATAAAAAATGTTCATGGATGATGATGGCAACAACAATAACATTGGATCCGCAGACATACATAAAATTATCCATAAAGAATTACATATGAAAAAAGTAATTTGCTGTTGGATTCCCTATAATCTAACAGCACCAAAAAGAGGAGCGTGTCCGAATCAATAAAGAAACCCTTAAGTTGCTGAATGTTGTTGGCCACGGCATCATTTCCAAAATTGTAACAAGTGATGAAACGTACATACCGTTTTTTGACTTCCCAACATGGAAAGAAATTAAAGTATGGATCTTTAACAGTGGCCAAAGGCTGATTGACGCCAAGTACTTACCCTTTGTATGATCTGGCTTTAGGTCACATACCTGACTGTGCAGGGGCCGTTACACCACTGGTCTTTGAAGATGATCCCACGCCGACAAAGGGGAACGAACGATGAAAAAAGTAATGATTGTCTCAGAAATACGGGATTGGTCAAAGCCATCAAGTTGGAAAGACAGTAACAGCAAATTGCTATACCACTCAATGCAGTAGCGCACACAGGAATTTTTCGGGGGGTCCGGTGTCGAAAGTTCACCATTCTTGTATCATGCTCCTTTTGATTTTGTCGATTTTCGGGAACAAAACACAGTAAAAAACTAATTTTTGAATAAATAATGAGCATTAATTAATAAAATTAATCATTAATAACAAGTAATTAATTAAATTTTACGTACTATATACTTAGAGTTATAATCAATAGGGAAAAAATCAAGGGCTTTAGGGGGTCCAGACCCCCCTCATGTGTGCGCCACTGACTCAATGTCTTCCAGAAATTCTCTAAGAAGTGAATGTTTGGGGACTAATGCTTCACCATCACAGTACACCTTCCCATACGTATGGATTAACAGTTGAGTTTCTTAAGCAAAAACAAATTAAAGTGATAGAGCATCCACCTTATCTCCGGTTATTTTTTAATCTAAAAAAGAACTTTCGTGGACGTCGTTTCCATTCAGAAGAAGAGATTGATGTGACTATAAATGCATTTTTTCATCGATTTCAAAAATTGAATGAGCAAAATTGAGGCATTTAATCTGTGGAAAATTCGTTTGCAAAAGTGCATTGGTACTGGAGGACACTACTTTGAACACTTCTAAAATTTTCTAAGTATAACATTACAAACCGGGGTGTATCTTAAAAGTTTCAGAATGACCCTCGTACAGTGGTGCACACATGGGGGAGTCCTGTTCCCCCCCCCTAAACCCTTGAATTTTTTTTCCGATTGATTATAATTTTAAGTATATAGTACGTAAAATTTAGTTAAGAATTTGTTATTAAGGATAATTTCATTAATTAAAGCTAATTATTTATTCAATAATTTGTTTTTTGTTCCCGAACATCGACGAAATCAAAAGAAAATGTTGGACGACGAATTTGAGCATAATAGAAGATTTGAAAAATTCCTGTGGGTGCTACTGCTTCAACCTCATTATTTAAATAAGAAACGACCTAAAATAGGGCTACTGAGAATCATGCGGACGCTTGATCTAAAATGACGCTATTGTGTAAAAATAAGCAGTGGGCCGTAGCTTTCCCATCACTGTTCGATTTTCTGTTGATTTAGAGAGATTAATCTAAAAATATCGTGAAACATCTTTTTCTCGAAAGTTTTTGTTTTACCCACTACGTGTTGATATTGTATATTTGTATAATCCCGGGGTGATCATTACGTCGATCGCGATCGACCGCCTGAAAATTAACCGTCAGTAATAGTATGGCGAAAGATTGGCTGACAGTAAGTCTTCTACTGACTATAACAACGAAAACTAACTTTAGATTAAAAATGTTTTATTTTTTTAATGTATTTTGAATTGCTTGATAATAAATGCATAGTTTGATATTGTCATTTTTGTGGCTATTATTATTATGTTGATTTGCGTTTTGCTTTAAAAACTCGATTTTAAAAGTGTTAATTTTTTTTTATTTTACTCCTTTAGGTAAGCACACATATGCCGTTATTTAGCTATAGTAAATAGTGTAGACCTTACCGCACCTGGGGCAGTGGTAAAGTTTTCGGCTTCTTTTCATGTTGAGCTCTTTTAGTTGATGGGAAACTTCCTCTCTCGACCCTTGAGTGCGAACCTCTTTCAAAAGTACTCCTCGAAGACGCCACGAACTTCTCCCGTTTCGTCCCCTGTTATTTGGAAGGAGACATTTCGGAATTCCCACCGTTTAGAAGGGTGGGGAGGGAAACCCTCTTCCCAGGGGTCGTGGAAAAATGCAAGTGGCATGTAACTTACGGAGTTCCTGTCCCTAAAAGGGGGACGTCCCTCCTCATCAGAATTGATAAATTTAGAGCCGAATTTATGGGGTGACATAAAGTAAAAGAGAAAAATAAATAAATGAATGAAATAATTAAGATGGGCAGAACATATCTGCTGAAAAAAGCTTGCTGCGTTTTGATTGGTCGAGGCCAATCGACGCAGAAAGTGGGCGTGGAAAAGAATTGGGTCGATCCGAAAATAAACGACCCGAAACAAAAACAACAACTGGATTCTATGGATGGATTTAGTTCACTGAAGTAGATTTTCCGTTCTTTTTTCATTGGTAGTGTGATCTTCTTGCGTGTTCGATTTCGTCCTAGCTTTAAACAAAACACGTGGAGGTTGGAAATGAGACGAAATAATGCTCGCTGTTGCCTTGGTAACGCATGCATTCAAAAAGTCATCACTTACAAAACTCTTCGGGGCCATCTTCGTCAAGACACGTTTTCTGCTGGGATATTTTCTATGCATTTCCCCCAATTTGTTTATTCGTGAGAATAATCCCTACTGGCTAACCTTGCAGATTAGAGACACGAGTTCGAGATCCGCCGTGCACGTTACATTTGGAGAGGGGATGCAGCTCAGGGGTTGTCACATGACCGTGGTTGACGACACCTCGCGTTGCTTTATAGTGTGCCGTTAATAATAACTGTCATTGCATTCCTCTGGAGTTGGTGCTGAGGCGCTTTTGCTCGATTCGCGGTGTAAGAACAAAACCCTTACTCAAGATTTCTTTTAGTGTTTTAAAAATTTTATGGATCCTGTAAAATCAAACAATCCAAATTCTTGATCGCAGATTTCTCGTTACAAAAAACAAATTTCTATTCTTGTAGCAAAAGAATTCGTCTCCTATTTCACATAAAAGAAACCGATGCGTGTCGTGAAGCCCTCCACAAGTGAAGTGCGTGATCTTACTTCTCGGAACCCCGAGCCGCTGTCCTTCCAGGAGAGTCTCACGCAACCCATTAATGAGAAGTACCCACTTGAAATCGGAAAATGATATGAGAGGGTCTCGCGAGTAAATTTCCGCGCCCCGAAGATCAAGAATCTGCGCACAACACAATGGAAAGCGTCGCGACACGTGTGTCGTTGCTGGACATTTTTTAAAATTGTGTTCTTGATAACATCAGAATGCCATCCCTTGCCGATGGGGGCGTAGAAGTCTTTTTAAAATAAAATTAAAAAAATAAATTATCGTTTAACAAAACTAAAAACACGCTTAATATTTATATATATATATATATATATATATATATATATATATATATATATATATATGTGAATTGAACTAAAAAGTAAAAAAGTATGCTGGACAAAATACACAGTTCTAATCACTACCACAGACGTTTAACACATATAATAAAGTATTTACAATTCAATCAAACACCTCTGGCTCTTAACGACAGTTCTAATGCAGTTAGTCTTCACGATAATGTTGAGAGTGACCTACGCGTCTCTCTTGTGAACAACGGGTTGGTGCGTCCCTACTCGGCAACCGTTCTCGTCGCTCTTATTCAGCCCCGGATCATCGACCACCGCGTCTAGCGTCCGCTCGCGGCATCCCCTCTCCTTCGTTACTAAACTAACTAAAATTAGATGATCGCGGGCGCCTATTCCCAGAAGGATGGGAGAAAAAGATAAACCATGATGTGAAGGTTGAACAAATCAAGAAAACTCCCACGAAAAACGGGGAGGGAGGACGTACCCCATAGCACGAAACGCTCTAATGAAGCAGAGCGTCGGCGGGGGGAGTGGAAGAACGCAGGAAGGAAGACGGGACGGCCGAAGGCTGTGAATGAAGACGGGGAGATATCGCCTCAGAACCCAGAGTGAATGATGCAGTGCAGTGCAGCTAAATCGTGGTGTTAAGAGTGTGAAAAGAGTGTTTTTTGTTGTGTTATGGGGGGCGGAGCGGGTTTCTCCACTTCGTTGAAGAGTATGAATATTTAATTTTAGGATGAGGATACGTAAACAGTGTTTGTGCTTCTCCTTCGTTAACTCCTGGTGGCTGCCTTACATAGCGTTGGGGCAGGAAAATCATGAGAAAATAGGGATTTTTCGATAGGGGAAAAAGGGATTTTTGTGTACAGGAAGAATCCTAGATGATTGAGTCGCAGGAAGAATCCTATATCATTGAACAGTAAGAATCCGAGAAGTAATACTATAGTAGTAAAGCGAATATGTGAGGAAAGGAATAAAACTTGATATTTATTGATGCAACAAGGTTTTTATTAGTTTCTAAAGAAGCTTAAATGTATCATAATTTTCTAAATAATTGACTTTTAGGATGATTAAATTAAATTTTATGTTTATGTGGTTTGAAATAGTATTAGTTCTATTGAGAGAGATTTTGAAAGAAAATGTTTAAACATTTGATGCATTTTTGGAATGATATTTTTTCATTATCATACAAAATAAGCAAAAATTGTGTGTGTAAATTCATGCCCAATAAATAAATTTTTGTTATGGTGTTTTTCACAGAAGTTTCTGTAACAGAACAATGGTCTTAAAAGTAATTAGTTAAAAAAAATGCTTCTTCACAAAGTTGCAATTAAAGTTTCTAACTTGCTTAAAAACTAAATAAATTATCATTTGTAACAGTTCATAGCATAAAATTTGATTTCTTTTTCTTTTTAAACATTGTATAATTAGTGTTCATATAAAATTTTAAATTTCTTGCATTTGTATTTTCATGAAAGAAAATATCCAATGCAAATGCTTCAATAAAATGTACTAATGCTTGCAATAAATCCATAATTTTCAACAATTCTAGTTAGTGTAAAAAAGTTGATGACATTCATCTTTCTTATAAATACGAAATAATAGGAAGAATAGTGCTGGAGAGTAGATACTGCAAAATTCTAATGGAGATGTACTCCTGCAGAAAATTTACATTTGAAAAATATATATTTTTGAGTGAGTAGGAAATTAGAGTAGAATATACATATTTTTTGGAGAGGATTTACTTATGATATAAAATTAGATTTTTTTATGTACATTTTTGTTTAAAAAATATGGTTTGTTATTTTAAAGCATTTCTTTTGAAATTTTACGAGGTAAATTATTAGCCTACAAATGAATAAACAAGTTAAAGACAACATTTCCCCCCCCCCCTAAAAAAGCAATTCAGTATATGAAGCAAGTTATCCAATTTTAAAATGTAATCTGCAATCTTTTTATTTAACTTCCTTCAATACTAGTCTAAAATGTTTATAGAAGATGTAAGAAATAAGAACATTTCTCTAGGAAAGTAGGTTGCATAAGATTCTAATGATGTATTTCTAGAAATTTACATAGAACTATGTTTGAGAAATTTTTTTTTCCCAAAGTTATAATATGTACATTCTGTTTTCTTGAGTTGTACTTGTAAAACATGTTTTTTACAAAAAGTTTTGTGTTCTTATACGAAATTAAAAAGATTAAAACCTTGTAAATGTATTTTTGGAATTTCATGAGATGAATTACTTGTCTTCAAATAAATAAATTAATTAAGGATATCAAATTCCTGAGACTTATTTCTTCCCTAAGTACAATGAAAAGTAACCAAGATTAGTATCTAAAGTAACTATTTTTCAAGTTAAAAATCATTGATACTTTTCTCAATTTCATTCAGTAAAAAAAAAAAGAATGAAAAAAAATATTTGGTTTATTAATAATGTGTGCAATCGGTTTAACACAAAACTGAGGTATTTAAAAGAAATCAAATTATCGATGTTTGATTAGAAAATTTGGCAATCTGTGATTTCAGTACCTGAAAATACTATATTAACTGATATAGAGCAGTGATCTTCAAAATTTCAACTCACAAAACGCCTAGAACTTGAAGGTGCTTTCCTGGAACCATTAGAACTAGAAAGTGTTTTCGTTGAACCCCATTCCATATACATACTTCGAAGAATGTATCCCAAAAATAATATTTAAAGTAAATCAACATGTTATAGGTACTTAATGCTAAGGGAATTAAAAAAAAGTCTAATCTAATTTTTTATTAACATAGTTTACTCATTGATAATATTAATTTGCGATTCAAGTATCACGTACCCATGCATTATATTTAGTAACTGGGATATATGCTAATGTTTTTTTACACAAACTTTCGAAGTTTAGGTCTATTGAGATTAAAAGCAATCGCATTAAATGTATGTGTTCCGAATTTCATTTGTTTTTGTAGCCACTTCTTACGTTGAGAAATATGTTTCACTTGAACATGTAAATGAACATTGAAAAACTTGAACAATAAACATTAAAATGTTTATTGCTATGTGAGAAATCCTGTGTATTTTAACAGTTGTTCTTAGATTTTAACATCAACTCTGTGGATAATTTGTTCCTTTTCCCTCATTATAGTGCCACGGTAGCCTAGTGGTCATGGCTGGCATGTCACGAGTTCAAGCCAAGTACCCACCGTGTAGGGGTACGATGCACATTAAATCTGTCGAGTTTAAACGTCCTCCCATTGGTGTGGTAGTTAGGAGAGGAGAGTTCCAGCTCAGGTGTCGTCCTTGACCATATTTCAAAATTACGAGGACTGTCGCCAAAAGCCCTCATGTAGCTGAACCTTAATATTCGCTCACTCCACCTTTATAGGTGTTGTTTTCCACAAATGTAAAAAGGTGCATTTTTCATTAGAAAATATTTTGTTTTGCAAGACATTGTGCTGATTAATGAGTATAAAATTCTTGTGAACCCGAGATAGTAAACAGAATATTCACAATTTAGTAGGAAGTATATATAAATATAAAACACATTTTAGTGTTCTTTTATTATAATAAAAGTTTTAAAAGTGTTGCAAAATAAAGTCATTATATATGAGAAAATTTTTAGTTTTAATGAATAGGGTGAGCTTTAGATACTGGTAGCTGTACAAACTTCATAGAGAACATGAATCCATTTTGCATACATATTTGTTTCTTCTCGATTTTTTTTTAACTTTTGGAACCCCAGGGTTCTGTGGAACACAGTTTGAAGACCACTGATATTGAGTAAAAAATATCGCTGAATGATTTCTAATACTTCTGTAGTGATTTTAATGTATTGTCTTTCAAACAAGGGTAAATATAATCTATATTTTTAATTCTTAATAACTTAGTTCACATTCAATTTTGTACTTATTTTTTAAAGTTATGGTAACCTGAAAAACTTTCATGAATAATTCATAAAAGTTATCGCAATGTATTAATTACAATTATTTGTGTAATGTAATCCATTCAAATGAAAAATTTCATTATTTGTGTAATGTAATCCATTCAAATGAAAAATTTCATGTACAATAGAAAATTTTTATTTCAAACAAAATTTCAACACTATACATACACATATGTAATTAACATCCACAAGATTAGTACAATTAAAATGAATATTAATTAAAACAATTATACAAATGCAATGATGTCCATTGAATAGTCACTAACAAATATTCTTTAAAAGACTAAAATAATAAATACATTTAGCCTAATAAGAAACATCAGCTAGTATCTCAATCAAACAAAACTCTTATAAAATAGAAATAAAAATAAATTAAACGAGTACCCTGAAAAAAATAAGTCAAGAATGAATATAATCCATATTTTTGTTTGGTTTGAAATTTCCAAAGTAACATAACAATAAATATTTTTACATACAAATATCTAATGCACAAAAAAAAATGACATTCAGTTATAATTACCAACCTTTCAATTTGGTATAAAGTTGTACAGTTTTCGGCTTCTATCACTAGTTTTCCCGAACATACCTTTTATAAATTGTGACACTCATCTTGTAAATAGTATACATTTTCTCATTTCAAAGTTCTAAACCAGATATTTACTTACATTTGAGTAGTATTACTTAGTTTTTAATATACGTATATATGTGAAATGCATTCATTACCTTGCAGTATCTTTCACTCCTTTCATTTAAATATTCCCTATATTCTTGAAAATGTAAGGCAGGTTTCTGAACTTCCAAGGTGTAAATATGAAATGGTGTAAACCAAAATAAAAGAGCAACACACATGTACACAAAAAGTAAAATATTATCAATTACAGCACATGAAGGTATAGATAATTTTTTTATCCAAATTTAACAATAACTAGAATCAAGATTTTGGTATAACAGAAATTCACTTTGAAGATCAAATGTTTGCACATTTAACATAATTAGGTTTGATGAAAAATTCATGGTTCTATAAAAAGATACAATTTATTAAATTACAGACACAATCAAGACTGCCTTAATCTGTACTATTACTGTTTTAATGAGAAACACACGAGAGAACTAATGACCCTTTATAAAGACAGATAAATGCAAGGTTAATGTGAAATAAATTATTACAGAAGATTAACTAATGTTCTCTCCTGAAAAGAGAAAAATATATTAAGATTAGGTGATTCTATTTTTATTACTCTAAAAATTGGAAATTATAAGTGATTGTCACCAAAAAAATATAAATGATAATGCAACAGTAATTTTTTTTTACATCTGAAATGTGTGTTAGACTTCTCTTTAATAAGTTAGATTAATTTTTTTCTTTAATATCACAACACAAGTCAAATAATATTAAAATAGTAAACAATCAAACAATCAATGGTTGATGGAAACATTTGTTAACTGTAGTTTTATTCAAAATTATTTTTATTTACATGCATTCTTTTGAACCAGTTCTTGCTTTTATGGGATTTTGAAGTAAGTGTAAACCACAACATTAATTAAACTTTTTAAGAGATAACTGACTCTACTTCTAATGTCATTACAGAGCTATGTTTGCATTTTGTGGTAGGCCTCATAATTTGACATATTTACCTATTTCAGAAAGATGCTAAACTCAGACTTTTTTAATACTGATCAAGTAGTTTGAGTCCAAAAAAGAACTTAGAATAACTATAGAAATTTTATTTAAAGTTCCTTCTTTAGAAAACCATACATAAAATACTGAAATTATAAGTGAATCCAAGTTTTAAAAAGAATATTTTCTTTCTAGAAATAAAGATCAATACATTAAAATACAAATTGTGTATTTAAATTAGTTTTCATAAACTGAAATTTTATTATGAATAATTTACTTTAAGACTGCTTTTAGTTATACCATTTGAAATTTCAAATGATACTTAAGCTTCTCTACCACGTCAAGGTAGCAGCCACAGAGAAGTGAATACAGTTGGATCTCTACAAAGGGGTATCTTTTGGATAGAGAACAAAATCAACTTCTGAAAAAATATATTGAAGTTTTTGTTTGTAAATCACTTGCAATATTTAGAATTAAACATGACTGAACTTTATTATGTGAACTATTTTAATGGGGAAGTGATAGCAAATAAGATACGAGTTTATTCAGTTAAGAAATTTTTACTTTAAGTTGTTTCAATATTATTACTATTGAGACATTAAATTTATGCATATAACCAGGTTATTTTTTACAGTTACCTATTTGCAAAAATTCAAATGTATTCTTTTTTTTTATTTATTTAAATCAACTCTTATAAATACATTGTTAATCTGGAGTTTTCACAACATGTGGATCTAAAACCTACAGTAAAAATGAACATATATATTGCACATTACATACTAGTCAGGAATTTAAATATATAGACTTAAAATTTTTTAAATGCCTTCTTGTGAATCAGGAACTCTATATTGGAATGACCTAAAGCTGCCTATAATAAAAAGGAACATACATGTATTGCACATACGCTTAAATCGTAAGGAATTATTAAACACCTTCTAGTTAATCAGCATTGCACTAAAATATTGCACTATGATCTAAAAACACCTACAGTAGAAAATTTCATATATTGCACATGGATACCTGAAAATTCTAAAATTATTATTAGATTAACACCTCTTTTAATTTCCAGTCATTTTATCTGAAATTAATAATGTTAAAACCAAAAATTAATTTTTATACAGATTTTGCTTTCAAAACCAGACTCGTTGATACACTTTGACATTCTTCTTGGGTAGGTTTTCTGAGAAGTCTTTTTTTTGTTGAAACATATCTCTGTGTCTTTATCTTTTTATTTGGCGGCTCCATATTCAAAGATCTTGATACAATTTCTTGATTAGCTTCAGGGAATAAATGCGATGAATCGACATTATTTTTTAAAAGAGTTAAAATGTTATCATATTGTTCTGGGGATACTTTATTTAATAATTGCATGCATTCTTTCTGGAATTCTTCCTTGGAAATTTCTGCCCGTGTAGATGTGGCCCTCAAATTATCCACATGTGCTTCTTTTTCCAAAACTTTTCGATCTTCACAAATAATCATTTCTTCATCTGTTACATGTGAATCTAAGGATGGTCTTTCCTCTAATATGGTACTATTGATTTTATTCTAATTTTTGCTGCAAATAAAATGAATATGTTTGCACATATTCCACTGAACTGCATTATCAATGCATGTACATGTAAAATTATGCAAACAGTGGTTACATTCCCTACACATCAAAGTGCATTCTTTGGAGCACTTAAAATTTCTTTTAACAATATATATGTCCTTACCTCTTGTGGAGCTAACTGACCATTCATCTTCATTATTTTCAATGCATAAGCTGGTTAAACTTTGGCCAACTTTATGTCTTTTCCTCAGCTGAGATATTTTTGAAGAAACCTTACCTTTCTCCAAAGAAATAAGTCGATCGAATACTCAGTCTTTTACGAATTTCATTAGACTAAACAATGCCTTATCTAGTCGCTTGACTTTTTTCCCTTGGAGATACACGTGCTTTATCGTCCTATGCATACTTTCAATATGCATGTTGGTATTTATTCCATACCACTTCCTGTGACAATATGCCCATACTTCACTTCGCTTACTGTAGGTTTGTTCAAAATATATTTTAAATTCTTTCATTTCCTCCTTTTCATCAAACATCTTCAGTGCTTCTTTTAACATTATATCGAAGGCTGCTTCATCTGTTTCTACTAAAAGACTTCGGACAATCTTGTAAGCTTCAACTTGCATTTCTTTCTTCGTTATCAACCTGGCAATACTACGTCTCCAACTTCTATCTACATGCCATGTACACAACAGTCTTTTCTCAGAAATGCCAAAAACTGTCTTCCATGCATTAAAAAAAGATTCAGAATCATCTGTTATCAAAACTCTTGGAGAAATACAAGTATGTTCCTTAATAGCTGCAAATGCCAGAGTTAACGCTGTAGAATCTTGTCGATTGCTTAAAATGAATGCTGCTGGAAATCCTTCTGTCTTATCATCCAAAACTAATAGTGTCGCTAAATCAAACCCATATGCATTCATTCCATGCGTAAAATCCAAGCATATAGTATCGTTTCCATAAAATTTTAACATATCTTTTTGCGAAGCATTCATAATTACAAGAAGAAAATCTTCAGCTTTCATACCAGGGTATAAATTTTCGTCAAAAATGTTCTGGTCCTTGAAGAGAACTATAGGAGAATCTTCTCTGTTTTTCGGGCCTTCAACCCACTTGTTAACACTTACCACATCATTTGAATCCAAAATACCATCAGAGCTTATATTGTATTCTTCTTTAATATTTTTTATATCTTGCCGTGTTATTAAATGAATTCTTTCTAGTTTCTGATTAATAGAATTTCTAATATCATCCAAGATAGCTTCGACAGGGATTTTATTTTCTAGTTTTTTTCGCTATATCTTCTTTTCTTCTCTAGTTATTTTCATCCGTCCCAAATCTATCCCATGTCCTACATGGGTTTTGTGAAATTCCACAGTCACTTTGCTTTCAATGTCTTCATATACTTTCATCTTTGAAGGGCAGTTTCCATTAATCTTGTTGCTACCAGCTATTTTCATATTTCTCTTCATATCACCCCTTGCATTATAAAAACCATTGCGATGACAGTAAAAGTAGGTTATTTTTCCACCAGTTTTCCCTGATTTACTTCCAGTATTCTTCACATACAAGGAACTAGTTTGCTTCTCAATGCTTTCTTTCCACAACTTGAAATCTTGAAAAGTGTCAAAAGTACGAGTATCCTTTTCTATTGTAATATTATGTACCAAATCAATGTGATCCTCCAAGGCCTTTTTAGAAATGAGTTCTACATTGCAAATAATACATCTTACCTGTTTAATTGTACTTACCTTATTATGAATCAATTTTGCATGTCGATTTAAGTTCGAAACTGTAGAGAAGGTCTTATCACATTCAACACATTTAAAGCTATCCATTACTAAATTTTACAAGTAATATATATTTTAAAAAAAATAAAGAACAATAGATAATGAAAACACACAAATTTATGTAATAAAAATAAGTATTTATTCTCGATATACCCACAAAGAATTCCTTCAACTATCCTTTAATACTGAAAAAAACATAAAATAGAATTACTATTAGAATAGATTAAATTTTCTTGATTAAAAATTACTGCATGTTTGAAACTAAAATCTATCTGAATTCATCCATACCCCTAAATAAAACGTGGTTTTTATTTTACAAGAAAGTTATTCATTATTCTGCAATAAGCAATAAGGAATTAATTTTTTAAACAATGTTGATGTAAAAATAATAATCATTAAATAATGAAAAACAAACTACTAACCGCTAACCAAAGAAAATTTGCTTTTCAAATAAAAAATGGACACACTACTGACCTGAAATACAAAATTATTATTACTATGGATTGTATCTCCTTGATAGTAGATTGCTACATTTTTGACACTAAATTCAATTAGTTCCTGTTGAAATACATATTGAATTGCTTTCGATTTGCAGAAGAAAATAAATCTCAATCTGAATTCATCCATAAGTTCTAAGAAAATACGCGGGTTTTTTTTATTTAAATTATTCATTAATATTTTGTAAAAATCAATATGAAATTAGTTTTTAAAACAATGTTGATGTTCATTAATAATCGTTAAATAAGGAAAAATTACTTACAGCTAAATACAAAGGAAATATCCTTTTTTAAAAATAAAATGACACGGACACACTCGCTATGCTAAACTGGAAAACAATTTACAAAATTTTTCCCTTTTGGTAATGAAGGAAATTTTCCCTTTCCCTCACGATGCCAGCGCCCCCTCGTGATTTAGGTTATTTTTAACATTAAGATCTTCCTTTCCCTATGGGCTTCGGGCTGCCTTGACAGCGCCCTCTATAGAATGTTCATGTGGAAATGTCCCACAACTCTCGGCCATCCACACAAGCAGTGTCCTCACTGCTCACGCACTAAGGATCTGAAACAAACTAAAAAAAAAAACAACCAAAGAAGGTTAATATACAGTTACACAAACATTTGAAACAAGTTCATTCCTCATCAATGCAAAGTCCATGGCTTCATCTCGTTTCCAAACTGAGTCCTCACGGTTGCTACCAACTCTCCTTTCTGATATTGAGCCTTTTTTTTTTTCGTTTTCGGTGGTAGGTTCTCCCATTCTCCTCTTGCATCTTCCTGTTGGCCAATCTACATTCAACACAGCTCTTTATTCCATTTTCAAAACACTTTCTCATATTCGGAAAATAATAGTCTCTTCAGTCTTTGTCACTGCAAAATGTCTACATGAATGAACTCTTAATCACGTTTACTCGCATCATTTCTGGAACGACTAACAATTCTTGAATTTCACTTATTTTAAATAAAACATTATTATTTAGGATAAACTCAGAAGTTTTGCTTGATGGCAAACGCTTTTTAATGTTTCTAATATTCTCGTCGGTTTCTAACACACGAGCTAATTTTTTACAAGCCCCTTTTTCATCAGTAGCCGGAATTATTATATCATCTAAATAAATAATTAGTGTACCGTCCCTTAACAATACTATAAACACGTAATTAATGTATCTTTGGAAATAGTTACTGCTAACAGACAACCCAAATGGAACTTTCAAAAATTCATATTGGCCAGTTTCCGTTACAAACGCGGTATATTCTCTACTACCTTCATCAACATCTACATGAAAAAATGCATTCTTTAAGTCAAGCGTCGTAAATATTTTCCCATTCCCTAACTTATCTAAAACCTCCTCAGTTATAGGAAGTGGATATCTATCCTTAATTATTTTCTTGTTTAATTTTCTGTAATCTGTGCACAATCGCATTGTTCCATCTTTCTTTTTACACACCACAACCGGAGGTAAAAAAATCGGAACAACTCTCTCTCTAATTATTCCCAGTTCTAAGCACTCATCTATTTGCTTTTCTACCTCTCACTTTTCAGGCAAAGATAGCCTACGTGACCTCTGAGCAATGGGTTTTTCATCCGATAGAATTATTTTCATTTTCAAAACAGTTGTTTCTGTTTTATTCGGACTGTAATTTTCTATTAACGTCTGGACCTTGTCCCTTATTCCACTATTCAAAATGTGTGATATATCATATAAACATTCATCAAATGTCTCCGATACCTTAAGTAAAAACAATTTAGACCCATCAGTGATCTTCCCCGAGTTAGCTACACTCCCTGTCAATTCCACGTAATCTTCTCCCTCTGTTTCATTTTGTAAACACACCGGATTGCATGATTTTGTCCGTTGACCCCGGTTCCTCTGACTCCCTCTTCAAAACGATGTGGGAATTAATTCTTCCGAAACGCACTTTTTGTTTATGATCACTGAATTCGCGCTAGAGTCCAAAGTGGCACTTAGTGGGGTATCATTAACAATAACGTCTACATCCTGCAATTCATTAAATAAAGAGTTATTTTGGTTTGGAATAGAAGTTTCAATTTGACGTACGGTATAACCTGTATCTTTATTTTCTAACTTCATCGTTTTTACAGTCTTAGTTAAATTTTCTAAACTATTAGTATCTCCTTTTGAACTTTGTTGTGTTGCTTGCCCTCTTGCCAAAGCTTTCTGAAGTTCAATTTTTCGCTCAATTTGTTATTTAATTTTTTCTAACTCTAGTAGTGAGTTGATCACTTGCAGTTGCTGTTTGGATTTAGTCTGCCTGTCCTCAACGGACAAATTTAGCAGATTCATCACAAAATCGGGATCGTCTTTAAAAGCTGCGGATTTTTCCAATTTATTTTTTAGATGGATTATTATTTCTCCCGAAGTAGCTTGTTCTCCAATTGCCTTGAGAACATTTATAAAGTCCTCTTTTCTTGTATTTTTATGGTACGACATATTCTAATACAATTTTACTTATTACAATAGAAGGATATTAAAATGTATCTTACCTTTTTTTTTCGTGGAACTCCTTTATACACGCACGGGCACATCAACTGGTATCCAATGTAATGTGTACACACACAAGCACAGTCACAATGTTCACACAGTCCTAACAGTTCTTTTCTTTTTCACTGTATTGCTTAATATTTTTCACAGTCTAGATCGCGTTAGTCGCAATATTCACAGTCCACTTCGCGTTTGTTGCAGTATTACCAGTCCTCACATCGCGGCCGTGCCCCCATATTTTGTGGGATTATGGTACAGTTCTAGGAGTATTCAATGATCTCACTCGTTTTTTGCTAAACTAACGTTTAATACTGGACACAATACACAGTTCTAATCACTACCACAGACGTTTAACACATATAATAAAGTATTTACAATTCAATCAAACACCTCTGGCTCTTAACGACAGTTCTAATGCAGTTAGTCTTCACGATAATGTTGAGAGTGACCTGTGCGTCTCTCTTGTGAACAACGGGTTGGTGCGTCCCTACTCGGCCACCGTGCTCGTCGCTCTTCTTCAGCCTCGGATCATCTACCTCCACGTTCAGCGTCCGCTTGCTGAATCCCCTCTCCTTCGCTAACTCCTGGTGGCTGCCTTGACAGCGCCCTCTATGGAATGTTCATGTGGAAATTTCACATATATATATATATATATATATGTATTTATATATATAGGATTTAGAGTATTAAAGAATTAAATATATTCTCCGATCAGTGAGGTTACAACCTCACCAATAGATGACACTACCAGCGAATATATGTATCCCCCCTGAATGACGAGTTTCAGGGGAGAAAACGATTGCGACGCGGAACGAGACAGACGCGAGAGAAGAGACTCCGGTTTTACAGGCGGGAAGCCACGTTTTTCGGTCAACGTGGAGGTCAGTAGGCTCAGCGACAATTGAGAGTATGCTTCGTGAAATAACTCGTAAAGTTAATTGTAAATAATCTAATGCTTCATTAAACAGTAATTTCATCATAATCTGCTTATTTCTTTGAAATATCAAAATCTCGAACATTACTTACCCATAGACACCCCTACATATTTAATGGGTGCTCGACCGGGATAATTTTTTTAAAATTTAAAGGGGAAAAAAAGCCGAATCGATTCCAGATTGCCAAGGATTACCTTGTTCATCGTGAAGTAATGTGCCATCCTGCCACGAATAACATTTGTTTTTACTTCTGATTGCCGCCCTGGTAATAGAATTCCTTCTGTGCATGCCGTCCTGGTGAAATAGTTCCTTCAATGCATGCCGCCCTGGTATTAGAATTTCTGCAGTGAGTGCCGTCCTATGAAATAGTTTCTTCAGTGCCTGCCGTCCTGGTAATATTCTTCAGTGAGTGCCGTCCTGGTGAAATAGTTTCTTCAGTGCATGTCGTCCTGGTAATAGAATTTCTTCATTGACTGCCGTCCTAGCCAAGTGGAAAGTGCAGTCTCTGCATTTTGAAATTGTAAAGATTTGTGTGTGGCGAAAGTGAAAAACCTTAAAGATTGTGTAAAGGCCTCGTATCCGCCATTTTGCACAGGAGGAATAAATATTCAAAAGGACGGATTAGGTTGATGGAGTAACCGACTTTTGTGACGAAGGAAAAGAAGGGAGTGTTCCTCTTTTCTCTTCCCTCTTTTGTGGCAAACTCTCAACTCCGTCAAGGTCAGACTTATTTATTTTTACTTATCTGTTTTTTTTTGTTTTGTTTTTTTGACAATCAGTATTTTGATGATTTGCCTTTTTGAACCTATATTTTTTTAATCTGAGCAAATATTTGAAACGAAATTGATTTTTGTTATTTCTATTCTCTCTATAATTTGTATGAACATATTATTCACCTAATTTTGCCATTATATACTTTCATATTATTTTCTTTCTTTTCGAAGTTGTATTTAATAACTATTAATTTTGAATTATATATCCCAATTTAAATTATTACTTCATATGTTTTAAATTATTGATGCATGATATATTATTATTTGAATTTTACATTGGTTTCGGAAATTTTTAGATGAAAAATTTTATTTGCATAACTTTTATATATTTAGTAGAAGTGGGGGTAAAATTTAGCAGAGCTAGCATCCTATACCTTTCACAGTATTTAGTACTATATCTGTTATTCTCCAGTACAATAATTCTTGTATAAATTCTTAACTCCTTAATTAAAAAGGGGAAAAACATATCTTTCTTGTTAAAAGGGAAAAAGGAAGATTTGTTAGAGTTAGCTACAGAAATAGGTTTAGAGGCGACAGTGGACATGACTAAGCCAATGTTAAAAAATTTAATAACCAAAAGTGCAGGGTACGATGAGGAAGACACCAAATTGATGTACGAAGGTATCGTTGAAGAGAAAAAGGAGAGATAATTATTAGAAGAAAGGAAACGACGGGATAATTTAGAGTTAGAGAAACTTTGAATCGAAGCTCAGATCGGATTAAATCAGGAAATAATGAGTCGGAATAATCATACGCCTAGTCATGAATTGAACAAACTGTTATCTAAATTTGATATGAAAGAGGATATCAGCTTATATTTAATATATTTTGAGCGCCAAGCATGTATGATGAATGTGCCGAAAGAGTTTTGGGTCTCACACCTGTTAGGCCTACTCCCACAGAAAATCACAGTTGATCGCTAGAGAACCCGAACAAGAGGCGAGAGATTATGACCACGTGAGGTTTTTGCTTTTGAAAAGGTTTAAATTGACCCCAGAGAAGTTCAGGCAGCTATTTGTTACACATCAGAAAAGTTCGGATAAAACATGGCGTGATTTCTACCAAGAAGTTCAAACATTCTTTAATGGATGGATTGAAGGATTGGACGTAAAAATATTTGACAAACTACGGGAATCTGATGATAGCTGACCAGAAGAAGAAAAGAGCCCCTATACTTGGCCATTTGAATTAGCCGAGAGACCTGAAGAATTTGAGGATCTCCGTAGGACGTTGAAACAGAAAACACATACTTTAATGCCTGTTCGAAGACCTGAAGTTAGAGGATTGAATCAAGTGGAGAATTTCAGGAAATTTGATAATCACAAAACAAGAAGAACAGGAAATGTCAATCCTGAAAAAAGATATTTAGACACTCCTCCGAGTAGAGATTTTGATAGAAGAGCACCTATAGGAGATGTTATAGATGTCATTCCTTAGATCATTTGAGTTTTAATTGCCCTAAAGCAATAAAAGAGATCAAAAGAGAACAACCCAATCCCCAAGTACAAAGCTGTTCTGTCACACCGCAGAAAGGACTACACTTAAAAAGCATTATGTTAGGCAATAAAATTGTATCGGCACTTATAGATACTGGTAGCACAGTTAGTCTAATCCGCGAAGATGTAAGCACAAAGATTGTTGACCATTCAAGACAATCCAAAATAAACACTGTGTTGTACGGTTTAGGACAAACTGAAGTAATAACCAAGGGCTCCTTTGAGCATGATTTTGTCATGGACAAAGATCAGTATTCTTTAACGTGGCATGTGGTGCCAACCAAACAGCTCAATTTTGAAGCCATTATAGGTACAGATATTTTGGGACAAGTTTCTTTGAATTTCACCCAAGAGGGTGTTATGTTCCATAAGCATGAGGAAAAGGCATGTCTAATGCAAATATCCGGAGTACATCCTGAAGATGAGTTAGATTTAAGTCACACCCTTGACTCACAAGTGAAAAATGATCTAACCAGAATAACTTCATCGTTCAAACCTGAGAAGACTGAATCCACAGATGTGACGAGGAGGATAATACTGAATGATGATATCCCAGTCTATCAACCAGCACATCGGTTGTCGTACGCAGAAAAGAAAAGTGTGAACGAACACATTGAAGAATGGTTCGAACAAGGAATAGTCAGACCAAGTTCATCCGAGTATGCTAGTCCCATAGTACTTGTGAAGAGCAAGAAAACTTATAATAAGAAACGGAAAAAGGCTCCCTAGCACCTAGTTGATGATTTGATAGCGGTCCAATTTGGTGGAGGCCTTCAACTTAGACCCAAATTTTTCGGACCATATCAGATTGCGGTGGTGAAACCTAGAGAGAGATATACAGTTGAGAAAGTAAGGGATCATGCTGGGCCAAATGTAACTGCTACTTCCGCTGATTAAATGAAGTATTTTTCTCACTTATAGAATAGTAATTACAAATGTATACATTTAATTTTAATAACTATAGAGTATACCCTTCACTTTATATGTCTTATGCATGTTGTGTACTTTTTCTTATATTTTGTAATGTAATACGATATGTAAGCATGAGAGCATTCTCAAGCGTCGCTGAGGTCATCGACTGCCAGGATTGGCCGAGTTTGTAGGATTTAAAGTATTAGAGAATTAAATATATTCTCCGAATGGCGCTACAAGTTTTAGGGAGAAAACGATTACGACGCGATATGAGGCAGACGCGGGAGAAGAGACTCCGGTTTTACAGGCGAGGAGCCACGTTTTTCGGTCAACGTGGAGGCCAATAGGCTTAGCGACAATCGAGAGTATGCTCCGTGAAATAACCCGTAAAGTTTTAATTGTAAATAATCTAATGTTTCATTCAACAGTAATTTCATCCTAATCTGTTTATTTCTTTGAAATATCAAGATCCCGAACATTACTTGCCCCCTAGACATCCCTACATACATATATATATATATATATATATATATATATATATATATATATATATATATATATATATATATATTAAAAGCGTGGGGATGCTTTGTGCTACAATTTTACACTAACTGAATATTTCGGAATATAACTAGTAAGAAATTATAACAATTGATACCGAGTACCCCACGCTTTTAGCACAATGACGTTATATATATAATTTTTTCGTTAATCATTTTATTCTTATATATTAAGAATTACTTTTTTTACTTTTTAGTTCGATTTACAATAAAAGCGTGTTTTTTTTTAATTATTATTTTTTAAACTGTCATTTATTCATTGTTTAATTGATCCTTGAGTTTTATATTTGGATCCGGAATTACGTGGCTGCTGGAATTAAGTCTTGCTCTCCAATGGATATTAATTAACGAGTGTGAAGGGTATTGCTACGTTTTCGGGGGTTCGAAATGATTGAAGCCGAAGAGCGGGATCCAAAACAATTTTATTCTTGGCCAAAACAGTCCTCCACAAATTGTAGAACAGTTCGAGAAAGTCACGTACAATCGATGAAAATACTGATAACACAGATGTAATACACTAACAAAAGCAATAGTAAACACTCAGCACAAAAATAATAACTCAATAAAAGCAATAACACACGCACTATGCAATCGTCTCTCTCTCAAGCTCAGAGAGGTATCACTTGCATGAAAGCTGAGATCTGACTAACTGACTAGCCAGCCCGGGCCTTTTTATACCTTTCGGTCAGAAACCTCTTGCACTTGCCAGAATAATCGAGAAATAGAAAGGTCTAGCAAAATCCGGAACGTACGAGAAAAGCTCAATACAGTAATACATTCAATACAATAGTGTTACAATACCACGATAGGGTTGCCAGACAGGGTTATTAGGAGCAGGGTTGCCATGGTCGCCAAGCTTATCGACCACATTTGGCGATATATCGCCAAATTTGGCATAAAAATTAAGTCGCCAAATCCGTCGCCAACTTGGCGCTAGCTGCAATATTTGGCGAGTTTACCATTTAAACCAATGTTAAAGCATGGGGGCCGTGCAATGCAGTGGAAATGATATTACAGGTAAACAGGGTTGAAATCACATTAGATACGACAAATTAAACTGTAAAAATGAACACAAATGAGTAGAAACAATTAGAATAAGGCTAAATTCGTAACATTGCCCCCCTCTCAAGAACTGCACGTCCCGGGCAGTACAACCCTTCATCAGACGTTAACATAATAATAAAGCAATTGATTAAAAACAATTAAATGAATATGCAATAATAAACATGTAATACATAGTACAAAATAAACACCTAATGCATAGTACAAAATAAACACTTACAAAACAATAAACAAAATTATTTACAAGATTATTTACACACTAACTTATTTATACAAGACCATGGTCAAAATAAATTACACGATAATTGACTCACTAAGAATTATGGCGATAATATGGAGCAAGCCTGTCGTAATGAACGACTCTAGGCTTCGAATTCGTTGACTTACGGATCCGGATTATGACGTCGTTTATTATCTTTAAAATTGTATAAGGACCATCCCAATGCGATTGTAGCTTAGGAGAAAGTCCTTTGCGTCGAGTCGGGTTGTAGAACCACACCTTGGCACCTTCCTTGAATTGATGTGCTGTGGCTTTTGTGTCGTACCGAGTCTTCATCTTCTCCGTCCTCAGGTTGATCCGTTCTCGAGCCAAATTGTGTACATCTTCAAAACGTGCCTGGAGATTCTGCACGTACTCCTCAGGCGATGAAGGTGTATCCGGAGGGCGACCAAACAGCAGGTCACAAGGGGAGACGAAGATCTCGGCCAAAAAGCATCTGGGATGGTGAATATCCGGTAGTCTCGTGAACGGCGCTGCGGTACGCTAGCAGAAAAGAGAGGAACTTTCTGGTCCCAGTCTTGTTGGTTCTTGGAGACCATCAGTGAGAGGTTATTCAGGATGGTACGATTAAACCTCTCCACCATGCCATCTGACTGTGGGTGCAAAGGTGTGGTCTTGGTCTTGTCAATTCCGAGTAGTTCACAGACCCCCTTCAATACCGCAGAGACGAAATTTCTTCCCTGATCGGAATGAAGTTGAAGAGGTACCCCATATCTCGATATCCAGTGCTGCACTACAGCCTCCCGCTACGGTGGGGGCTTCCTGATCCCGGAATGGGGTACACTTCGGGCCATTTCGTGAAGTAGTCAATGACAACAAGTAGGTACTTATTACCAGACGCAGTCTTTGGCAGAGGTCCCAGGATATCGAAAGCGATACGTTCGAAGGGTGCTCCAACATTGTAGCGATGCAGCTTCCCTCGGCTACGTATCTTTGGCCCCTTCCGAGCTGAACAGGCATCACAGGACTTGCACCACTGTTCCACGTCAGCTCTCACTTTACCCCAGAAGAATCGCTCTCGAACTCGGTGCAAAGTTTTCATGACGCCGAAATGACCTCCTGTTGGGCTGCCATGCAATTCTTTGAGTACCTCTGGGATACGAGATCGAGGAAGTACTAATTGCCACCTGAATGTCTTTCCATCCTCTGATTCGAATTTTCGGTATAGAACACCATTCCTGAGATGTAGAGAATTCCAGAGGGCCCAATACTGCTTAGTTGTAGGACTATAAGCCGAGATGTCCTGCCAACTTGGTTTATTGCTGGAAGACTCCATAAACCCTATAAGGGGTTTAATATCAGGATCCGCCATCTGGTCTTCTCGAACTTTCTCGTCACTCCAGGGATCGGGTGGCGTCGCTGTTGAAGTTGTTATCTGGCGTATAGCATAGTCATATTTGGTCTCTACTCTGGAACAATGACGACAATTTTCTGGGCATGGTCTTCTTGAAAGAGCATCAGCATTTCCATGCGAGGAGCCTTTTCGATGTCTGATGTCAAAGTAATACTCGTTGAGCCGTTGTATCCATCTGGCTACCTGGCCTTCAGTGTTTCTAAAATTCATTAGCCAGGTTAAAGAGGCATGATCGGTACGTAGAAGAAATTTTTCGCCATAGAGATAGTGATGGAAATGCTCGATGGCTTTCACAATAGCCAGTAGCTCTTTTCGAGTGACACAATAATTTCTTTCCGGTTTCGATAAACACTTACTCCAATAAGCTAAGACTCGTTCCTGGCCATCTATTTCCTGAGATAATACTGCTCCGACAATCTCATTACTGGCATCAGTGTCCAAGATAAATGGTTTGTCCGGTTGTGGATATATTAAGATCGGTGAAGACGTCAAAGCTTCTTTAAGCTGGAGGAAGGAATCTTCACATTCTTTTGTCCACTGAAACTTTTGTTTACTTTCTGTTAGCTTGTGCAAGGGTCTTGCGATGTTAGAGAACCCTTTCACGAACTTTCGGTAATAAGTACATAGTCCCAGGAAGCTTCGCAGCTCACGGAGGTTTTCAGGGCGTTTCCAATTCTTTACGGCGGACACTTTTTCGGGGTCCGTACGAACACCTTCTGCAGAGATGATGTGTCCCAGATAATTGACTTCTTTCTGGAAGAACTTGCATTTCGAAGGGTTTAGCTTCAAGTTAGCGTCGCTTAATTTTGATAACACCTTCCGGATATTTTGAAGATGTTCTTCAAACGTACGCCCTCCTATTATGACGTCATCAGGTAAATAAGGCAAGCTTCAAAAGTCAGACCCTTTAGCACGGTCTCCATCAGCCGCTCGAAAGTAGCTGGCGCATTGCAGAGCCCGAACGGCATGACTTTGAACTGCCATAGTCCTTGGCCGGAAGTGAATGCTGTTTTTCTCTATCTTCGGGATGGATCTCCACTTGCCAGTATCCGCTCTTTAAATCTAAAGTCGAGAACCATTTATGACCGGAAAGGGTATCCAGGGTGTCATCTATCCTTGGAAGAGGGTAGCTGTCCTTCTTGGTGACGTCGTTAAGTTTTCGATAGTCCACGCAAAATCTTGTGGAGCCATCTTTCTTACGAACCAAGACGATTGGAGATGCCCACGGACTCGAAGACGGTTCTATGATGTCATTTTCCTGCATCTCTCGTAGTAGTGTTCCGACCTCTTCCTGTTTAGCAAACGGCAAGCGTCTTGGGTGCTGTTTAATCGGCGGATGGTCTGCTGTATCAATTCTGTGTTGTGTCACTGTAGTATGGCCAATATCGCTACTGTTTCTAGAAAAAACACGTCTTCAAATTCTCGGAACAGTCTTTCTGCGGAGCTTTTCTGTTCGGGGGACAATTCAGCATTTTCTAGAAGGTCGGGAGTCAACTGTTGAGGCGAGTTGGATAGGAGCAAGCTCGAACTTTTGCAGACACACGTTACTGGACTGCAGGTTGCCAACACTTCACCTTTCTGGAACACTCTAGGTTTTTCAGTTACGTTGCAAATTCTTACCGGGATAGTTTTTCTGGAAAGGTCCACTAGCGTCGAAGCTATTAGCAATCCATTCGCTTTATTTTCCGCAGAACCAATTAGGCCAGAGTTGAAACTCACATCGTTACCGATGTATCCAGGTACTATGATTTTAGTCCTTGGGGGAATGGTAATATTCTCGTTAGCGGTTACCTGTCGAATAGATTCTGTCCTGTATTCAATTTTGAATATAGTGACTTCTTCATGTATGGAACGTAATTCGTTCTTGTTGAAGTCTAGAGTGAAACCATGCTCCTTTAGAAAGTCCAGTCCATGAATGAAAGGGTCTGCAATATCTGCGACATACACAGCATGTTGGTAGGTAGTGTCTCCAAACTTGATCTTGACTTTTAATTTTCCGTGAATATCAATCTTTTCCCCGTCACGGTTTGTAGCACCACGCGGGGCGGGTCAGATAAGTTTCTCTTTTAATTTTTGAGCCAGATCGTTCGAATGATAGACACATTGGCTCCTGTATCGATTATCATGTTGCAGGGAAGCTCGTAAACATGTCCCATTATAAAAATTCCATTCTCACCGGTGCTCTTTGTCGAAATTTGACACACTTGAAAGTGGGGCTTTCCAAAATCTGGCAACCTCCGCCCCACGAGATGGCCATTAATTAGTTTTCCGACACCTCCTTCTGGAAGGCGCTTATTAGTTTCAGCGCCTTGGCGTGCCCGGCAGCTTCTCTGCAGATGCCCTTCTCGACCGCAGGTCCAGCATTTAAGGGTCTTCTTCCCGTCTGCTTTCTGGGACATCAAAGACTCAACTCTATTCATGAAGCTTCTCATCTGTCGCTCTAACCGCTCCACACTTGAGTTCGACGTGTCCGATTCGTTGACGGCTCGTATGGGGTGTCTGTCCTTTCGTGTTGCTTGCTGGGCTGCCTCGAATTTCATAGCAAACACTAGGGCCCCCTTTAAGTCCTTGAAATCCGCCATTCGGAGAGCTTTCTGGATTTCCGGATCACGCACTCCGTCGATGAAGTGTTGCAGCGCCAGGACTTCTCTTACTTCAGTCGGACAGTCAGAAAACGCCAAGTGAGAAAGCCTCTCGACGTCCGTCGCCAGTTCTTGGAGCGTTTCGGACACTTTCTGTTGCCGTGACTTCAGCTGGAGTCTACTGTAATCCTTCACACATTTCTCTCCGAAGCGTAACTCCAGAGCATTAACGAGAGCGTCGAAATCCAGCCGCTGTGTTTCCGGCAAAGTTTGTAAAATGTCAGCAGCGTCGGCTCGAAGAGAAGCAGCTAACTGGCAGGCCTTGGTCTGGGAGTCCCACTGGTTTGCATCCGCCACTATGGAGAATTGGGTCTTATACACCTGCCAAGAGGACTTTCCGTCATATGTAGAAAGCTTGATGGAAGGCTTGGAATAAGGAGCTTGAAACTTAAATTCATCCCCTTGACCAGTCATGACTTTCTGCTTCAATTTCTCTAGGTCACTCCTGAACGAGATGGAAACATCTTCTACCTTTTCGAAAATTTTCGCCTCTAGTTTGCTCTCCATATCTTCGAATTTATTTTCAAATTTGTTCTCTATATCCACAAATTTGTTTTCGAATTTATTTTCCACCGACTCGATTCTTCCTTCCATTTCTTCAAATTTCTTGTCCATAGTCGTCAATTTGTCGCCAATGCCCTTCAAATCACTTTTCAACTCTTCCTTGTTCGCGGTCAGTTTGTTATTCAACTCGCCCATATTGGCATTCATGCTGGCGGTCAACTCCGATTTCATTTCGCCCATATTGACATTCATGCTGGCGGTCAAGTCCGATTTCATTTCAGTCAATTTTTCTAGAAGAGTCTGGAACTGGGCCTCCATCGCTCTTGTTGTTGGCATTCAACCCCACCTCTGACACCAATTGCTACGTTTTCGGGGGTTCGAAATGATTGAAGCCGAAGAGCTGGATCCAAAACAATTTTATTCTTGGCCAAAACAGTCCTCCACAAATTGTAGAACAGTTCGAGAAAGTCACGTACAATCGATGAAAATACTGATAACACAGATGTAATACACTAACAAAAGCAATAGTAAACACTCAGCACAAAAATAATAACTCAATAAAAGCAATAACACACGCACTATGCAATCGTCTCTCTCTCAAGCTCAGAGAGGTACCACTTGCATGAAAGCTGAGATCTGACTAACTGACTAGCCAGCCCGGGCCTTTTTATACCTTTCGGTCAGAAACCTCTTGCACTTGCCAGAATAATCGAGAAATAGAAAGGTCTAGCAAAATCCGGAACGTACGAGAAAAGCTCAATACAGTAATACATTCAATACAATAGTGTTACAATACCAAACGATAGGGTTGCCAGACAGGGTTATAAAAAAGCACGAATCTTTTTTTTTTATTTTCATTTTCGAAAAAACTAGACGAATATTTTATATTATGGTTGCCATGGTCGCCAAGCTTATCGACCACATTTGGCGATATATCGCCAAATTTGCTTTTAGGGTTGCACCTTAATCTTTTAGTCGCTACAAAATTAAGTCGCCAAATATGGAAGTGGCGCATATTTGAAAATCCCTTAGCTGCAATATTGGCATATCTTATAATTGTAATTTGTAAAAAAGTTCAAAGATTCCGTTTCACAAGTGAAACTTATAAAAGCGTGTAAATAAAATCACCTGATAAAAGTGAAAATATTTGATCTCATAGGATTTGCATAATATTTTATTTCTAATCGTATTTCTTTAAAGGGGCCTTAACGAAAGATACTTTTTGGACTCATTGAATTTCTATTTTGCATATGAATACGCAATTGAATCCACACACAGAGAGAGAGAGATCAAAAAGTCAAATGACTTGCTGATGGCTTTTCCCCCCTCTTTTTTTCCTGTATGAGTTATTTATTGTTAAAAGATTATTCACATAAAACGTAAAGAATCTTCTGTTTTGAAAAAATAGGTGATACAAAAAAAAACCCCGAGAGCTTATAATTTTTTCTAGATTTTTAAGAAAGGGTTTCCAACGTAAGAGAAAAGAGCCGTTTTCTTTTATGTGATATTTATTTATGATTAAAAGTTACAAAAGAGGGGATATAAGAATTTATATTTTTTTTTTCGTTATAGTAACTGATTACTAAAAAGCACTTATTTAAACATTAAGTTTCCAAGAGTATTAAAAAAGAAAATACACCTAATAAAATCTATGTGGAACAAACTTTGAATTTTGAACTTTAATTCTCTTGACCTCATTTATCTCCGAAGTGTTCTCCTTGAAAAATTATCCAAGGGAGCTCCTACCTATTTCCTCGCTTCAGTTTATTTGAAAAAGGGGCTCTTTTTCAGGTGAAGGCTATCATTTGGTATAGCTGATGCTCTGTTTGTGTGGGAAGTGTTCTTGATGTGATGTTATGCAAGAGTTAAGAAAGCAGAGACTCATCTCAGAGGGCGTCGCCTAACTACAGTCTTCGTTGTTTTGAATCGCGGTCACGTGAGTTGAAAGCCACTCTTCAGTCCCATAACAACCGCAGGACTCGACAGATTCCAACATGCATCAGTTCCTCTACACAGCGGGGTTTTATTGGAATGACACCAGTGGCGTAAGGCCCCTGCAAAGTCAGGTTTGGGGCCACGAGCCTAATCTTACAAAAGGCGTCTTACTTGGCGTCCGTTGGGATTTGGGCCCCTGAAACCCTAGTCCCCCCGCAATGCGGAGGTTACGCCACTGAATGACACGACAGAAAATATGACGGCGACGAGTTCAGACCATTTGGATTCAATCTACACTATTAAAATTCGTAGGTAAACAAACGTATCTATGTATATATCCCAATTTTCTCAAGAATCACAAGACGCAGAAACTAGCAGAAGGTATCAAAATTTCGAGAATGATCCGAGGAATCCGTTTTGACCATTTATATTCCGATATTCCAATTAGTTAAAAAGATGTTAATTAAAAACACAAAAATCTTCCGATATTTTAAAGATTATTTTACCGTTCTAACCGAAGGAAAGCGTCGCATGTTTGATTAAGGCGCTGCTTTTTAATACGGCAGTCCCCAGACTCGAACCTGAAGACGAAAAACGAAACAACAAACGAAATATTTTTTAAAAAAAATGCTTACGTAAAGAAATGTTTAAAACTATCCCAAAATAAATTTAGAAATTACCTTTTTTTTAATTTATGGAATGGTTCGCTATTTTTTTTTTAAATAAAAACCATTCAGGCAGAATTTCTCTCTCTTTGAATATGACACATTCTTAACAATTCAAACTAATTGCACTGTAAATGGTTTTCATTAACTATTTTTGTAACGTTTGAAAGAATAACGGTAGCGTATTCTTGGTTAATTAAAATATGGAATTTATTTACGTCACAACTATTGAAAATTATTTACTAAATGACACATTAAAGTTGTTAAATTTAATTATAGATTGTTAGAGTCCAATATTTTGTGAGAGGAGGATTCGTTGGTTACCGCTCCCGTGCAAGTTCAAAGCATCTCTCCCCTCATCTTCCGGTCGACGGGGCTAGATTCCTCGGGGGTCAAAAAGGGGTTGCGTTGCACCTGCAAGATGCACGTGTGGGTGTCGGATCCACAAAGAAACCGACCCCTCTCGATGTCGATGTTCGGAGAAGCGACGTTACAGCTCTCGCCCTCTCTTATAGAACTTTTCCGTTGAGAAAAGTTTAATGGAATGACGATGAGACAACTGACAGATTACCGACACATACCTTCATCAAGCACCACTATATTTCTGAGTTGCAATTTTAATTACTAAAGAAAACACTGAACTAAATTTGGAATTACTTATTTCTAGTGAGTGAGTGTTCTTGCTAGGGAACTTACACAAATCCATATTACGAAAATGATCAATAGCGCAATGCAAGAAAACATACTATAACATTAAATAAAAATACAAACACTCCTATCACAATGCCTATTATCAATTATACTAACAACATGTTATATCAAATGCTAGTGTAAGACCTTACACACATAAAATATTCTTCGCCACAGTACTTAATAAAAATTATACTAACGACATGTTGATATGATATGCGAAGTGTACAACCTTACACACAAAATATTTTTCACAATATGCCTCTTGCGTAAACTAAATACTCATGTATATTTTAAAACCCTATACACAAAATCAAGCATATTAATACATTTGCTTTTCATGGCTTTATCTTTTGACACGCATCTCCATTCGATATGATATACAGTACTAGTAAATTAATAAAAATAATACAATTATTAACCTTTAACTAAAAAAAAACATTATAAGCAACAATTATTATTCATGAGCAAGAGAACATTGTTAACAAGTCCTAATTATCTATCACCGATCTGCTGAGACTATCTGCATTTTTGTGACTTTTACCCGACCGATGTACAATTCTAAAATTATCTGGTTGCAAAGCCAAAGCCCATCGCATCAATCTAGGGTTAGAACTAACGTTTCTATTCAACCACACCAACGGGTTGTGATCGGTCATAACTAAAAATGAATTTCCATCTAAGTAATAATGTAACCTTTTAATTGCGAAAACAATACTAGCACATTCCTTCTCTGTCGTACAATAACGCTTCTCTACCTCTGAAAATTTCTTACTCAGGTAAAGGATTGGATGCTCCTCACCTTGTTCATTTAATTGAGTTAAAACTGCTCCCATACCTGCGTTTGAAGCGTCCGTTTGAACAATGAATTCTCTTTCAAAATTTGGCGCGTACAAGACGGGCTTATCAATTAGTTTCCCTTTTAGTTCTCGAAATGCGTTTTCACACTCGGTCGTCCACGTAATTTCTCCCTTCTTTGCTCTTCCCTTCAACGCATCCGTCAACGGAGCAGCGATTACCGAGAACAGATTTATATATTTTTGGTAATAACCCGCTATACCTAAGAGAGCACGCATTTGGGTTTTCGTGCGAGGGGTAGGGAACTCTAGAACTGCCTGAACTTTGATCTCGGAAGGGGTGCGAAAACCCTGACCCACAATGTGACCCAAAAATTTGATTTTTTGTTGCGCAAACTTACACTTTGAAGGTTTTATCGTTAACTTAGCTCTCTTTATTCTCTGCAGAACCGTTTCCATATGTTTAATGTGCGACTCCCACGTATCTGAGAAAATTGCGATATCGTCTAGATACGGGACAACGAAATCCTCTAGTCCGTTAAGTAATTCAACCATGAGTTTACTAAAGAAATATGGAGCATTCTTTATAATCCGAAACTCATCCTTAGGGATCTGTATGTACCAAAGCTAGTACAGAAGGCTGCGTATCGCTGTGCAGTTTTACTCAAAGGTATTTGCAATATCCCTTAGATAGGTCAAAGACGGTAATAAATTTAGCCGCCGATACTTTTTCTACGCGTTCTTCGATATTCGGAAGAGGAAAATATTCCGTTCTAATGATCCCGTTTAATTTCCTGTAATCTATACATGGACGAGGTTCTTTCCCAGCTACCTCAACTAAAATCATAGGGGACATGTAATCCGATTCTCCTACCTCAATGATTCCTAATTTTAACATTCGGTTAATTTCGTTTTTTAAGATTTCATTTTGTCGGTGCGACATTCGATAAGGCTTCGTCCTAACTGGTTGATCGCTAACTAACTGGATTTCGTGTTCAACCAGATTAGTTAAACCGGGATTGTTTGAAAAACATTTAGAGTATTTATTTAATAATTCGCGCAGTCGATCCATTTGTTTGTCGTGAAGGTGTTTGTTCAACTCGCTAGCCTGGATTACGTCCTCGAAATCATAAAAGAGATAATTGTTTTCTAAGTATGGGATTTCTAATTCCTGGTCTGCGAGAGAGTTTTTTGTTTCATCATTAATAATTACGTTAACGTGTTCTGGCCTTTTGTAATATGGTTTTAGCATATTTATATGATAGATTTGAGATGTTTCGCGTCTGCCGGGGATTTCGACTAAATAGTTCGTTAACGAAATTTTATTTAAAATTGTCCCAGGACCTATCCACTGCACTGCTAATTTATTTGCTCTGGATGTAGCTAACACTAGGACTAAATCCCCATCCTTAAATTCACGTTTTACTGCGTTTTTATCATACCATGTTTTCCGCTTAACTTGCATTTCCTCCATTTTATTTATAGCTACTTCTTGACATCTTTTAAATCTATTTATTAACTTAAACATATATTCAGTGACGAGATCACCTTCTTCTTCCGGTTCCATCCAATGTTCCATTACTAACGTCTTTGGGGTTCGCAAATTTTTCCCATACACCAACTCTGACGGTGTATACCCTGTACTTTCGTGAGATACAGTTCGTAACGCTAAAAGAATTGACGGAAGATGTTTGTCCCATTCGGAGCCTGCATCTAAACATAAGACTCGTAAGAGTCGTTTCAACGTTCGATGAAATCGCTCAACAGGGTTACTCTGTGGATGATACACCGAACTATGCCTGACAAGTATTCCGAATCTTTCAAAAAACTCGGTAGTCAGAGCACTAGTAAAGAAGTACCCTGGTCACATTGTATTTCACGGGGAAACCCCATCCGACTAAAGATGTTTAACAGCGCATCTGTGACACTAACGGAACTAATATCAGACACCGGAATAGCTTCAGGGAATTTTGATGACATGCAAATGGCCGTGATAAGATATCGATTCCCTTTAGATGTGATCGGGAGAGGCCCACATGCATCAATATTTAGCTTAGTAAAAACCTCCTGAATTACAGGGACCAATTTTAGTGGAGCTTTCTTTTTATCATTGGGCTTCCCAGCCCTCTGACACTGATCGCAAGTTTTTACAAACTGTTCCATATCTCTATAGCAATTCGGCCAGTAAAAATATCGGTTTAATTTGTCTTTGGATTTCGTAATTCCCAGGAGTGCAGATGTTCCCTCATGACACAAGGATTTAATGGGGTCGCGCAACTCTTCCGGCACTACTATTAACTTCACCACGTTACCTAACTTATCTTCACGATTTTTGACCAATAATTCCTTCTCTAGCGAATAAACCTGATTGGTAACCTGCACTTGACTGGCTGCCTGTTCGTATAAGGATTTAATCTCCTCACTATCTTTTTGAGCATTGATTGAATTTTCTCGCGTAACCCTTAGCAGCGCTAATTCCGGAACATATTCCTGGAGTGCAGGTATTAAAATTTCGTCCTCTGCATCCGAAGAAACAATTATAACCTCATCTTCCCCTTTTTTAGCATCACCACTATCTATTCCCCTTGCTTCTCTTCCAATCTCATTTTTTCAGCCCTTTCTAACTTCTCTAATCTCATTTTTTCAGCCCTTTCTAACTCCTCCAATCTTTTTCCGTTTGCAATGATAGTCTCATACAGATTTTTAACAAATTCCTCTTCATAACCTTCACTGTTAGTGATTGCAATTTTTATGCTAGGGACAGTCATATTTAAAGTGGCATTTATTCCTAATTCCTCAGCAAGTTGCAACATGTCTTGCTTTTTCCCTTTACCAAGGAAAGCCATTTTTTAAACAATATCAAATAAATGTCACGCTAAATTTTGCACTATTGTTACTATTCTCTATTAATACAATAACACTGGTCCCATGCATACACAGAAATACACAAAGAAAAACTTAACACTAAAAATAATCAACATCATTCAAGAGACTTAAAACACAATAAATCTTAAGCTAAAATTGCACACAATGCTTGAAATACAATTACAATTCTCTAGAAACAAAATAACACTGTTCCCATGCAAGAAAAAACACTATTTCAAAATTTGTAAAGAACATTTTAACCAAAATTCCTAATACAATATGCAGTTTGCAACTCAAAAATATAACAGTACTCACCCATTTGAAGTACTCAGCTTGCTGTCAGAAGCAAACTCTTCCGTCTGAACAATTGTCCTTTTAACCAATCTTGAATCTTTCACCATTAACAATAAGTGTGGTCAGTTTGACCAGCCTTGAATTCACTCGTGGCACGGCTTCAAAGATGAATTCAATCGCAGCACGGCTTCCGAAAATCGCTATTCCTTCGGACACTGTGGCCGTAAACACTATAGATCAGTTTGATCTTCTTTGAGCAGGACGCTCTTTTTCTCCGAAGCTGAATTCAATCGCAGCACGGCGTCCGAAAATCGCTATTCCTTCGGACACTGTGGCCGTAAACACTATAGATCAGTTTGATCTTCTTTGAGCAGGACGCTCTTTTTCTCCGAAGCTGAATTGAATCGCAGCACGGCTTCCGAAAATCGCTATTCTTTCGGACACTGTGGCCGTAAACACTATAGATCAGTTGATCTTCTTTGAGCAGGACGCTCTCCTTCTCCTAAGCTGAATTCAATTGCAGCACGGCTTCCGAAGATGTCTTTTTCTCCCTGCGTCCGTCCGTAAAAACCCAAAATTTCCTCCTCTCACGGGTCCTGAATGCTAACCTTTTATCCCAAAGCGCTGCCACCAAAACTCTAAGCTGTAACGTTTGAAAGAATAACGGTAGCGTATTCTTGGTTAATTAAAATATGGAATTTATTTACGTCACAACTATTGAAAATTATTTACTAAATGACACATTAAAGTTATTAAATTTAATTATAGATTGTTAGAGTCCAATATTTTGTGAGAGGAGGATTCGTTGGTTACCGCTCCCGTGCAAGTTCAAAGCATCTCTCCCCTCATCTTCCGGTCGACGGGGCTAGATTCCTCGGGGGTCAAAAAGGGGTTGCGTTGCACCTGCAAGATGCCCGTGTGGGTGTCGGATCCACAAAGAAACCGACCCCTCTCGATGTTGATGTTTGGAGAAACGACGTTACATTTTTTATACGTAATCTGTACAAAGATTGATAAAATATCTTAAAAATTACGGTTAAAAAATGTGTTTTTCAACTTTTTTTCTCTTTTGCTATAAATTAAATAATTCTAATTACATTCTTTATTTTTGTTTCGTAGTTTTTGATTACAATCTTTTATTCACATTTATTATGTACTTATGTTTAATGTCTGGATGATTAGCGATTAATTACTTGCAATTAAAATATTCAATTGTAGCTGTGTGATCCGAGGAATCCGTTTTGACCATTTATATTCCGATATTCCAATTAGTTAAAAAGATATTAATTAAAAACCTTAAAGCGCATTTGTTATGCACGTGGCGCCATCTGCGGAGAATCGGAAAAATCATTTATTTCCAGAGGAAAACTCGGAACTTCTTTTTTTTCCCAGAGGTTTTTAAAAATTTTTAAAAATTAATATGATAAAATTTAAATCATTAATAGTTGCATTAAATTGTCAAAACTACAACGATTCATTGGTTTTGTGGTGTGCTTTACCCCAATTTTCTATGTATTGTTGATGGATGACATAGAGAGTAATATAATTTGAAATAATATAACTTTGAAATACATTTTTTATTTACATCACACATCTTTAAGCAACATTTCTTAAACATTAAAAATATTTTACACACATATGTTAAATAATAAACAAAACATAATTAACACTTTAAAGAAATAGCTGCATATTCACTTTAAAAAATATAAAAACTGACAATCTTTAATTTTTTTTACAACAGCAAAGCAAATAGACAAGCTAGGTTGGCATTTGCTAAAATGTATCTAAGACAGCCGATAGAATATTGGGAAAATGTAATTTTTGTTGATGAAAGCAAATATAACATTTTCGGATCGGAAGGCAAGCAAAAAGTTTGGTGGAGATCAAATACAGCAATGCATGTCAAAAAGCTACGGCCTACTGTCAAATATGAAAGGGGTAGCCAAATTGTCTGGGGCTGCATGGGTTTCGGGAAATTACATTTTCTTCAGGGCCGATCCTAGGATATTGGCCACGCTCGTGCAAACACCTAATGTGCCGCCCCCCTCCTACAGAACTTTTCATATTTTGACTAATACTTAACGTTGACATTAAAAACTCATCCACTTATATAAGAATACAAAGTAAAGTACATTAATAAAAACTCAAATAAAATATGAAGTGCAAGACTTCCTTCTTTGACCAGATAATGAATTGGTTATAATATAGTGACAAAATACTTTAACAAAATAATAAGCTTACAAAAATATAACCTTTAAAATAAAAATAAACATTTTATAGTTATAAATGCAAAACAACAGAATTTACCCAAAAATACAATCTAATAAAAATAAATACTAAGGCACAAATCTTATGAAACGAAGAGTATATAAATCACAGTCCTTCTACAAAGACTTAAGAAATAAACTGTTCCTTAAAATCCGGTGTGAAACGCATACTTTTAACTCAAAAATTAGGATCGAAATTTACGGGTGCGCGCTATACGCCGGGCATAAAAATGAGAGCTTTAAAAATACAAAAAGATAAGACTTTCGCATATATCGAAATACTGTTTCTGTGAAAGAAATAACATTCCTTATGAACTTAATTCTGAAAGCACACTATTTTTTACTAAAGCTTGGAATAATACTCGAATAAAGGACTTCAAAACATAAAATCATTGTGCTCATGCACTTCAGGTTTCTTCGTAAAAAAGGGTGTACGTGTTATACGGCGAATATGTGTAGGGGCACGTTATACGCCGGATTTTACGGTAACTATAAAATAACTTTTCTGGCTTTCTGAGAAGCAAATTTGTTAATAGTTTGGTTAAATCAATTTTTTCTGAGATTTCGGATTCAATTGACATTATGGCCAAATCTGAAAGCCTTTCTTAAGTCACTATTTCTCAAGTAATTTTTAATGATTTTTAATTTACTGAAACATCTTTCATCGGAAGCTACAGAAACAGGTTAGGTTAAAAAAATTCTCAATGCTGGAGCGAAATTGGGAAAACAGGGAATAAGATCATTTTTCACTATAATTTCTAATATCTCAGTTGGCTGTTTTTTTACCAGGAAAAATATCTTCGAATGAAGTTATTTCATTCAAGAGCTGTATAACGTCTATACCTTATTTTGGAATTTCTTTTTTATTTTTTCTTATTGTTCCAGCAATAGGTTTTTTTTTTCAATAGTTCATCTGAAAGTGGATAAGATGTGTACCAGATGTCTCCTTTAATGCCACGTTCGTCCCAAATGTTTATGTTTTTATACATATGAAACATTTATTTCCAACTGTCTCCCCCTTCTAAATCTGGATGGATTTCAGTGGAGGAATCATATTTACTGTTACACTTTTCATCATTTGATTCTTCCTCATCATAATCACGAACAGAATTTCTTCATCCGAAAATACATATGTACTATATATATATATCTGTTAAATACTGTATCTATTAAATTACTTAAATATCACATTTCTTCATCATAAATACAATAATATGCCATAGCATAAGGAAGATTTAAAACGTGCTAATGCATTCAGAACTGTAACGGCGATTCACGAGAGAGGCGGTATCCAAAAATATGAATTTAGTATTCGCCTACAAGGTAAGGCCTTTCAAAGGATATAGCCTTAAAGTCAGCTACACGAGAAACTATCCATTTTCCAAAAAAGGCTTAGAAGGAGCATTTAAAAAAGGTAGACGGTGGGTATGACATACCCTGCGCGGGAAGTGCAGGGTTAAAACTGAGAAAGATCTCTGACCTGATCCCCTCTATATCGGCATAGTTAAAAATATTTTTAAAAGTATCTCTACGTTAGGGAAAGTCGAGACCATATTTCTTTTGCAACTTCGATGCTTGCAAAAAGCCTCGGGTTTGCCCGAGGGACGATTTCCGATTACGAGTCATAATTTATTTCTCTGTAGCAGTGTGGAAGGAATTTCTGTGAGTGCTTGAAAATAAAGTTATAAATTTTGAATTAAAAAATATCTAAATTCTTTTTTAATCAGACCTAGATTTTTAAAGTTTTCTATTTATTATTGCCAACTGCAAATTTTTTCCATGAAATATTTAGAAAATTAAAATAAAAATTTTAAGCTTTTTAATTTTTTTTCCGAACTCTCAAAACATTACATTGCATCTTTTTTCAAATTTTCTGACGAATTCTGAAATTTCTGATTTAATACAAACATATTTTGTTTAATTCTTTCATTCTTTATAGAAATCATAGTTTCATTTCTAGAACAAAACACGCGCTTCCAGATTTCAAAATTATTAAAATATCTCCACCAAAAGTTAAGCTTTCAAAAATTCTAAGGTTTTTAAAAAAAAACTAGAAAAATAATCACAATACTCTGAATTTGTAAAGTTTCCTTTTAAAGTTTCTAAATATAATTGAATAAAACATTAATATTATTATTATACTTGTTTGCTTGTTTTTTCAAATATCTTAATACTTTGAGACTAAACAGAACAATAAAACATTTCTAGAATAATTTGAAATTTCTAAGATAACTCAAAACTTTTTGAAAAAGTTCAGAATATCACAAAAGAAATCTAAAAATTTTTTAATTAAATGTATATCTTAATTACATTAAAAATACTCAAGATTATACAACCTTACTACTAGGAATTGCAATATCGGACCAAAAGCTCAACGCCGGTATTCGGTATTTTTTAGATCTTAATACCGGGATACTGGTTTTAATCCCGGTATTAGAAATTTTAGAAAAAGCACGAAAACACTCGCTGGTGTTTCTTTGTTTTACATTTGCCAGTTTTATTAGAGAGTGTAAATATCACAAAAAATAATTTGTAACATAAATTATAGCAGTATATAAAAACACACACAAAAAAATGTAAAGGAACATCTCATTTATTTAAATCACAAAAAAGTGTAAATATCGCTGTTCAGTCTGAGAGAGAGAGAGTTACGAGTACACATTTTTGAAACGCGATCTTAAAAATACAACTCATCAATGGCGCTGTCGTTAAGCCTGGAGCGTAATTTTGTGAAATAATTTCCTCCAAATTTTTTTTTTTTTTCTCTTTAAAATAATCTAAAATCCCTGATGGCTTGAGCTTATAAAGTGTGCTAAAATTTGTATCTTCATCGCACTTTCCTCTTTAACAATTTCGACCCTTGTTTCGTTTTGAAATGTGTATGAGCCCTTGTTTCTATACCTCCTCCCTTCATTTTAATAACATTAGAGCATTTTTTGCATTGTGCCACTATATTCTTTTCATCACATAAATAATGAAACCAAACCGAAGTATTATCAACTGATTTTTTTATGTTCTTTCAAGTTATTCTCATTCATTATTATGGGTTATTATTTATGAGTACGTATATATATAAATAATATGAAAAATATTTTGAACTCTAAAGTATAATATGCATATACAGTGTGAATAACAAACTCACCAATTTAAAAAATATCAAAATATTATGCACTTTCTTCACAATTACGACCTTGTTTTCATAGATATGAATATCAGTCTACGAATCCTGAGCTTGTGCAGTATAGCTCTGAACTGTAACAGGATATTTTTGGCCCGCCTCTTTGTATGATTCACATGTTTTATCATCTCTCTTGACTGTACTATAAACTTTGCATTCACAGTTTAATTAATTTCGTCCGTTAGGGAGACACAAAAATAAAAACGTTATTATTTTGCGATGTTGGTGATCCCTGAGCATATAGTGGAGACAATTTTGCGAAATTTCTACTAAATACCGAAAAAAAGGTATTTAAACTTGTGAATAGCGGTTTTTCAAAATTGTACAAATCGCTCAAAAGACTGGTATTCGGTATCCCGGTATTGCAATCTCTACTTACTACTTATTGAATAATTTTTCACATTTCTGTTTTGTTTGAAATCGCTTATCTACTTTATAAATTGTAATTATCATATTTTTATTTCTGTAATGATTTTACTATCACTTTAATTTAATAGTTTTATACTAGAGGACCAACTAAAAAAATATTGCCTATAATTTTTTCAACATTTATTATTGTTCTGTAAAAATAAACCTTTCATTAAATGCTTTTTATAAGAAATTTCTGCCATAGTTCTGACATTTTTATTGTTGCCCTTTTTAAAGATTTTAAATATTCCTATAGATTGTTAGAGATGAATTTTGATTTACTTATTAGAAGCATACAGAATACTCTACAATATTTTAGAGAAATTATACGATTTTAATGTATTTTTATAATTAATTATACACATAACTAATTATTAGGTTGCATTAAATATTCTTTCAAATTCTCTGGGCAAAAGATCTTAATCAAGAAGGTATCGTGCAAATCAGTCTTAAAATAGCAATAAATTTAAAAAGAAAAAATAATTTGTGCTTTTCAAATTCAATCTTACAAAATAATGGTTCTCTTAGCAGTCTTAGAGTATATTAGAAAAATTATGTGTTTATTTCACATGTTACCTCAATAAATAAAAAAATGTGTGTGTATCTTTAAGTAAACTTAACATACTTTATTTCTTTAAAAATTATTTTCACAATTTGAAGCAATTTAAATTAAATATTTAGAAATTATAGATTGGTTCATTTATTACTAAACAAAATTATCGTAATACACACACATTATGATTACAAACAAAATCATCAAAATAAATATAACTACGTTTTATTTCAATTTCGAGCTATTGTTAGGATCCTTTAAGTATGGCAAATAATTAATTAATGTTCTCAAAGGCTCATTAGTGTTTTGTATTTTAAATGAACTACTACTGTTTTTCATAAGTGACTAAAGAAGTTATTTTTATACGGGAAGCAAATAATATCCTTTCATTTGAATAACAATGCCAATTGAAAATGTTTTAAGATTACGGTACATTCAAGCTACAAAAAAATAAACTTTAATATGTTAATCAACTTGAAAGTATTCTCAAAAACTGATGACAGTTATTTATATTTATTTATGTAAAACGAAAATAGTAGTAGCACAAATGCAAAAAAAAATTTTTTTTTCTCTTTACCTTACTCAATGATTAAAATACCTGGGCATTAAGAGAATTTGAAAGTGAAAATATAGTTACCTTTTTTGTTGTTCCGTTTTCTTTCTTTTCTGTATAAGCGCAGGAAGCAAAAAGAAATTAGTCCGGAAGTCAAATTGACGCAAAATTTCCTCAGTTTTCTTCTAAAAGGAGACTTTTTTTTTCTGAGGGTCATTATGCCCCATTCTTTTCATTCGTCCTTAAGCATGTCATAAATCTTGATGGTGCTTTACATCACTTTTGTCGGATGTGTCGAAATTCTTCCTTAACGCCCCTTCCCCCATGGGACCAGCGTTGAGAACTCAAGAATACTCGTTAAAAAATAATTAGCTATAGACTTGGAGGGTGACAGAAGACTTCTGGCGCTTATGGGCCAGATGTTTCTTGGAAAGAAGAACCTTTGCTGACTGAATGCACATTCGGTCTTTTGGTTGTTACAGAGAGAAAAGAGAATCGGGATAAATAAAATCTAATATTCTCTTTCGTTGGACCACTTCTGAAACAAATTCCAACTGCCAAGCCTTCGTGTAGCTTCTTAGTGCGACGTTTATTACAGTCAATCAACCAACAGACGAAGGGTGTATTTTCATTTACAAGCTAATAACATTCTGAATGTATTTTTCCCATCCCAAGTGTTATCTGTATTTCACTTCGCACGATCTTTTTGTCGAACCGCTTTGAATAAGAAGTTTTTCCTGCTTTCTGACCCCATACCACTTATTTTTTTTTTTTTCTCATTATTTTGATTAATTTTATTAGCTTTTAAACTTTTTTATTGTGGGCCCTGAGATTCAAAATTCACACAGAAAATTTATATCGTTTGAAGGCAGTGACATTCTTTTTTATAAACGTAGAAAGGAACTCTTAATATGATCATTAATAACATTTTACGACTTTTTCCTTACACACGTCTGGGGCTCCTGTAGCAAGGGGGCCCCGTATCATTGATACTGGCCCCCTGATAAGGCAGTCTACACCTCTGATGAGAAGGAATGTTCCTCAGAATTTGAAATCCATTCTTATTTTTCTCGAATTATGTTATGCTATCGGGTCTTATTTTGATTTTTCAATAACTATTTAAAATTCAACATATTTATTCAAATTATCATTAATTTTATTTTGAGATATTCTCAAAAAAACTTTGCTTGATCAATATAATTATAGGTGGTCTGTGGCCGCCCGCGTGCGGCGCACGCGCTGCACACCTGCTAGGATCGGCCCTTATTTTATTGATGGTATAATGAATAAATATGTCTATCTTGACATTCTCAAGCGAAATTTAAAGCAAAGTGGAAGCAAGCTGGGAATCTCAGAATATTGTAAATGGTACCAAGATAATGCCCCGTGACATACTGTAGATATTTACAAGTAATGGGTCCTCTACCACTGTCCTAGAGTTATTAAAACTCCGGCACAAAGTCCAGACCTTAACCCCATTGAACATGTGTTAGATTATTTGCAGCAAAAACTATATGAGCACCAAACTTTTAACAAGCAGGATTTGAGAAAATTGGTGGAAGAGTGGACCAAAATCAATAGATCGTTTTGCAAAAAATTGACCAATCCATGCTAAATAGAATTCGAGAGGTCATAAAAGGCAAGGAAGGCCCAAGAAGATATTAATTTCTAAGTTTGAATTTTTTTTTTTCTTAATTTATTGGGAAGTGTCCAAATACTTTTTTGAGCCCGTTTTTTAACTCGATTTTTTTTATTTTCAATTTTAACCATAATTGCATTAATGTATGTGAGTTTTGTTGAAATTATTATTATTTGTATTTAACAAAATAACGTTTCCTTCTTTTTTTTGGTTTTATTTGTATATTAAGTAAAATATTACGATAAAAATCTGTGAACTGGTAGTGTGTCCGAATACTTTTTTGACTGACTGTATGATACGAGCGGTGAACATTGGCATTATCAAAATAGCATATAGGTTCATGATTCTGGTTCGTTTATCTAAACAGTAAACAAATATCCGTACCAGACTGATACATTTTTTCTTATAAAATCATCTAGTTCATTCAACTGAATTAAATTTTACTTCTACAAGTGGTTTCATGCGAAAGTGAAGCAGAAAAGTCCTAGTGAACATCAAAGCAGGAAATCGAGAAGTAATGTACATGTAATGATGTTAAATTAGAAAATATCAGTAAGTTGGTTACAGTAACAAATTAACTGAAATTATATCGAACCGAAATAAACCGATATTTTTCCGGTTTTTGGTTCAGTTCCGGTTTGAAGCCCTGCTTGATCTCTGAAGAGTTCTTAATCCTTTATCTTGAATTTGGGAGTTAAATTCAAATGAATCTGCGCTCTACGTTAAAACGAAATGGCGGGAGCCTAAAGTGTTTTCCACGCGAGAACCTGCTTCACATCGGGCATTTGTCTAGTGGCGAGGTTTTGTGCAATTTCAAATAGGTTGATGTTAATAGGAGCACCCTGTCCCCAGACTGGGCAGGTATCTGTAACCACTGGTCTGAGAATTATATATGCGTCTTATTTTCAATTGATAATACTGAGTTCTGAGCAATTAGAGACTTTGCGCAGCTCCTCGAAACTTGTTTGTGTGTCTGAAAAAGTGAGGTTTTTACCTAAAATTACACCAAGGTTTTTTGTGTTTTGGGATCGAGTAATTATTGATGTGAACTGGTGGAGGTTTTTTGGTTCTGTAGGGGGAGAAGAAGACGGCTTCCGTTTTTGTGACATTCCATTTGGAAATCCATTCTTCAGCAATGTCACCTTTTTCAGCATTTCCTGCCGGTCGAAAAAGTGGAACAAATGTTGTAGATCTCAAAAATAGGACGCATTTGTCATATCAGACATAGAACACGTTTTCTTCATTCCGTTGACGGAATTTTCATTATCTACCATTTCTTTTCCAGCAACACAAGTTTGCTTTTTGAAGTGAAAATTTATGGGGCTCGTGAGAGTGAATGGGAAAATTGCCCAGTTTTGCGTAACAGTGTAAAAGCGAACGGAAGTAGTCCCCCCCCGAATCGTCGCTATGGTAAGGAGAGAGCCAGAGGAGGAAAAGGGGGGAGCGGAGACACCGCGGGACTTGTGTCATATCGGTGAGAAAGTTTGATAATTGCCCACGTCTCGGACTGGTCAACTTGCCCACCTTCCGATTAGGGGTCCTTTTCCCCAGACCCGGGAGCATTATCAGCGGTCGTATCAGTTGCAGTGGGAGCATTACGGTGTAGACAAAATAGGCAGCAAAAACGTGCCTTTTTGAAATTTTCTTTAGATTGTTGGTTAATTTATTTCTTTAATTTTCATTTGCGTTGAATTATTATTAACTAGCTGGTATACCCGTTCTTCGCACGGGTGAACTGAAAAATTAAACAACACAGATTGAAGGATAAAGAAGTTTATAATGAGTTAATTTTACGTGAATTGCAAATTAAACAAAAAAAGCTTTTTTTGCGTAGCTCAGCAAAACAAAAACAAAAAAAGAGAGAAATAAAACACCTTTGTTAAATTTTAAGTATGTAGATCTAATAGCTGATAAAAAAAGATATTTTTTTTATTTATAACTCCCCTAACACTCTTGAGGGTCGATTTTTCAAAATACACTGCTGGACAATTGCTAAGGACGGATCACAAATTGCTATGTAGCATAACATTAAGCGAGACATGAGGCGTAGTAGGATAAAATATAATTACCACACTGTTCAGACATTAGAATAAAGTATATTTATTGTTCTGGAAAGTACAAAAGCTGTGAAACATCTGAAAGAAAAAAAATGTTCATTTGATCTGCGTACGGAGAAATGGAACAATGCATCTAAAAGTCAGCAGGCACCTTAAAGAAAGGCATCAGTACGGGATATGTCCACCGTGGAGTGGGATGCAACATTCCACACGTCGTACCATACTTTGCACAACATTATCCAGCAGCTGTTGAGGCAATTTATCCCATTCCTCTGTGAGTGCACGGATGAGAGTGTTCTTGTTTGTCGGAGGATAGTTTCGACCAGCAACTTGCCTCCCCAAAGCATCCCACACATTTTCAATGGGGTTTAGATCTGGAGAACGCGCTGGCCATACGAGACGTTGAATACCCTCGCTGTCTGGACAATCCTGAACAGCGAGTGTTCGATGACATGTTGCGTTGTCGTCCATAAAAACAAATTTATCACCGACAGCACCACGGAAAAGCCGAACATGAGGAAGTAGAACTTCATCAATGTATCGTTGGCCCGTCATAGTCCCATTCGCAACCACATGTAGGCGCGTGCGGCCATTGATCATGATGCCGGCCCACACCATGATACTGCATGTCGGATATCGGTCCTTTTCCTGGATATTTTCTGGACGATAAGCAGTACCACTCTCGCGCCAGATCAGTTGGCGTCTACAATCCGATGACAGACTGAACCTACTCTCATCTGAGAATAGTACGCATGCCCAGTCCTGTTCAGTCCAATTGTGATGCTCACGACACCATTGCAAACGGGCAGTACGGTGCTGTCTGGTCAATGGGACACACACAACAGGTCTGCGTGCGTATAGTCTTCCACCCCTCAAACGTCTGGCAACAGTTTTTCGGGAGATCTGCTTTCCTGAGGCAGCAAGAAACTGATTTGCCACCTGCTGAGCTGTGGTGTGCCTGTTCCTTTTTGCTGATAGGACGATATATCTGTCTTCTGCAGGCGTCGCACTTCTAACACGACCTCCCCCTTGCCGTCTACTACATATTCCAGTAGTTTTAAATGACTTCCACAGCCGTGAAACAACGCTGTGAGCGATGTCGAACTCCCTGGCAACATCTGTTATTTTTCGCCCTTCTTCGATCTTTCCAATAATTCGGCCACGCATAAAATCATGTATGTGATGTCGGGAAGACATGCCAAAAAGTTTAAGTTCGTCTATTAAATCTTTCCTGTAAAACTTTGACTTGAAACAACAACTGTCCACACGCGTCAAAACCTTTAAAGCTGTTATGAACGCTATCACGTGATGAACAGACGTGGAAAAAAAATTTGTATACTCATACTTCTTCTTACTAATATCCCGCAGTTATTCTAATTTTCCACATTTTGCTTCCTTTCATTTTGTGGTTGCTATGGATGATAGTGTTATCCGTCCTTAGCAATTGTCCAGCAGTGTACCATCCTAAGCTGATCTCTGCTCAGCAAAAGAAACACATTGTTAAAAGTTTTGTGTAATGAACGCTTAAAATAGTGTAAATAATTTTTATCTGAAAGTTTAATACATTAATATTACTTTCTGTAGTATTTATTTTATGTTAAAATTGTAATATTCGCAAGCAACGCCGTTTATTAAATTATAATGACGATTCAATAAAAAACATAGCGAAATGTTAACGATAGAGTAAAGTTGGCAAATGCCTAGCTACTTTCATAACTCGAGCTTTATTAGAGCTTTGTAAGACCCGCCGTGTAGGGGCGCGATGCACGTTAATACTTTATCTACCGCATTATGATTTACTGCAGTTTTTTTCATGCAATATTTGTTTGGATCATTACATTGAAAATTAAGGAATATACATAAACAAAATACTCCACTTAGGGAAATTTAATCCGTTAGAGCTAATAAATTGAAGATATTCTACTGTAAAATTAATTATACACACCGTTCATTTAAAATAAATATTCAAATCGTTTTCTAAGGTCCCCCCAAAGCCCTTGATTTTTTTTCCCGATTGATTATAATTTTAAATATATAATACGTAAAATTTAATTAAATATTTGTTTTTAATAATTAATACTTATTATTTATTCAATTAGTTTTTAACTGTTTTTTGTTCCCCAAAATCAAAAGGAGCATGATACAAGAATGGTGGACTTTCAACCCTGGAACCCCCTCCCCCCCCTTGGAAAACTTCTGTGTGCGCTTGCGCTACTGGGGTTGATAATCCTTTCGGTCACGGGTGTTCGATTTGTGATAGATAATGGTTTAGAGATGATTTGAGAACGCCTGTTGCTGAGAAGAAAAATGTTTTACTGGAAATTAATTTAGAAGACATTAAAGAATATTACAATTGCCGACAAAGTTTAAGTAGGAAAAGTATACCAAATTTATCAAAATATAATAGTTTTGTATACCCAGAAATTCCAGCATATCTTCCTACTTTGAATTTGGTATCAGAAAGACTTAATTCGCCACTAATACTTTTCATGCAAATTAGGTGATTGGGACATGTACACTGTCAGTTTGGAATATTAGAGCAAATAATCAATGTTCCAACGTCGCCAAAGAAGTTTCACTTCTAACACGTGGTATTCCACGCACCATTTTTTAAGTGACTAATAGTGTTTTGCTAAATGAAAGTAGAGTTAAAATATCCCGCAATAACTATTTTATGATTGATCTAACAAAGAACGTCTGTGAAATGATGAGGCTGACCAATGAAATTCAAACAAGTTCTCTTGAGCAACACGAGAGCTGTTGGCGGCGTTTATTTGGAACCATGACATTTGAGCTGGTCTCCACACTACGCCATGGAAGGATTTAACGTGCATTCGCCTTTTTACACGCCGGCCGCGAGTCTGGCCACCGCAGTTTCTCTTCTTAGCCGCGGTATGTTATTTACACACTACCAACTATTTGAATTCCGACTGTTATTCAAAATGCCGGGATACTATGAAAATAAGTAAATCTATGTCGATAACTGAGTTAAAAAACAAACCCAAACTACTATCATACGTGTCATGAAATTTCCAGGAGTCCAGTAAGAATTCGTTCCTTTGGTGCATTTAGAAAAATGCGAATTTATTGCAGAAAAACAAAATTTCTGGAAGAGTACGACTATAAATTTTGTTTTTCTTCAAAATAAATTTTTTTGTTTTTGTTTCAGTTTCAACTGCTTACCAAACTTTTTTTTTTTTTTTTTTTAAAAGCTGTATTATATATATATATATATCCAAAAGTTTGAATTTTTTTTTCCTTCTTTCTGAAGTTAGATTAAATATTCTATAACATAACTCGATTACCTGGGGTGTTGCAAGGAGCTCCGCATACTTTTTGAGGCTGAGTAAGGTCCCGTGATTGATTTCGTTCAGTTTCTGCGCAGAATTGAATGTCCCCAATCCCATCAGTCCCTCCGAGCGCGCCCCAATTTCGCCCACGCCCTCTCGTGGAGTGTGTCAAGGCTTTCCACTCGTTCCCCGAAGGTCAGCTCAGGTCATACGCACGTGAAGGGTCGACATCTTTGAAATGTGAGCGCTTAGTGACTCCTAATATTCTTAATTTCGTCGGGAGTTTTTAAGAGACACGTGAGCACGCGCTGCGTCCGTCGATGGCCTTGAGCCAAAACATTGCTGTAGCGTAATGCTCCGACTTATTATCGGGTAAAAAGCACAAATCCCTTATTTATGTTAGAATCAAGACAATCTTCAATGTTTGCTTCGGAGTAATCCATCCATATCCTATTGTTTCATTTCTATTCTTTCCACACCCCCATTTGTACCTATTTCATATATTTATATGGTGCTGTATCTTTTTTTTTATTGCGAACATTTATAACCACACGGAGGCTTCCATAGAAGTAAGCGTGGATTGTAACACAAACGTCCCTGTCTTACCAGGGATTCGAATCCAGACCCTACGGCACCGCAGTCACTCGACTGGATGGGCGTTTACTTTATACAGATGGCAGTGGCGTAACGTACAACCCTGCATCGAGGGGATCCAAGTTTCTAAGGGCCCCAAACCTGACTTTGTAGGGGGGAGGGGTCCCTAATGTTCTCCGTTACGCCACTGATAGAATGAAAATACCAATAATTATGGAATGATCTTCAATAGATCCGAAATATCGATACAAGTTTTATTCCCTGAAAACAAATACTATGAAATGTTAAACATTTTTATGAAAACACTTTATACTGCGGGATCATGTTTCGCGTTCCTCGCATTAAACCGTGGCCGGGAGACGCTATCACAAAAGTTATTACGCCTTAATAAAGCGTTAAAAAAAAGAAAGAAATGTCGTCAGTTTTTGGGTGGAGTCTCTCCTTCAGATGCATCTTTTTATACAAACGTGTTTCTGAACATCCCACTCGCCAGCAGAAGGGGATGAGTCATTTTCAGTCTGTTGTTGGGAGGGGGAAAACAATTAGGTGGGGGTAGTAAGACATCGGGCTATTAGGGTTCCGCGGAAACAATGGATGGCCAGTGAAAAGGTTTCTTCTCAATTTTTGTTCTCCTAGGGCAGGACTAATGGTGCATCCAAGATTGAGAAATCCGTGTTGGGTGTCAGTCTAATTAAAAAACAAGTTTGTGTTTTTTGAAGGAAAAGGCTGCGACTATTTTACAGCGTTATAGTAATTAAATGCTTTTATTGATACCCCGGAAAGTGATTTTAAAAATATTTCATAAAAAACTGGATATTCACAAAATATGTAATCTCGACACGAAGGCAACGAATGTCGTCATTTTGAACGATGACCTCAGTGACGAGGATGTTACCTCCACACTTTTCCAACTTCCAGACAAGCCAACTTGAGGAATTTGAACCTGGAGGATTTTCCGTAATTCCAGGACTCGACCGGCCGTGGTAGTGTAATGGTCAGGGTCACAAACTCTTGGTACGAGTGTCATGGGTTCGAATCCTTGTGCCACTGAAAACCCGCTGTGTAGAGGGGGCACGTGAAATCTGTCGATGTCCATTGACCTCCCGATTGGGTGGTTATGAGAGAGAGGGACCTGCTGAAGTGTCGTCTTCTTCACTTGATCCAGGCTCCAAATGAGGTTGCTTCAGAGGAACTCTTTTTCCGATGTGACTTTTTCTACCAGTCTATTGGTCACGTGTATCGGGGACGAATTCCCGAACCCTGGTGCCACCAAATACTTGTCGTTCGAATGCACTCACCCTCTTCATGAAATGCAGTTTGGCTTCTCGAAGCAAAGAGTCTTTGACAGTTTACCAGAATGCGATCGCTGTATTATTCCTCTCTGGGCGACATTCATTCATTATTGATAAAGTGTTTCTCTTTTTTTTTACTGTGCTCCTCTGAGCCTTGATGTCCATATATAGGTGTGCACACATACGCAGTGAAATACGTTTAACGCGAAAACACATGAGACAAAACATCGGTTAACACGAAATAATACAACGGGCCCGACTAACTTTCATGCATATTTTTTCTTTTAACCCTAACTTCTCAGAATGGACAAAATAAGGAAAACACCAGGGATTTAAGAGGAGTATAGAATGAAACTGAAATGGTTTCACATTATTTTTTTGTATTATTGGACTGTATCATCGGAAGAATTCGATCGAGACTAACTGTCCATAAGCCCTCTGAATCCTAAGTTAGGAATTCAAGCGAATGAATCATCGGCTCCCATGTCATTCTCGTTACGTGATCATGGTTCATCATCTGAGTGAGAGAGTGAATATTAACGTCGCACTGTTCAACTACACGAGGGCTTTTGGCGATGGGCCTCGTCATTTTGAACCATGGTCAAGTGACGAGGACGACACCCCCACTCTCCAAACTACCACACTACACGAACGGGAGTACGTTTGAGCTCTCGACAGATTTAACGTGCATCCCTCCCCTACACAGCGTGTCTTTAGTGCCACTGCACTCTAACTCGTGACACGCCAGCCCAGAGGTGGATTAAGTGGGTGGTGGCTGCCAGAGGCCCCAAGCTTAAAATATTCCATTTACTCGAAGGAATCTTTTCTTAAAGACTAAGGTGCGCAAATATCTTTGAAAACACATTTAGTCGGTTATGATATCAATTCAGAGACTTGGAGGCCTCTGAAACAAGGTGGCGTTTGTTCTTCTCTTGAAATACCTCTCAGAGATTGGCAGATCCTTTAAAATAAACTACTTTTGATTCCCCTCCTTGAAGTGCTTCGGGTATTACCGAATGCGGTGTGTTTGGAACACACCGCACAGAACTCTTCTTAGAAGGAAAGGATTTATATTCTAAAAAACACGATCACGCGAAAGCGTCGATATGAAATCTCTATCTGTGCTAAAAATTAAATTTGTAGGTCTAAGGGGAAGGTTGATCAGCACCCCTACCTTGTGTACACCATTGGTGTGCCTAATGAAAACTTTTAATTTTTTGTTCAATCATCGAGAAAGCTCGATAGCACAGTGGTTGTGAAAATCAACTTTTAAGTGCCTAACACGGCAAGAAATGAAAGCATTCTATTGGAGAGCAGCAGCAGCGTGTTTTCTTGAAAAATAAGATCGCGAAAAATTTTCTAACTGCATATGACACTGGCGCGTATGCTTTTTGGTTTGTGAAAATCTTGTTTTTCCATGGGATGCAAGTAATGTGTCCGCATGCAGCATGGAAGTAATGAATTATTTACCTAAAAGGATAATAGAAACGGACACGAACCCCATCAAACAGAAAGGAACATTTTTTCCCTACAGGTAGATTTGAAATGACGTGGCAGTAAAGGTCCTGAACTCGTGGCCGGAGAGTCCTGGTGCCACTGAAGCCCCGCGTGTCACTGTCGAGGTGGGTGAGGCATAGAAATTCGGAGAGGGTGCCTTTTCTTTTGACCGAGGTTCAAACTCACGAGGCTACACTGCGACGTTTATGAAACTTACTGAAATAGAACTAAAACCGTCTCTTCAGAAGGGAGACTTTTTAAATGCGTGGAATCGAAACTGTTTACACATAGCATTTTTGTATTTTTTTAATTCTCTTTTTGATGCAACTGTATTCAAATTACTTTGCGAAATTAAATGTCTCTGCGAGAGAATCTAAGCAACGGGAAGAATGCCAAAAGCATCAACATATCCAATAATCATTCAGTTATGATAAGTTTTTTATATGTACAGTTGAACCTCTATGTTTCGACTTTTTCTATAGAGCGAACTTTTTCCTGGAACCTTGAACATTTCACGATTTTCTTCGTAAAATAACCTCTCTATAGCGAAGGGAATTTTCTATATAACAAACATTTTCTTTTGTTCTCCCTTTTTTTTAAAGTATTTCTGAAAAAATTTTAAGTTATTCTCTCTTTAACACATTTTATGGGGGTCATAAATCTTGAACTGGTTTTATTAGATCCTAACTCGCTGAGAGCAATAGAGTTCTGGACGTGTCATCCAAGAATTGCAACTTTTAACTCCCATAGCCCAGTTTACTAGAAACATCTTCGATATCCTCTTTCACCCTTAGTGAAGTTGTTCCGTGTCCCCGTGTTCTAATTATAAATTAATGTATGTTTAATATTACTTGTATGCTTTAAATTGTAAAATGTCCTTAAAATTACTTAATTTTAGTATAAAATTCTTTTCTTTATATTGAAAATACAGTCAATTCTTTGATATCCTTTTTCTTGTTTTCCTTTCTGTTTTTCTTTCTTTCTTTCTTTTTTGATAGGTAAGATACATAAAATAAACATATATTAATTTTAAAAAAGTTTTGAATAATTACGTATTTAATATATAGTGTTTATGAATTTAAAATTTGTTTTATGTGGTTTATCTACACTATTAAAATCCGAAGGTAAACCAAACATATCTATGTAGGTAGGAATGACGCCCAATGATCTAAAGAACCACAAGACACAGAAACTAGCAAAAGGTATCAAAATTTCGGGAATGATCCGAGGAATCCGTTTTGACCATTTATATTCCGATATTCCAATTAGTTAAAAAGATATTAATAAAAAACCTTAAAACGCATTTATTATGCACGTGGCGCCATCTGCAGAGAATCGGAAAGATCATTTATTTCCAGCGGAAAATTCCGAACTTCTTTTTTTCAGAGGTTTTAAGAATATTTAAAAATTAATATAATAAAATTATATATATATATAGCTTAAAATTTCTTTCGCGTTAATGAAACAAATATTTTACACTAAAAAAAAGTTCATGTTTTTCTTTTTCTTCCGCGTGTAGAACAATATTATACGTAATCTGTACAAAGATTGATAAAATATCTTAAAAATTACGGTTAAAAAAATGTGTTTTTCAAATTTTTTCTCTTTTGCGATAATTATGTAAACATTACTTTTTTAAAAGTTTTTTGTTTAAAAATTACCGTTGTTTTCAATCCATATATGAAGTTTGAAAGCATTAACTTAAAAATGAAGGCCGAAAAAAAAATCTTTTACTTTAACGAATAATGAAGTGGCGTATTGAGAAAAAAATCTACCTTTATTTTAAAGCTCAATTCAATGCTCTTCCCCGGTGTAAGTGTAGCTCAGCTGTTTAAAGAGCTGCTTTATAGAACGGTACTTCCCAGGTTTGAATCTGAAGAGGAAGAGACTTTCCATTTCGCATCACGCCACTTTTTTTTTAAAAAAAAAATTGTGTTTTTCGTTTTCTTCCCTTTTTGCGAGTAATATTTAAGCATTATTTCTGTTACATTTTTTGAAGGTTAAAATTAAAATGAAATACACCAAAATATTTTTATCAGATCGTTTTTTTTTTTGTTTTTTTCAGTACATGTATATATATACACTCTGTCGCAAAAAAATATATGCACCCAGAAGAAATCAAGCTACAATCACGAAACTCGGCAAGAATGTAGTCTGGTAAGAGATATGCAAATGATTAAAATTTCGAAGAAAATGAGACAAGGCTAAGTGTGCTATGCGCATATTAGTTGCGCAACTGGGAGAGTTTAAAAGCATGAGTACGAGCGCCGTACGGCTATCCAAACGAATCTGATGACTTTGATAGACGATATTGAGACTTAGGATGCCTCTAAGACGTAACCGGCGGCAGTACGAGCAGCTGACGGACTTTGATAGGGGCCGTATAATAGGCCTCAGAGAAGCAGGTTGGTCGAATAGACGTATCGGCCGCCACCTCGGTCGGAGCGATATGGTAGTTGCTCGGTGTTGGCAACAGTGGATCACAGAAGGTAGAGTGTACCGTCGCGGAGGGTCAGGACGTCCCAGGAACACAAATGATCGCGAGGATCGTGCAATCAGAAGAGTGGCCACTTCGGCACCAACAACGTCGCTAGCATCGATTCAACGCCACTTACCTACTTCCAGACATCCAGTGCCATCAAGAGAAACCATAAGGAGACGACTGACCGAAGTTGGCTTGAGGAGCCGACGTCCGCTAAGACGCTTACCACTGACCCCACATCATAGGCAGTGTCGACTGGATTTTGCCGACCTCGGGCAACTTGGAGTGTGACAGACTGGAGACGTGTCATCTTCAGTGATGAATCCCGATTCAGTCTCAGTGCTGATGACCACCGCACACGTGTCTGGAGGCGCACCGGCCAGCGGTCCGATCCGGCATTTATTGTCGAGCGGCATACAGCAATTTCACAAGGTGTGATAGTGTGGGGAGCAATTTCTTGGGACACGATCATCTTTAGTGGTCCTTCAAGGCACTTTTTCGCAGATACGTGGACGATATTTTAACGCCGATTGTGCTACCCATGCTATCAAGTCGCCCAGGTGCCATTTATCAACAGGATAATGCTCGTCCACATACTGCGCGACTCTCCCAACAATGTCTTCAAGGATATGACGTCCTACCATGGCCTGCCAGGTCACCAGATCTTTCGCCAATAGAGCATGTCTGGGACGCGCTGGGAAGGCAACTGCAGCCGTCCCGAGATACAGGAGAATTAACTGCGCAGATGCAAAGACTATGGCAGGATCTTCCACAGGGGGTCATAAGTGATCTAATTGAATCGATGCCACGCCGAATTTCGGCTTGTATAGCTGCCAGAGGTGGTTTTACTACTTACTGATTTTTAACCTTTTGCAAGCTGTAACCGCTTAATAAAATGATATTTTGTTCTGAATTTTTAATCATTTGTTTATTTTCATATACACTACATGCATACCAAATTTCGTGAATGTAGCTCAATTCCTTCTGGGTGCATATATTTTTTTGCGACAGAGTGTATATATATATATAAGCCTTCCCCCATATTGTTTTTTTTTCTAACTTATATTTATATGTTTAATCAAACGTTGAAAAAAAAGCAATCATTTCAATAGCTATCTGTTAATTTTTCTTTCATTTATTACTTATAGAATTTTGATTTTAATAAATATATATGTCTTTTTAAAAGGATTATTTTTATTATTTCACTGCGAAATTAATTCTTTGTTAATTAAAAAGTGCATAATCTATTTAAGAAAAGAAGTGGAATGGAACAAATTTCGAAAAAGGGAAATTTTTTTGACATAATTTTAGAAAACACTCACATTGTGCGCGTACAAACACATACACAGAAATGCTGGTGTCACGAGGAAATAAGAAAGCCCGAGCAACGCTGGGCTAAGCGGTGGAGGGGGGAAGTCATTTTGAAAATGAGTATTAGAAGTTCTGATTTTGTGAAAGAAAGGGAAAATTTATAAAAGCAGAGATAGCCCGTGCAACGCCGGGCCATGCAGCTAGTAAAGTACACTGGCCTCAAAAAGTTAAGGTACAACCGGGTTTTTGTGTCTAATTTGCAAATGAATGAATGTAGAAACAAAAAATTTGGAGGATATGTGCATTAAATAGTTTTTTATTGAATGCGTCATAGAAATTTGTATAAGTGTATTGCAAAAACGATTTATAACAAAAAAAGCAATCTCTGCGGAAAAGTCCATTCTTGGAGAAAACAGCACATCACAGTGTTATGTGGTAAAATGGCATAAAAACAATACAAAAATGGGTTCTAATAAGGAATGTGTCCACCCCTAACTTGAATGCATTGGCGGCATCGATTTCCCATGCTGTTTATTAAGTTGTCGGACACCGGAATAGAAAGCGAAGACCAGACACAGAGTAAGCCTTGTTTCAGCTCATGTAACGACCTTGGAGGAGGATTTAAAGCAGCAACCTCTCTGCCAAGATAGTCCCAAAGATGTTCTATCGGATTCAGGTCTGGAGATCGAGCTGGCCATTCCATTCGTTCCAAACCATGATCCTCCAGATACTCCTCAACAATCCGAGCTCGGTGAGGTCGTGCATTATCATCCATCAGAATGAAGTCGATACCAATAGCAGCAGCATATGGGCGGACATATGGATCAAGGGTCTCATCCCGATATCTAAGACCAGTTACGGTTCCTCCATGGAACACATGCAGGTCAGTGTGGCCACCGAGCGAGATCCCTGCCCAAACCAGGATTCCACCACCTCTATAACTGTGTCTTTCAACAGTGTTGGATTGATGGTATCTAGTGCGCTGTTCCCTCCAGATCAGTAGACGCCCTGAATCACTCTCCATTGTAAATCTGGACTCGTCTGTGAACAGCACAGAAGCCCATTGTTGCTGCGTCCAAGAAACATGTTCTCTTACCCAGCATAAGCGGTTCCTTCGCTGTCGTCCGTTGAGGGGAACGCACACAACTGGTCTTCTTGTATACAGACCTGCATTGTGAAGACGATTTCGCACCGTAGTAGCGGAGATTCTTCTTCCTGATGCTTGAAAGTGGTCTGCAACGAGCTGCGGCACAGTAGTGGTTCTTCTCCTTCGTGCCGAAAGAGCTAGAAAACGGTCTTCTGCAGGTGTTGTAGCTCGTGGTCGGCCTGGAACAGGTCTTCTGGACACAGAATCTTCGGATTGGTATTGATCCCAAAGTCGCTGAACAACACTACGAGACACATTGAGACGTCTAGCAGCATCAGCCTGCGACAATCCCATTTCCATTCATCCAACTGCCCGCCACCTTAACGAATTGGGTAAACGACGTCTCTGAGACATTTTCTAAACTCTATTGACTATTGTCACCGAAACTGCCAACTGTTGAAAATCAACACAACTTACACACAAAAGTACGAAAGCTTGATATTTGCATATTTTTCTCTCACTCATAAATATACGTTCTTTTCTATAAAATAAAAGTTGTAGCAATCGTTTTTGCATTAATGTTTTTAAAGTTCGTTATTATCATTCATGTAAACTATGCATTTTATTGTTACTGCCATTTTTTTTATGGTGAGCTTCGAAAAACATGTTGTACCTTAACTTTTTGAAGCCAGTGTATATTAAAAGATGAGGCTCTATATAACGAACTTTTTTCCGGGATTTACCGACTTCGTTGTAATGAGGTCCGACTGTATATATAAAGATAGTGATTCTTAAAAAAAAACTTATTTGTGTATATGTTAAATGTATTTTTGTTGAAATTTTTCCCCTCTTTTGTTCACACAAAATTTCACTCTTTTACATATTTTTAAATTAAAACGAATATTATACCTTTCTGTTTATTTTATGGGTGTTATTCAGTAGCGCACACAGGAATTTTTCAGGGGGGTCGAAAGTTCACCATTCTTGTATCATGCTCCTTTTGATTTTGTCTATTTTCGGGAACAAAACACAGTAAAAAACTAATTATTGAATAAATAATTAACACTCATTAATAAAATTAATCATTAATAGCAAATACTTAATTAAATTTTACGTACTATATACTTAGAATAATAATCAATCGGAAAAAATATCAAGAGCTTTGGGGGAGTCCGGACCCCCTTGTGTGCGCAACTGGTGTTATTTATTCAAACTATATAAATATTTCTGCAACAAATATTGAATTAATAATCTAAATAGTGGACTTGGATTATGGATTGTTTCTTAACGTCTTATTTTCGAAGCAACTCGATACTTATTGCAATGACAAACGTTAATTCTGTGACCAAGAAAAATCAATCTTACTCAATGCCCTCGTCACGTGTCGTCAAGAGCCTTCTCTGGAGAACACTCCTCGAGATAGAGTGGTTAGAGACGCTCCCTGCTGTGCCGTTGCTCGAATCCCGGAGGTTTGTAAATGTAGAGTGCTTTCGCGGCATAGCGGTCGAGCCGCAAGACCTCTCGTAAGGTGGGTGGAAGGGGAAGAGAGGTGGGAGGCCTCCCAAGTGTGTTCTTATGGTGCTCAAACCTGCGGCTGACGGCAGGCGTCACTTAGCCCTTTGCCATGATGCATTTCGTGGCCTTGATTTGGCCTTTTTCGATCAAGTGGCATTAGTAACAACAAAGGTGACTGCTATTTCTCTTTCGTGGTTTTTTCGACTACGCCCGAAGAAACTATTGAGAACTTTAAGGATATCTTCGGTTAATGTTAAAGAATAAGACCCGAATTGAGAACATTTTTTCGGATATAAAAGAAATGAAAAATTAATATGACATTCTGGCTTCACTATCCTTCAGAGAGTAGCATTTTTTATCTGCCCATTTTTAACTGAGTTGGTTCATTTTTTCTGGTGTAAAATGTGTTTCGCGTTTTTTCTCCTATACCGTTATGTTAAATGGGCTATATGCTTTCACATATTAAAACGAAAAAGAAAGTATTCATGGAATATTTTGAAATTTTTAAAAGCACTCTGTTGTTAATAGAGGTATGAGTTATAATATTGCTAACTCCCATGGAAATGGAGACATTTTTCTATCTGAAAATGTGCTTCGCGTTGAGTTGAAGCTTTCGTACTTTTACCGAAGACAGCCTTAAAAACGATATTTTTATGAGAAATCCCAATCGAATCATTTCACTCCTTATACCATTAATAACGGTTACAGCCGCCGCTGAGGGGAGAAATCGAACATTACGACTCCCCTTCCCCAAAGCATCATCGAATGCCGTATTATTTTCGAAAAAGGAACGAAATTTATTCCGAGATCTCAAGAGCACGATTTCTTTTTAGTGGTTGGCAACCGTGAAAGCATTCTTACCCTCCAATAAAAAAAAATCATTTATGGGGTCGTTCCTAAGTTGTTTTTTCTTTCGAAACTGTGGAATTCGAAAATATATATTATTTCTTCGCAACAGGTTTTTTTCGTGTTTATTTAACCTGAAATTGAAAATTCCTGACGACTGCGAAGAAGGAAAATTCCAAACACAAACATTTCTGTTGAGTCAACACTGCTGCTGTGTATGCTATCCCCCCCCCTTCCGCATGTTCTCTCTCAGAGGAATGATTTTCTCTCTTTCAAAAATCAAGCAACAAATACGCTCGCTCCGGTGTTTTTAATGACAGGGAAATTAATTTGTTTTTTCGTATTGAACAAAAGTGAGATTATTTTCAAGAGGAAAGAAATGATTAAAGAGAAGTGCTGAGGCCTTTCAAAAATAAGCATACGTAATAGGAAATTGAGTTTCGCATTGTTTATATTTACTGCGAGTATTAGCTTTGGTTTCGGGAAGACTAAAATAGAAACTTTTTTCGTAAGAAAATGAAGGAGGGCAGGGAAAATATTTTCACCGAAATTTTATTTTTATATACGTCCCTGGATATCTCGTCTATTTCTTGCTAATAGTGTTTGGCCTTTTTTAAAAAAAATTTGGAATAGCGGGTAAATTAACGACGAATACTTCAAATTTGGTAAATACCATTTACAGGCGTTCCCATACAAGTAGACACGAATTAACACGAGAGAGCCAAAGCAGTTAAAATATTCCACGGCCGGTCTTCAATGGCACCAGGACTCGAACTCAAGATCTGCCGATCATGAGTTCGTGAATATGACCTCTAGGTGACCGCAGTCCTAGAGGTATTTGGTTGATTGATCGCCAACGCGTCATTTTAAATAAAGACGCATCTGATTTGTCACTCCATTTCCCCATTCTATGCCGACGTGAGCCTAGACAGATTTCACTTGCAAAAGCTCCTCTGCACGGCAGATGTAAGACCACGCAGCGTCCAAAGGGGATTAGGGTCACTAACTCGTGGTCGCGGTGCCATTGAACAGCGGGTGTGAATTGAAGCGAGGTGCTGTTACTGGGCATATGGTTCCCATATCTGATATGTAGATGTGGAAGTTTTCATGCTGAGAGACGAAAGTTTTTGATTGGTTGAGCCAATCGTTCAGAAGTTCTTAAAATTTTTCGGTTGCATGGGGAAGAGCTGAGTGGTCGCTCTCTGAGTGGATCTTGGCGTGTGAGGAAAATGACTCTCATTGGCTGCTCGAATCTCTAAGAAATAAATTTAAGACGAAGAGGGCGAGGCGAATCCAGATGGAAAATCATCGGAAAGAAATTCGAAAAGAAAAGACGAGAGATCGCCAAGTGACGCTCTAGCGGACGGACGTGTTTAGCACGGCCGCATACGATTTTAGTGTCTCTTTGAGCTATTGCACGAAATCTTGTAATTTCCCGAGTAGCCCTTTTCAGGGCTCTCTTTGACTGCGACGATGGATATTTCCGATATGGAATTATCTCCAAATTCCCGATCTAACAGTTCGTCCAGATCCTCCACGCCAAAGCCAGAAAAGCCTATTACTGATTGCGAAAGACGAAGGAATGCTATGATAAGGCTTCATCAGCAGAATACCATGATTGCTGGATACAAACAATACCTGAAAAACCCTATACTTGCGAAAGGCGAAGAAGCAGTTCACAAGGAAATGGAAAAGCAACTGAGGTTAACCATTGGTAAGTGAGCTACGGACCATGCTTAGTATTTAACTGCCCAGATCACACTACTCTTGAAACCAAGAATAGTGTCCCCAAAAACTTAACTGAAAATTCTATAACTAATGATAATGATAAAAAACCCTCTCAGAAAAGAAAAAACACTAAAAATAACTCGGATGACTTTGTCTTTCCCAGTAAAACCGCTCGCCCTACCACTCCAACGAAAGTACTTGAGCCAGTGGAAGTTCAAAACTCCTATGATAATCTTGATGAAGACCCCGAAATTAACGTTACTGAAACTTATGATAAACCAGCACCCTCGCCCCCACAGCCTATTTTTCTAAAAATTAAAGATAACTATAGAGATCAACTTAATAAAATAATGCAAAAATTCCCAAATGTAAAATCTAGATCCTCCGGAAAACATATAAAGTTAAACACAGATTGCCATTTTGAACATCAAGAAATCATTGATTTCATGGATGAAGACCGAGATATTGAATTTTACGTATTTAAACCAAAAGAAACTAAACCAATTAAAGTAGTTGTTGAAAGATTACCCGGATGCACCAAACCAAATGAAATCGTCTCGGACTTAGAAGATCAAGGTTACACTGTTTTCAGTGCTAATCAATTGATCTCCAAAAGAACAAAACTCAAAGAACAAACTTTTAATGAAGACAGTCCGCAAGAAAATACCATGTATTTCGACTGTCCCTAATATGAACTCGGTGGTTCGCAATGAAAGGATGTAATGGTAATATTGTAAAATCGAAACGTTTAGAAGATGCTCGTTATTTTCTGGATTCTTCTACACTTCGCAAGGCAGGGAGGGGAATTTTCGAAGAAATCTTTCATTACTGAATCACCAATTAATCTAGAAACAATCCTTCAGTCAGAAGCATTTATTTCATTCTTATAAGTGAGGATTCGGTATCGTTAGAGCAAAATGCATTGCTTGTGTAATAGAACACTTTTGTTCTAGTGAAAATGTTCACAATAAGTACCTGCAAGCAGTGACGTGCGATTGAGTCTCCTCTAAAAACTAAAGTAATAAATATTCATTTTATATTTTTTAGAAACCTTTACTGTACTAATTCCTTTTCACTGTTCAACTTGTGATGCTTAAGATTGATGGTTGAATAGGCGTTTCTATTTGGGCATCTGGACTGTAAAAACAGTCCTCAATCCCATATCAGGACAAATCTTTGATGCGGGACACGACGAGAGTGGGGTTTTTCTTTCTGCTGAGTGGCATGACGGCGATTGGTTGGACGATGGAATCCGAGAGGCGTGCTTCTTCTGGGTGGAGAATTTTTTGACTTGACTGAGAGCTTAGAGGCTGCTCTCTGATTGGATGCTGGGTACAGTGAACGTTGACTCCAATTGGCTGCCCTGGGGACTGGAATTTAGGAAATGGGGAGGCGCAAATCCAGTGGAGAAAGCAAGAGAAAAATAATGGCAAAAATTATAGCAAAATAAGGGGCAACAAAAATTATTGCTCGAATTTAAGGAGGGTTATATGAATCAAGAAGAACTCTTCTTGGTCTTTTAGAATTATCGTTAGGAATATAAGGAATTAAGCTCTGCATATTAGAATTATTGGTTGCAGGTAGATCGTTGAAAAAGTTAATTGCTATTTTCTGAATATGAGATTTTAAACTAGTAATTTTTAGTGCATTACGTATATCGTCATTGCGCATGTACCTTGTGGCCTTGACAATCATACGTAATTGCACAAATAAAGAGTGTTTTTTTTCCAGGTATAGAAGTTTAAGTTGGCATCACTTTCCAAGATGACGACCGATTTAACAGCTGTCAAGTGATTTATCCTCAGTTTGGTTTGGCAATTCATCAAAACGATCATCAAGCAAGGCGTAGATTCGTCGAATGGGCCCAAAACGAGATTGCCGTTGTTCCCGATTTTCATAAGCGAATTTTGTTTAGCGATGAAGCGCACTTCTGGTTGAATGGCTACGTCAACAAACAAAACTGCCGCATTTGGAGTGAAGCTAATCCACAAGTGTATGTCGAAACACCGTTACATCCAGAAAAACTGACTGTTTGGTGCGCTTTATGGGCTGGTGGAATCCTTCTTCAAAAGCGATGAAAGCCACAACGTTACAGTCAATGGTGATCGGTATAGAGCCATGATTACTAACTTTTTCATTTCTGAATTGAACAATCATGATGTCCAGGAGTTGTGGTTCCAACAAGACGGCGCAACATGTCACACATCTCGTGCCACAATCGATTTATTGAAAGACACGTTAGGTGACCGCCTAATTTCACGTTTTGGACCTGTGAATTGGCCTCCAAGATCTTGTGATTTAACACCGCTAGACTATTTTCTGTGGAGCTATGTAAAGTCATTGGTCTATGCGGATAAGCCACAAACGCTTGACCATTTGGAAGACAACATTCGCCGTGTTATTGCCGATATACAGCCACAAATGTTGGAAAAAGTCATCGAAAATTGGACGTCCAGATTGGACTACATCCGAGCCAGCCGTGACAGTCATTTGCCAGAAATCTAATAGATCCTTTGATCTAATAGATCTTCTGCCTCTCAATACATTTCTGATCAATTGTTCCATATTGCTATTGCTAGACTTGTTAAAGTGCAAGCCTATGGTATATATACATAGGGATATACAATCTGTTGGAATCTTCCAATTGACTTTGGACTCTTCTGCTTGAAGGCCTAGCAACCTTACGCAACTTCTCAGCGAGAGCTCAAGAACCATCGACGTTTTTCAAGTTCTGTTTGTTGTGTGGCGACTGAGATTTCAATTGTCTTGATCCAATTCAAATTGCCACGTGACTCGTAACAGTAGCTTACACGTACTACTTTCATGGGCACCGAAACATAAAATCTGTTGTTCTGTATATACCTGGACTCTAACAGTACGTTGTTAATTGAACTAAGCGCACACAATTTCGTGTCACATTTATATTCGTATATATAAACATTTTAGGTGATGATATACCGCAATCTCGAAGAAAATTATGCAAATCCATCTTGTGAGGTATCAAGTATCGCGCATCTTGTAATATATTCTTCTCAGTTTGGTTTAAATGAGTGATGGGTCAAAGTATGGCCACGGGATATCTAAAGGTTCTATTTGGCCTACCGCAAATTGTAAGATTGTAGCATAAAAATTTTCCTTTTTAAGGTTTAAATACATCTTTTAATGGTGTGTTCCATGTTTGTGCAAATGCGAATATTCCCAATATTTTTTTTCTTTGTGAAATGTAGCTTTTTGAGACTTTATATAAATAATTTTTAAAATGTTTTGTAACTGCAAAAAATGGAATACGCCCTAATTAGCAGAAAACTACTGAAATATGCTTTTTCGTTTTATGTTTTAGTACATATTTAAAAGCAAAAAATTTAAGGGGGTAGGTTCTCGAAACAGGTTCTGTATCTCAGTAATGTTAAAATCGGTATTTTTAAGGAACATTTATAAACATTCTATTGAATGAAATTTTCCAAATATTCTTTGGACTATAATATATACTTTAATCAGAGCTTTTATGGATAGGATATCTAATTATTTTTTAAAAAATTATTTTTTGCACATATGTTTTTTTTTTCAAAAACAGTGAAATTTCATTATATTTAATGCTATAAATTAAGTCAGAATATTTTTTAAAAAAATCCCTTGATTATAAAGTTAGTATTAGAGTATAATTATTAACTATGCAAAGTTATAAGCTGTTAAATGCAGTAGTTTAGGAAAAAATGCAGCCAAATATACAGCCGTTTTACTGCTACTAAAAATATTTCTTGCCATTATCTATTGTTTTAAAGACTTTTACAGAAAGTGAAAAAAAAATCATTTCCATGCATACGATCTATTTCTAAGAATTTATTTTTAAAAGAAAAATATCGTGATGTGGATAGTTACTTGGAAACGCTTGAATAATACTTGAAAGAAAATAGTTTGAAATGCACGATTGCTTTTCTTCGAATTTTTCCTTTGTTATCAAAACACTGAAGCTGTTTTATATTTGGAACTTATTTTCCGTATAAAAAGTCCCAACTCTGTTCGAAGAGCTTTGTTTCTCAAGGGCAATGTGAAAAGGTTCTTGTTTAGAAAACCTTTTAGAGCTTAATCAAGCTGTGGTTTTTGTCAACTTTCGTGCAAGATAATCATCAACGAATCATTCAATTGTAATTGTTTCTTAAAATTTTTGAAAAAAGATTTTTTTTCTTATAAACTTATCTTTTTTTTTTTTATAACTGATTAAATGTTATTTGTGTTATAAATTTTTATCTCTTCCGATTTATGAGTTTTTTAAAAAATTAGAGTTATGTTAAAGCTTTGTCGGGATCTCTTTTTAGCTCTTTTACTTATTTTATTTTTCACTCATTGTGAAAATAATTGACTTTCTATTCTGAATTTCTTTCAAAAATTTCGATTTTTCCCTAATTTTTGTCTTGAGATTCTCTTTTTGGATTCATTGTGCGGAAGATCCCGCAGCAGCCTCGAAGGGCTCCTCCCATCCTCTAAGCGTCCTCCTTTTTCTCAAATGTTTGTGCAAACAACTTTAATTTTTTCCCGACGTTTTTTACTTTATTCATTACTTCGCTTAAAAGTTGTGTTGGTATTTAAGAGTAAAGAAAATGTGGCAACATGTGTTGATTTGAAATAAAGCTTTATAATGTTATTTTTACGGAAATAGAGTGCAAAAATTCCACATGAAAAGTCCGAGGTTAGAAACCTGGGCTGACAAGGTTGACTCAGCATTTCATCCCTCCAGGGGGTTGATAAATGGGTACCGAGCTTGCTTGGGAACTTAACACTGGGGGTTTCGCGTCAGACTGAGCCTCTGACTGGAACATCTGCTCATGCACCTCAGGGCCCAAGGTCGCGTCTACTGAGTTGAGCACAATGGCCCTCATAGACCATTGAGCTAAGTGTAAAAATATGCTTTTTTAAAAAACGTTTTTACTATGTTGATACTATAAGTAATATTTTTCCTTACCGTCTGAGATGTCAAAAGAATATCTTTAAAAATAAAGAGAGAATTGTGGAACTCCTATTGGTCGCCCCTTAGGCCCCTTCTTCACCCTGTCCCATTCCATCTAGGTCCCAATGAAGATGCGCATTCAATCTGAATGGCCTCCCGTTGGTGTTGAGCTCAGATGATCAGGGTTCAAAAATGACGCCAGTATCGTGGCTGCGGTTGCCTAGTTAACGGACTCGTGGCTGGCGTGTCATGAGTTCGAGACTAGTGCCGCTGAAAATTCGCCGTGTAGCTATGCACATTAAATTTGTCAAGAGCTGAAACATCCTTCCGTTGCGGTGGCGTGGTAGCTAAAAGAGGGGATTCCCAACTCAAGTGTCGTCCTCTTCACTTGACCATGGTTCTAAGGAACGAGGTCCGTCGCCCAAAGCCTTTGGGGAGCTAAACAGTGTGCTACTTAAATAAAACTCTCACTCTCCGTTCTATCTGGATTGTTAGATACACTACATTTTTTAACGACTTTTAAATTATATCAGGTTTAATTTAATTACATATTTTTATTATACACCCTATTTCCTGAATGAAATGACGCGTTTGGACTCCTTTTACGAATGTTTTTCATCTTCTATCATTCAGGTTCTTTCTAACATCTTTCTTCCTCTTTTGGGTTTAAATTCTAGAAGTATACCATTTTTCGAAAGCTTGGTATGATACTCCGAATCATTGACTTAAGAAGATAAGAGCATTGCATATGTATATTCCAAATTTCTTCGTAAAAAAAGGGAGGCGAGTAAAACGCCAAAATGACGGTACATAAAAAAATGAACTTAAGTCTTTAAATAGAATAGATCTTTCTCTTGAGTGTTTTAAATTAAAATTATTACAAATTCTATCAATATTTTGGCACAAATTTACGTTTAATCCAATGTATTTCGTATTTTCACTTTTGGATTAAGGCTGAACTGTTTTTCTGATTTTTTTTTTTTCCTCCATACCTAGAGGTACTCTAAAATTCATTAAAAAAATAATAATGTTTTTTTCCCTGCATTCTTAATTTTTTTTCAGTAAATTCACTATTGAACTATTTTAAATGCTTCCTTTTCGAAAAACTGGAGTGAGTAAGTGAATTTTTACGTCGCACTGTTCAGCTTGTGACGGGGCTTTACGTAAATTTCTATTAATCCTCTTGGGGAATCTTTGGGTCCAGCAATCGAGTTATTTCACAGCCATCGCTCTCAAGAAGAAACATTGATATGCAAATTAGCTAGTATATATATATTGGGTTGTTCGGAAAATAATTTCGTTTTTTTTTTTTTTTGTCGAAATGAAAGACAGTTTTCGTATAATAAACAAATACTTTATTAAATTATATATTAGCCGTTCTGGTCCAACACCTTTTGCGATCTTTCTGGTAGTAGCATAACTCCAAGCTCATAAAATTTTTGGTCTTTGCAGGCAAATAACTGATCGAGGTGGTTTTTGACCTCCTCATTTGAGGTGAAGGTTTTACCGTCTTAAAAAATTTGGAGTGACCGGAACAAATAAAAATCCGATGGTGCCAGGTCTGGAGAATATGGTGGGTGTGGCATTGTATCCCATTCAAGCTGTAAAAGCTTTTGGCGAGTGACCAAACTTGTGTGAGGTGTCGCGTTGTCTTGGTGAAACACTACACCTTTCCTGTTGATTAGTTTTGACCTTTTCTGTTGAAGTGCACCATTCAGTTTGTCCAGCTGATGACAGTAGACTTCCGAATTAATCGTTGTGTTATCCGGTAAAAGCTAAAAAAAAAAAAAAAAAAAAGAACGATTCCTTTAAAATCCCGCCAAACAGACAGCATCACCTTTTTTTGGTGAATATCGGCTTTGGAAATGGTTTGAGCCGGTTCATCTTTTTTGCTCCATGACCTTTTTCGTCCCCAGTGATGATGCGTTTCAAAAACGGATCATTTTCGTGACGTTAGAGAAGCGAATCGCAGACGTCAATGCGGCGACACAGATTTCTCTCTGTGAGAACATGGGGAACACATACATCGAGCTTCCAGGATAACCCCAGGCATTTCAAGTGGTCATAAACTGTTGAATTTGATAAATTTAACCTCAATCCGATCTCTCATGTTGTTATTCACCGGTTCGCATCAACTAATGCCTTTATCGCGTCTTTATCAGCTTCAACCGGCCTTCCCGAGCGTGGTGCATCTTCGACATCAAAATTGCCGGATCGAAATTTATCGAACCAGTTCTGGAACTAGCGTACTGTCAACACACCTTCTCCATACACATCGGTCAATTTCTTTCTGGCTTGAACAGCATTTTTACCCTTTCTGTAGTAAAACAGTAAGATATGTCGAAAATGCTGCTTATCGCTCTCCATATTTAAAAGGGCACCAATCCTAAACTACTGCGTAGAATTAATTGAAATTTTTCACACACAAGCCTTGCTATAGGAGCTCTCAAAGCATATAAAAATTATACGGTTTAAATGTGAAGTTGGGTGCAAAAATATACAATTAAATCTTCTGTCGGGAAAAATGAAATTACTTTCCGAACAACCCAATAGTTGAAGTTTAATAATAGTGGATTAGAAGGGAAAAGAGCTGAAAGCGGCGCTGTTACGGTAAGGATCTATAAATTTCGACGCGTGATTATAGGACGGACTTTAACTATTAGAATAAATTAAGGAAGTTAGGATTCTTAAGTAGTTAATCTATTAGGATTTCATGCGCTTATTCACATAGAGCTATCGTTATATCACTGTATAGTTTCCCTTTATAGTTGGCTTGTCTTGGATTATTATATTTGGTAATAATAAGTTGGATTTATCATGGTTACTTTGGGTCATCAATCTTTACCTCCTACAGATTTAGGTCGAATAGATGAAGAGACGGCTTTCGTAGGGGGGGAGGCCATTACAAACTACTTGAAGGCTTTTCGCGACGGACCTCGTCATTTTGAACCTAGGTCAAGTGACATTTGACCAGTGGTGACCAGTGTCATTTGGTCAAGTAACAAGGATGACACCATCACACCAACGGGAGGACGTTTGAGCTTTCGACAGATTTAGCGTGCATGGTGGGTCTTTAGTGGTACCGGTCTCGAACTTGTGACAAGCCTGCCCCGATCCGATAACTTGAGCACTTGGACACCGCGGCTTTCACAAAGGTGGGAGCGAGCGAAGTGGATGTCTGAAGAGAGCTAGAAAATAAATAAACGAACGGAATGCATTCTTTTTCATGGACGTAGATAGCAACGCTGACTCCTGCATATACATGATTCCTGAGAGCGAGCTCATGAATATTTTTATTGCGTTCTCTTTTGCGAATACTGGTACTACGCGCTTCTCAAATCACATTTGTCTATTTTGTGGCAGGGAAAAATGACGAGAGGAAAAAACATTTTAAAAGTGAATTGCACCTGTCGTGAATTGTTCGAAGACTTTTGGAAAAAGTAATGGAAACAGCAATAATTATTTGACAGCTTACTATGTTTTTTTACCCGACAGGGAGGAATAAGAATTGCTGTTTTGATTTAAAATTGAATATAAATCAAAATATGTTATATATGTAAATGTGTGAAATATGTTTCTTTGAAATTCATATATATATATATATATATATATATATATATATATATATATATATATATATATATCCATTAACTTTGGAAATCATTTTCTTTTTCCTCCTGTTATCTTCTGTCTTGATTTAATAATTTATATAACTTTCATTTTTCTTACTGTTTGTTTTATTTAACAATATTTGATATTATTAGGTTGTGTTGCTAAAGTCTGCATCCTTTTCACCATGAATGTGAGAATAGTGCTGTTGACTGTTAGATTTTGAATTTAATACGTGTTTATGACACACAATAGAAAAGGTTGTTGCTTTCACTCATTGACTGAATCAGATTGCAGGAAAAAAAATCCTTCATGGTTGTAACGTGTATTCTTGTCCTGGTATGAATTAAAATGTTTATTCTATTTCGAATGGACTATTTGCGCCCTATTTCGGAGACTCGACCACTGAAACGAAAACGACAAATCGGTCCATTAACGTTATTATCAACACCCTGCCGTGGGGAGCGGACCAATTAAAACGCTTAGTTGTGAAAATGGAATTTCTCATTCAAATTATTTTTTTTAATAAGAAGAAAAAATAAAAAAAAAACCTTTTATCTATCGATTGAAACTTTATATTCATTTGAGAAGTCACAGGAAAAAAAAGAAATAAATAATACAAGCAAATTATTCAGATTTTTTTAAATGATTTGCAGCATCGCCATTTTGAGAACCGTAGATTCCCCTTTCCTCTGTCAGTTTCTTTATATTTTGAGCAGCGAAGGGAAAATGAGTTATTTTTTCCATGTTTACTTTCTGTATGTGAAGTAGGATTCAACATTTTTTGGACTGAGCTTATAACTTAAAAAATATTGCCAATTTAACTGCTGAAACACATCCTCTTTCAAAATAAGACCCTTGAGCACTTTTTCCATCGCTTGCAAAAGTCATCGAAACGTTTCTGAAATCCATGTTTAGCCATATCCTTTGATTCAGCTTCATCTGCAGATGGGTCGCTTAACATGCGGGGAACGACACCCTCTGTGCATGCTAAGATCCTTAATTAGTAGGCCAAGGATATCCCAACTGATTCTGCTATTGTTTGAAGCCGCCGCAGAAACCTTCTCGGTGTTTTTAGCGGTGCGGGAAATCTGCGGACGTCCAGAGCGTCATCGACACTTTCCCTGCCTTCTCTGAAACATCGATGCCACTCAAGAGCTTGCGTTTACGATATTGTATCACAGCCTTACACACTCTCCGTAGCACTTTCACCCAAACGAACACATAATTTGATAATCATTGTCTGCTCAACAATCGCAATTTCGCCGACGACTCAATGCATCCACCTACAAAATACGACGCTATGGCAAGCCACCGACCACGTGATTTGGGACAAACTTTTTTTAGAAAAGGGGAAATTTTATCATTATTTCTCTACTGCAAAAATTGTCCATGTTATAGTCGTAGTCCGGGAACTTTTGAATCCTGCCTTTATGTGAATGTATAGGATATAAAACTCTTAGCCATAACCGTGCCGAATGAAAAGTATGGAGTGCCGTGAAAAAATAAGTTTATGTCCGTTCAATCAGACGATGAGGAATGGATTGAGAAGCACATAACATTATCTTTTTTATTTTTATTATTTACTTGAAATCACGTTTTTGATTTTTTTTATGTGATGTGTGCGATTTTCTTTAAAGTTGGTGTATACAATTATATAATAATAAATAATCAAAATGGTACACCATAAAAGCCAGTTTTTATAATCCAGTTCCTGCTGAGATGAGTGTCTTCTATTACGGGATGTTCCTAAAGTTCTCGTGTAGCTGAACAGTGCGACGCTTTACGCCAGTGTTTCTAACGTGGGACCCACGCCCCACAAGGGGGGCGCGGGCGTTCCGCAGGGGGGGCGATTCGAAAATGGATACGATGCAACACTAACCCTTCCGCTCCGGGCCATTTAAATGCAATGCTAGTTATCGGTGCCAAATTTATCAAAAAAAGCAAATTCTTAAATAATTATTAGGCATAATTTCGTTTGACGAGACCAAAATATCAACTGGGTGATTGGCTTCGTCCGGGGTTCACCGCGGAATGTGTGCCGTCTGCTGGGAGGGGGACATAGCCCCAACCAGTGAAGAAATTTGCTAAACAGCGCAGTTGTTTGCACCTAATTGGCCTATCGCAACACCTGTAATGTTTTACATTATTCTGTTGGTCTTAATCTGAAATAAGTGTTCGTCAAAACTGTAGTAAAGCTCGTTGTTTTTATAAATATACATATTTATTGTATAGATATAATTGGTAAGTATTTTTATTTATTTTAATTTTAGAAGTGTAACTTTCTAGAGAATTTTTTTAAATAGAAAAAATATAGGTACCTTTTGATTTGCGGTGGCAGTGTAGTAAATGTGTTATATACATTTAAATAAATATGCATTTTTAGTATACTTTTGCTCTATGTCACAGTGAATTAAATTTAACACATATTTTAATATTATTTTTTATTGATTTTATTTTTAATTCTTATAGCTCATAGTAAAATGAGTAGTGCAAGCAAGAAAAAAATCTCGTCAATATTCGGAGGAATATTTAAAATTTGGGTTCATACTGTAACGTCGCTTCTCCGAACATCAACAGTGGTCGGTGTCTTTGTTGGACCCGACATCCACACGTGCATCTTGCAGCTGCAGCGCAACCCCTTTTTGACCCCCGAGGAATCGAACACCGTCGACCGGAAGATGAGAGAGGAGAGATGCTTTGAACTTACAAGGGAGCGGTAGCCAACGGTTCCTCCTCTCACAAAATATTGGACTCTAACAATCTTTAATTAAGTTTAATAATTTTAATGTATCATTCAGTAAATAATATTCAATAGTTGTGACTAAATAAATTCCATATTTAAATTAACCAAGAATACGCTACCGTTATTCTTTCAAACGTTACAATACCTGCTATTCAAGATGAGCGGATTTCTTTTTGTCTTTTATGCCAGCAATTCTTGAGTAACCAATCAATGAAACGAGGTCGTCTTGAGGCGCATTTGAAGACGAAACATAGTGCTCATATTAATACAGATTTGATTTACTTTAAAACATTGAAGGAAAACTTTGAAAAAAGAACAACAATAAAGTCGCTATTTACTGCCTATACTTCAACTAATAATCGTGTTCTTGAAGCTAGTTATCAAATTTCTTTATTCATCGCTAAAACTGGAAAAAATCACACTATACGACAGTATTTAATAAAACCGTCAATATCAGCATTCCTCCAAACGGTTCTTGAAAAAGATGACAAAGATGTAAAAGCTATGCCACTCAGTAAAAATACTGTTAGCAGAAGAATAGATGAAATGGGCGAAGATATTGAAAAACAACTTGTTGAAAAGCTGAAAACAAGAAAATTCTCAGTGCAAGTGAAAGAATCAACTTTGAGAGATAGTGAGGCTGTATTGATAACTTACGTAAGATATATATTGATAAATGTCATTTTGCAGAAGAAATGTTGTTCTGTAAAAGATTAGAAAGCACCACTACCTCCAAAGATATATTTAATAAGCTAAAAAACTACTTATAGATGTCAATGATACACCAACGAAAAATATAACATCTTGTGCTGCAGATGGTGCTCCTAATATGATGAGCAAGAAAAATGGCTGCTTAAAATTGATGAAAGATGCAAATCCAGAAATGATTCTTGTGCATTGTGTTATTCATAGGCAAAACTTGGTAGCTAAAAACATCTCGTCTGTTCTAAACGAAGTACTACATAATGTAATAAAATGTGTTAAAGTTATTAAAGCTAGTGTCAAATGTGAGCGTCTTTTCAAGCTATTTTGTGAAAAACAAAATGAAGACCATGTGAAACTTTTACTTCATACTGAAGTAAGGTGGGTATCTAAAGGAAACTGCTTGAAAAGATTTATGGAACTGTTTGATACCCTTAGTGATTTTTTGAACGACAAACCAGAAATGAAGCACCTATTAACAATCGATGGTAAAGCATTTGTGAGTTATTTAGCCGATATTTTTGAAAAACTAAACATATTAAATAAGCAACTTCAAGGAACAAATAAAACTCTTGTCGATGCAAAAGCGAAGATATTTGGTTTTATTACCAATACCGAGTTATGTCAGAAACATTAACAACAAAAACTTTGAACAGTTCCACTGGCTCCAAAAATGTGAAGTAACTGATACTGATTTACTTGTTATTGTAAATCATTTGAATAATTTATCGGCCAATTTTAAAGAAAGATTTTTAGACTTAAAGCAAATTGATTTCCCAACATGGAGGATGAAGCCAATGTTAGTGGATTTGTCTGATATATCAAATATGCAGTATCAAGCAGAACTCGCCAAAATGCAAAATGATGACTCAGTTAAAACTTTATTTAATATAAAAAACCATCGCACCTTTTATATTAAAAGGTGCGATGGCATGGCTTTGTGAGGAAACGGAAATCAAATACCCAAACTCAACAAAATGCGCAAGAAAACTATTACTACCGTTTCCATCTTCATTTTTGGCTGAATGTGGATTTAGTGCTGTAAATGATTTAGTGATAAAAAAAAAAGAAATCGGCTGGATATAACACAACGTGGGGATTTAAGACTTAAGCTAACCAAATTGGGGAACCCAATATAAAATCTCTCTGCAGCAAGCATCAAGCGCAGGGATCTCACTAAATTAAAATGACAAATTAATATGGAAAAATCATTGTTAAAATTATTTTGAGTTTAAATTTCTGTTTTTCATTATATATTTTGAAATTTTACTTACCGTGTTTTGTTTACAATTTGATAGTGATTTATTCCTAGAATCCATCATTTATGTTTCTTAAGTGAACAAATCAATTTTTTAATATTAAATATTATGTATATTATACATGGGGGGCATAGAAACTTTAGAAAGGTTAAAGTGGGGCATGACACAAAAAAGGTTGAGAAATACTGCTTTACGCGATGTTCCTCACCTCGTAGGAGATTTACCTATACCACGTGTGCATAAATCACCTTATATTTTAAAAGCACGCGAATCCATATCTTATCAGCTTAGCTGGTTATTTATAAAGGGTGTTTTTTTAGAGGTATAGAACTTTAAATTGCAATAAAACAACGATGTATTATTCGATTGACATGAATTTTTTTTTATTCGAAAGATAATCTTGTAGCATTACATTTTAAATATGATCTCTGGCATATGACTGCCACGGCTGGCTCGGATGTAGTCCAATCTGGACGTCCAATTTTCGATGACTTTTTCCAACATTTGTGGCTGTATATCGGCAATAACACGGCGAATGTTGTCTTCCAAATGGTCAAGCGTTTGTGGCTTATCCGCATAGACCAATGACTTTACATAGCTCCACAGAAAATAGTCTAGCGGTGTTAAATCACAAGATCTTGGAGGCCAATTCACAGGTCCAAAACGTGAAATTAGGCGGTCACCTAACGTGTCTTTCAATAAATCGATTATGGCACGAGATGTGTGACATGTTGCGCCGTCTTGTTGGAACCACAACTCCTGGACATCATGATTGTTCAATTCAGAAATGAAAAAGTTAGTAATCATGGCTCTATACCGATCACCATTGACTGTAACGTTGTGGCCTTCATCGTTTTTGAAGAAGGATTCCACCAGCCCATAAAGCGCACCAAACAGTCAGTTTTTCTGGATGTAACGGTGTTTCGACATACACTTGTGGATTAGCTTCACTCCAAATGCAGCAGTTTTGTTTGTTGACGTAGCCATTCAACCAGAAGTGCGCTTCATCGCTAAACAAAATTCGCTTATGAAATCTCGTTTTGGGCCCATTCGACGAATCTACGCCTTGCTTGATGATCGTTTTGATGAATTGCCAAACCAAACTGAGGATAAATCACTTGACAGCTGTTAAATCGGTCGCCATCTTGGAAAGTAATGCCAACTTAAACTTGTATACCTGGAAAAAAACACTCTTTATATTATTAATTATTAAGGGTTATTCATAAAAAAATTATAAAATTGAATTACTAACATTCCAAATTTGAAATAATAAAAACAGGACCTTCAAGACAGATGGATTTTAATAATTAAATTACCATTAGTATTTAATCATAATATTTTATAATAATTTAATTTATTTCTTATTATATATATATATATATATATATATATATATATATTCACAAAATCTTAATTTCCTTCTTTTACAAATACTCAAGATATCATTAATGTGCATAATATTTTCTCTCCAATATCCTAGTAACATTAACCACTGAAAAACTAAAAAAGTATTTCAAGCGCTGAAAGAAGAAAACGATTTTAAAAACATTATTTTCTTTCCGTGGCTCATATCGTGTGGGCAGTACACATGCTTTAATGTTTAAATTCCGAAGGAAAAATTGTGTAACCAGAAAGAATATTTATTCACACGTGCATTTCCAAATATATATATATTGTAAATTGGTCATCATTTGTATATTCTACGTGTAATCATTAATAAAAAAGATTAATTGACTCCACGCTTTTCGTGCTTCAGCATAATTAGAAGAAAAAAGTCTATTGTTTTTTTATTTGAATTAAGAAATATTCTATATATAATTGGAATTTTCCATCACAATTCTTCTTTTATATTAGTATACAACGCAATTATATAAAAGCATCTGCTTCTTTGCAAAAAAAAAAAAAAAAAAAGTGAGCCTTTATAGTATATACAAGCTTACATTCTTTAAATGCATATTTTCGGAATGCAAATCGAAACCGAAAGTGCCATAATAATGAGTTGGTAAGAGGACAGTCGCGTGGTTTTTCGATTTTTGACTGGCGTCATTATTCAACAACTCTAATTCGTTGGGTATCACACCATCTGTGACATCAAAACATCTGCCCGCTGGGCTCAATGCTTATTATTTGCAACGTACGCCTTTTGTGTTCCTGGAAACAGCTGTGTGCCCCGGAGTTCCTCACCAGCGGAGGTTTCGTTAGTCCAGCCTCCTTAATTCACTCCCTTTAAGAGTGCATTGGATGGAAAGATACGTTCAAAATTTTTAGAATGATTGCATTGTTAATACGAACGGTAATCAAATTATTTCAGGTAATGAATTGTGTTTATCAAATCTAAATAAACACTAAATTAAAGATGCTTTTTCTTTAAAAAGCTTTTGTTTCCCCCCCCCCCGAATAGAATCTATTTTCTGCGTCTGATATGCATCTATGATATTTGTATTTTTATTGTTACAGGCCATTTCCCTGGCTTTAAATTTAATAACAGTCCATTTTACCAACCTCTATTTTACGTACTGGAGCCAAGAATATAAAATACATTGAAAATGAATCTCTTTTAAACGAATTTTCTCCGTAACGAACTTTTTTGGGGATTTATCGACCGTTAAACAGAGGTCCGACTGTATTTTGATTTTGAGTAGTTATGTGGTGTTAGAGGTTTTTTTTAACGTACTTCTCCTCCTAGAGACGAATAAGATTTAATAAAATTTATTTTTAAGGTGGTGTGACGTTTGAGATAAATAACGGTAGCGTGATATGAATTAATTTAAACATTTAGTTTATTTACGCCACAGCTATTATTTACAGATTATGCATTGAAGTTATTAAACTTATTAGAGTTCAAATGATGTAGTTTGTGAGAGGGGAGCTCCCTTTCGGCTTCCGCTCACTTCGAAGGTTCAAAGGATCTCTTGTTCTCCCTCTCTCTTTTCGAGGATCTGGGGCCGGTGCCCCTTTAGCACCCCGTTACGTCCTGCTAGTGGTGGGAAAGAGACACCCGTGATGTCAAAATTTGCGGGGCAATCCAAGGCGGAACCACGCAATAATTTTAAAATGCAGGTGCAAATGCACGTGTGGTGATCCACAAAGAAGCTGGGAGGCTGGAAACGTTACCGCGGACGCTGACGACATCTGAAACTGTGATTTTGAAAAATTGTATATAAATGGATAATTTTTTAGGGTCATTTGAATTAGAATGTATATATAATGGTTTTATAAATATTATAAAATTATATCACTGGAAAAAATTATTTAAACACAATTTTTTGGCAAAGAATACAGAGAGAATGACATATTATAAACATTCTAGTTTTATGCAAAAGTCTTCTATCATCATAATATTTTGTAATTTATACCAGGGTTGAACTAAAATTTTTGAAATATATGAAGTGGATTTATTCATATATTAATATATCAGCTTAGAGGAATTTTATCAAAAACACCCGGTATTATTTCAATTAATCGTAACTCTGAAAATAATGTGAATTTTTCAAATCTGTTTGTTCAGTCCTCGTATAAACGTCCTAGCTATAGGCAAAATATTTAATAGGCTTTAAATAGGCTATAGAAGCAAAAGTCTTCGTACACTTAATAGAAATCTCAACTTAGCTTTAAATATTGTATTTCTTTCTTAACTAAGTATTTAGTAAAATATCTTTTAGTGTCCACGACAATTTAAAGCGTCTTGGTATAGATTTAATCAGTTTTTTGTAGTTTCTGCATCGATTTTCCTCCATTCTTCTCTGATTATTGTTTTTACTTCACATTTTGTATTTATTTGTCATGTTTTCCATTTTTTTACATCAAAATCTCACCAAATATGTTCTACTTGCTGAAATAAAGTGTATGAGGAGGTGTTTTCATACTTTAGGGACAGTTATAGAGACACCAGTGGCGTACATTGAGAACATTGCGCTTGGCGTCATTACCCTGTTAAAAAATTAAGTCGTCTCCAATATCTAAATTTCGAGCAGATAATTTAAAATTTCTCTTTAAAATATTTAAATAGAGCTCATAATTCACAATACCATCAAAAAATACCAAATTAATCAGATTAATAAGATTTTTTTAGAAATATCCCAATAGTTTTCAATCAAGGAAAGTATTATGTTCAATAAAGTATAATGTTTCTGCAGTGGCGTAACGTACAACCCCATATTGTGGGGTGCCCTGGGTTCTAGAGGGCCCAAAACCTACAAGCCACCGAGTACCTACCTTATATAAAATCCAACTTGGGGGCCCAAAACCTGACTTTGCAGAAGGGCCCAAATGTCCTCCGTTACACCATTGCCTTTCTGCACTATGTTATAAGATAAATCGGTACTTACATATTATGGCATATTTCTTGCGTGTTTCTGTTCATGTACAACATACCTGCATACAGAAGTTTTTGTACCAAAGCAAGATTAATTTTTGGTACTTACATATTATCGCAACTGTTTTGGTGAGATTGTATGAATTGTGAAGCACATGGCCGTGTCAATTGAACATGAACAACATATGGAAAAACAGGGTTGCCAACTATTTTGAATGTTGGCATTGTTGCAATAATATTTAAGTACCTAAATTTTCTCTTCCTTTAATCCGTTCAGAACCAGTTGATTTTCGCTGTTAAGCCTAACTCCATTTCAAAATTCACATAAATTCTAACACACACACACACAATTTATGGTTTATAATCATTCCAAATCCTGATAACACCAGTATGATCACATGACTGTGAGAAAGGGGAAAACGTAATCTTACATATGATACCGTGTTCCCTGAAGTGACCACGTATATCTTATCACAGATAAATAAATAAAAGCATAAAATATACTTATAATCAGGTTAAATATCAAAAATCGGATATATTTCTTAATTATTTTCATCCAAATAAACAAAACACTATGGTAACATTGCAGGTGTGTAAAAAACCAGAAGATCAACATGTTGTAAATTAAAACTTACTTTGACTGAGCTTGTAAGTTTGTTATAAAAAATACCAGATTAATGAGATATTTTAGAAATATCACAATAGTTTTCAATCAAAGCAAAGTTTTATGGTCATGAAAGTATAGCCATTTTGCAGTGGCGTAACATACACCCTCATATTGGGGGGTTCCCTGAGGGCCCAAAACCTGACAGTCGGCAAGCATACCTACCCTTTGTAAAATCCAACTTGGGGGCCCAAAACCTGACTTTCCAGGGGGGCCCAAATTTTCTCTGTTATGCCACTGCCTTTCTGCACTATGTTACAAGATAAATCGGTACTTACATATTATGGTGACAACGTTCAAGATAACTCGCCCACAGTTGGCAATACCAATTTTGCATGTGTTGTGTGCGCTGAATTGGCAATTCCATGTGTTTCGTTTTATATTATGTTACCAAAAGACTGTGATAATGTGTAAGTACTGTGATAAATCTAATTTAAACAATGCAGATCAATTATTAATAAGACAAAATATCCATTAAATATTAGTAGTTAAGTAGATTTAATTTTTATACTTAATGTTCAATTTTACTCTTACTAATTTTACTCATTCTGTAATTTCTGTTCCGTTAATTTTGATTCTTTCAATATTGGAAATTGAAAGGAATCATAAAACAAGTGTATTGAAACTCTTAAATAATTTCTGTATGGGAACTTTTAAGACATTTTCCATGACTTAATTAATAAGCTAAAAAAGGACTTTAAAAGTTTCAAGAAATTAGTCTCCTCAAAAGATTAATAATTGTCAACAAAAGCCTATTTTATAAACTTGCCTTTTTCAAGACAGTCGCTCACAACATGCAAGCCATTTTAGAGTTCAGTATGAAAATAAAACTAAAATTATTCCAAACTAGAAAAGGAATATTTCAATTATTTGCCTATTAATAAATGTGCGAAGAAATAAAGTAATTTTTGTGGGTTTTGAAAATGTAGTAAAATTTAAACATAATCTTAATCTTTTTAGTATTGATTTGGATTCAATGTGGGTTGTCTAAAATTGTATTTTTTCCCCCATTCATGGCACCTTTTACTAACAGTGTTAATTAATTAAAAACTTAATACTATGTTCAGCCCATAAAACCATATTCAAATATGTTAATGCTACAATTCACACAAGTATATTTTTCTGCACAAAACAATAGTACTATTACTGCAAACTTCATGTGACATAATGATCATTGGATGACCACCTTTCAAAGCAGAATCAAAAATTTGGTTTTAGTAGTTGGCTATGTGTAATAACATAGGTTTTTCCAAATTTGGGTTAAAGTGTAAAATTGTGGTCCTTTGGATTTGGCGACCGGAATTGTTTGCCAAACAACTGAATTCATAGGTATTACTGGTAACTTCGTTGAAATTGTTGAATCGGCCTCTTCTCCGCTAAATTTTAAAAAATTCCCCTTTTGGCGCGTTGTGATTTCGAGTAGCAACCCTATCACAACATGCAACGAAGGAGTGCGAAATTTATGAGGGTTACCATATTTGGCGCATTTATCGATTTGGCAAGAAAGCGGTGAGATAAGCGGCCGATTCGACAGACCAACCGTTACTTTTACTATTTTTTTTTTATTTCACAGTAACATTTATTTTGTTTTCATTGGAAAAATCCGCTTCGTAATTTTTAGTAACACCTATCGCTAACTTAAGCCAATTATCGCCAATTTTTGTTGCTACAAAATTAACTTTGCCAAGCTCCCCCTCTCTCTATTCTACACTTGCAACCAGGATGGGTGTTCTAAGAATGTTGCTTACAGTTTTTTAGTTTTGATCTGAATAAATCAAGCAATTGACTAATGAATCAAGTAAATTGCATTAAATTAATAACAATAGTCTTTTTTAAATAATCTGCCAATATAAAGTAATTATTTTTCACATAGCTAAATTGGCTGTCAATCATGTAGAGAGTGTAATTAATAATTTTACCAGCATATTAAACTTGTATTAAAATAAATCACGTACTTTTCGATTTACACAAACAAGAGAAAATCAGAAATAACAAACAAGAATTTTAACTCATTTTAATACTAATGTGTTCCTCCGCGTGTAGCATGGTAGATTCGAAATATAGTTCGGTAGATTTAAGAGAACTAAGTTTGTTGTTGAACCCCAATTTTTAAAATATCTAGCAAGAATATTAAAAAAGCTTCTGTAATCCTGAATTTCTTTTTAATTTGTCTGAGAGTGTTTTTAGGAGGTTTTGAGTACATGCACTGTATCTAATTCGAGAAAGGCCAGCGTTCAAATCTGCTACAAACACATTCATTTCAAAATGAAAATGTCCGCGTGATCATTTTTGAGTATGTCTTTTTTCTCCATGTACAAAAATTAATTTCAATTGAATATATTACATTTTTCTAAAAAATGTATGTCCTATTTAGTTGTTTTTTGGCTAAGGCCATTCTATTAGTTCTGTTCGTTTGAAAAACGAATGGCTTCTTGAGTGCAACTCAAGGATGATAGTCATCCTTTTTCAATTTCCTTCGAATTGTAGTTAAAGCCACACTTTTCTGCAATATCTCAGCAAGACTTTAGCTATTTATGAAGCCTATAGTCTTGGATTTATTTTTATAGAGCGTATTACAAAGTAAGATTCTCGAGGTAACACTGCATACGGGCGGCCAGATCTTGGCTTGGACGTTAAAATTTTAGTTGATTTATAGTTTATGAACACTTTTTGAATCAATGGATGTCTCCTATTAACATTTCAGCAATTCCTTTAAAAATTTCCCCCTTTTCTGAAGATCTATGATGATTTTTCTTTCAATGATATATCGATCTCTATTCTGTGGCCTGTCATGGAACCACAAAAGCTTTCAAATCTCGCATCCTAAATAAATCGTAAAAGAAGCTTACAATTACTTACAAACACGATTTAGTGCAACTATCTTATATATTAAAATTCATAGGTAAACAAACGTATCTATGTAGGGATGTATATATCCCAATTTTCTCAAGAACCACAAGACGCAGAAACTAGCAGAAGGTATCAAAATTTCGGGAATGATCCGAGGAATCCGTTTTGACCATTTATATTCCGATATTCCAATTAGTTAAAAAGATGTTAATTAAAAACCTTAAAACGCATTTAAATGCATCGTCGCGCCATTTGCAGAAAATATCGGGGAAAAAAATCTGTTTTTACAAAACAACGAAACTTTGCATATAAATAAATTTATTTGAAAACTAATAAAATAAAATTATATGTATATCTTTCTTTCAATTTATTTTACATTTTTCGGTTTCTTTTTTTGAATACGAATTATAAGTTGTTCCGCTTGAAAAAAGTATTTTACACTAAAAAAAAAAGTTCATGATTTTCTTTTTTTTCCGCGTGTAGAACAATATTATACGTAATCTGTACAAAAATTAATAAAATATCTTAAAAATTACGGTTAAAAAAACAATATCTTTCTTTCAAATTAATTATTTTACAATTTTTTAAAAAATATTTTCGGAACTTTTTTTTCCAGAGGTTTTTAAAACACGATTTAATAATTTTGTAATTTTGAAAATTTCTGTTCCATACATAAACTATTCTTTTTTTTTAAAAAAAAAAATGTACTTTGGGTTTCCGGTGGCTGCAAAATTAAACGAAAAAAATTGCCTAAAATGTCAGTAATAATTGATTAATTATAATGACATTCTTTATTTTTGTTTCATACTTCTTGATTACAAAAGCAATCATTTCAATAGATATCTGTAAATTTTTTCTTTTATTAATTACTTATAGAAATTTGATTTTAATAAATATATATATATGTTTTTTCAAAAGGATTATATCTATTATTTCATTACTAAAGGAATTCTTTGTTAATTAAAAAGTACATCGTCTATTATTTATTTGAAGTTTGAAAGCATTAACATAAAAATGAAGCCCGAAAAAAATCTTTTACTTTAACGATTAACGAAATGGGATATTGAAAAAAAATCTACCACTCGGCTACCGCGGCCCAAATACCTACTGATAAGAGGTTGTAGCTCGAAAGAGCTGAGTACTCAGGTCATCCGCCCAACGATGAAATACTTTGAAATCACAAGTATATGTGTCATATTTTAGTTATCGTAAGTCTATTGTCTCCGCTCTTCCCCAAATTGAACAAGAATAATTATTTTTGATAAAATATATTGCACTTTTTACTCCTTTTGTTAAGTAAGTACAATTTTCATTAGATATAATTATTCGATAGAAAATTATTTCCAATCATACTCGATTCATTTTTTTCAGAATTTAAGTTACTATTGCGTATTTACCACGATAACATGTCAGATGTTACACATCATATGCGACTACTGTAAGACTCGTTTCTTTTTTTTTTCTTGTTAAGGTGGATTTTGTTGCTGCTGTATGAATAAGGAAATTTTAAAGAATTGCTGACCAGTGTTTTGATGTTCTAAAGCGAGTTTTTAATAGCAATTATAGCATTAACACAGGATGATTGCCTGTACGCAGACTTTCGGAGGCATGTGTATATATTTGTTACAAAACACTAGACTAAAAAAAATTGCACTAAATTGTATTTTGTAAAGCTGTAATAAATCTCGCAAAACTGTTCAAGGTGGGCCGTCGGCCCCTCTTCTTGCTTCTGTTATTTCTTCTTCTCTTTCAGTTACTCGTAATGGAAAAAATTTGCATTCACTTTATTTCTTTTATCGCGCTTTCCATTGTGTCGTAAAACCATCGCCAATTACTGGAAAGGAGAGGGTTTTTTTTTTCATGTTTTAGTATTTTTTGTATAAAATTTTGTTGATAACTGTAACTTCTCTACATGGATTCATTCCATCTATTTTCTACGAAGAACTTGGCCGTTGCCAGATTTAAAATTCCTAGAATGAGTTGTGAAAAGAGTAAGAAACTGCAACCGCGATGACGCAGACAGTATAAATCTTCGGGTCATCCGTTTCGAATTCCGCCTATAGTTTGCTATCGTCAAATATAGTTGTAACGAATAGATTTGTTTGTCTCTGTGTTATTTTAATGATCTTCTTTAGTTAGAAACCTACTCAAAGTAATTAAAAATGTTAAGTCCGCGGGAAACTGTTTAGGTTCTTATGTGTGTTCCCACGACATAACAAAATACTCAGGTCGGTGGGATGGAACTTTTTTTATTAATGAATAACATTTATTTTTTACTTTAACATAATTTTCACGTATTCCCCTCCCACCACACTTTTTCAATTCCGACTATTAACTCACACTCTCTATTTATTTATTTATCTTGAAGGAATTTTCAATCGTTAATAAAATACATTTTAAAGCGCTCCATTGAGCTGAAATTTAATATACATGATTATTTTGGCGTATAACGCGCACCCCATTTTTTGCGAAGGAAACTGCAATGTGGTAGGCAATTTTAGAACCATTTGTTCGAAGTATTATCCGAGGATTTTAGCCATTTAAGTTCATAATGTAGACACTTGTTTTAAATAAACAGTGTTCCAATCTTTGTAGAAGTCCAAGATTTTTTAAGCACATCCTTTTTTTTACCATTTTTATACCCGTCGTATAACGAGCATCCGTAAATTTGGATCTTGATTTTTCAATTCCTACTATTAGCTCACACTCTCTATATATTTGTTTTTATTTATCTTCGTGGAATTTTGAATCGTGTATAAAATACATTTTAAAGTGCTCAATTGAGCCGAAATTTTATATACATGATTATTTTGGATGTCAATACAGTAATTTAATTGTAATTAATAAAAATTAATTGATTAAAACTAATTATTTAAAGAATTACAAATACAGCCACGTTGGCGACTTGTGTCAAAACTTGAAAAGGTTTTTTTCTCACGTTTTAAAGCATTCAGTTGAACTGAAATTTTATAGACACGATTGTTTTGGATGACAATACGATACTTTAATGATAATGAATAAAAATTAATGACCACTTAATGTTGTGATTCTGTCCTATGTATATGCATATTTATTTTATTTTAGCTACTTTTTATTCAAATAGTTACAATTGTAACTATTTAATAAAAAGTAGCTAAAATAAAATTTTTCTTTGTTGATCTAAACAGGAATTGACTCAATTTTTTTTTTATATTACTTGTTTTTATCTCACAGTAAACTTTTTTTTTCATTCATTTCCTATTAAATAAAAAGGAATAAACTTTCGAAAATAATTTACCGTTGGTGTGGTGTGGTAGCTAGGAGAGGGGGGTGCCAGCTCAGGTGTCGTCCACGTCACTTGATCATGGTTCAAAATTACGTGGTCCGTCGCCAAAAGCCCTTGTGTAGCTGACCAGTGCGACGTTAATATTCAATCAATCAATCAATCAATTCGAAAATAGTTTTTGCCATTCGTATCGAAATTTTCTTGAATAATTTTTGGGCTGCGGTAGCCCAGTGGTTAAGGTATCTAACCATGGCAGGCATGTCATGAGTTCGATCCAAGTACCACTAAAGACCCGCCGTGTAGGGCAGCGATGCACGTTAAATCTGTCGAGAGCTGAAACGTCCTCCCGTTGGTGTGGTGTGGTAGTTAGGAGAGGGGGGTGCCAGCTCAGGTGTCGTCCACGTCACTTGACCATGGTTCAAAATTACGTGGTCCGTCGCCAAAAGCGAGTTAAGCCAAGTGCGACGTTAATATTAACTCAACTCAACTCAACTTGAATAATTTTTTCGCAACCATTTTTAGAAAATGTGTTGATCCTTTTATTTAACGATATTTTTGGGTCCCAAGTACTTAAAAATCAAACGCTCTGTTAAGTTTTGTATTCAATACATTTTGATTTTATGAAATTTTTTGTAAAATCTTTTTTTTAAATCTGTAATAACTGCTTTATTAAATATACATTTTCTTGATAAAGAATTGAGTTCTTTTTTGGAAAAATCTAAAACTAGAACATTTTGATGTAACAAGCTATGCTACAATACTCTCGTGTACACTTCAATACATGATAATGTATTGTAACATATATTGTGATGTGTATCCCACACATATATGTACTAAATTATTCTAATTTTAATTTAATGCTAATTAAAAAACGTGGTCGTGGTAGCCTAGTGGTTATGTATATGGTCATGACCTCACGGCTGGCGTGTCCCGGGTTCGATTCGGGGTGCCAATTGAAGACCCGCCTTATAGAGGATCAGTGACGTCCTGCGTAGAACCTACATCAAAGTGTTCCCCGATGCTGGATGGCGTATCATTGATACGGCGGTAGCTGATGCACATTAAATCTATCGAGGCTCAATGTCCTCCTGTTTGCTGGGTGTGGTTGTTTGGAAGTCCACTTAATGGACGCTTCAATCTTTGATTTTCTAGCTCTTAAAAGAGCTTTTTATTCTCTTTTTAATATAATTTAAATGTTTTACACCCATTAAATTCTTATATATTCTAGATCTACCCATATTTATTATTCATTTAAATTAATACTTTTCTAAAAAGGGCAATGGTAAAATTCTGTACAGTCATCTTAAAATTCCAGGATAGGAGATTAGAGTCCGGAAGGACTAAGAGCTCCAACAGTCACCCCAACGCTAGAGGGAGGTAGTCAGCTTAGGTGTCATTCTCATCACTTGACCGAGGCTCAAAAGAACGATGTCCGTCGCCTATAGCCTCTCTAGTAATAAACAAGAAAACAGCAAGACAATACAGGACTGAATAATACAATAGCAAACTCCTAGGTTTGGGACTAAGATTGCACGTTTGAACAGTCACCAAGCGCCCATTTTCACCTTTATTTGCTCATATTACTAGACTAAAACAGAATCAGAAGAGTCTTTCTTTTCTATAAAAAAATAGTTATTAATTTAAAACAAATGAAATGTTCATGTTTCGTGTTTCAAACTTAAAGTCTGTTCTTGAAACTGTTACTACCTCTTCTTTCAGATCGTTTGAATATTAATTTATTGGTATGTTTCTTGCTTTTAATTGTAAAAGAAATTTAGAGAATTTCTAAAAAATTAAGATGAAAGTTCTGTGTCCACACAGTGTTTATTGACAAAAATACACCCTATTTTTTCACCAATTCTTTATGAAGTTGTTATACATATACAGTGGATCAAACAGTTGAGAGTACACCTTACTTTTACTTGATAAATTCAACTTTCACACAATATAAATATTGCATCACTGAGAAGTGAAAACATATTTTTATTTTAACTCGTAACAAACGGTTTAATTTAAAGTAAAAATAAGAAACAATCAACGAAAAACTTGTAAATTAAAAGTTTCGGAAACATTTTAAGTAAACATATGCAGATTTTTTTCTCAAAATATTGAGAATGCAATTATGAAAAATATGTTTAATTACAACTTAATATTTTCTACTTAGCTTCTATTTTAATCTAAATTTGCGTAATCGTATCTTAAACCTTTTCGACGATCATTTTTGTGAGATCAAGTTTGTTAGATAAACTTAAGCCAAACTTTTTCAATTGAAAAGTGGCTCCTCGAATAGAAACCAGAATTGATGTAAAGAAATTCGTTTCAAGATTATTTAAAAAAAGGAAAATCTTATTGTGAATTAGCTCAAATTGTTTGTAGAAGCCTCACTTGAGTTCGGAAAATCATAATAAATTTTAAAATGATGGAATGTGATTAAAAATAAATGTGGAAGAGAAAAGAAAAGTATTCTGGATGATATGTGTGTGTATCGAAAAAAGGAAAATTTTGAAAGAAATCAAGATAGAACCTAAAGTAAGTATATATTCCCCTGCGATCCCAGTACCACTAAAGACCCGCCGTGTAGGGCAGCGATGCACGTTAAATCTGTCGAGAGCTGAAACGTCCTCCCGTTGGTGTGGTGTGGTAGTTAGAAAACTCAGGTGTCGTCCACGTCACTTGACCATGGTTCAAAATTACGTGGTCCGTCGCCAAAAGCCCTCGTGTAGCTGAACAGTGCGACGTTAATATTAAATCAATCAATCAAACCCCCTGCTGCAAAAACTTCTTAAATCACATGCGGCAAGAAGTTAAGTGCTGAAAAACTATGCGAAATGTAATAAGACGCGCTGGTTATAAAAGTTAAGTTGTTAGACAGAAACTGTTCGTCAGCTTGTAAAATCAGAAAAGGAGTTTGCAAAAACTCGTCAATTGAATACTAATAACTTGTGTGTGTGGAATAAAGTTATATTGAGTGAGAAAGAGTAAATTCAACATTTAGTAATGCCGGCCATCGCACCGTATGAAAAAAGCCCAATATCGCTTTGGATGCAAAAAATTTACGTCCTACTATCAAACATCCTTCATAATTTGGGGTTGTATGGCTTCATCCGTGTAGGGAATTTAGTTTTTATAGGTGGCATTATGAACCATAGTGTTTACTTGGATATACTTCACAACAGTCTAAAGGAAAGTGCTAAAAATTTAGATTAAGATGGAAATTTCATTTTCCAGCAGGACAACGACGGCGCGTAACGTCAAAATGTGGCGTCTTTTTTATTTTGTACAGCAGTTACACCCCCCCGACATCAATGTCATTGAGAATCTGTCGGCCACACTCGAACCAATGGTCTAAAGACACAAAATTAGAAACCAGTGTTGCAAGAAGGTAAAATATCCTCAAATTCCTGCCCAAAGTACGTTAAATCTGTACCACAACGTTTGGAGACCTTATAAAAGCCATGCAACTAAATATTGACACTTTCTTTGTAAGCGAGATATTACAAAAATTTCATTAGTGTATTCTCAATTTTTTTAAGTAAAAATCTGCATATGTTATTTAAAAGGCTTTTGAAACTTTTAATTTTGGAAGTTTTCCGTTGATTGTTCTTGTTATGTAAGAATAAAACATGTTTACATTTCTTGGTAATGCATTATTTACATTGGAAGTTAAACTAATCAAGTAAAAGTAAGGTGTACTCTCAATTGTTTGAGCCACTGTGTACGTCAAATTCAAATCACAACTTGTAATAAATTATTTTATTTGAATGCTTAACCACACTCAAAAAGGAATAAATTGTTGCAGCAGTTTAATTCGTTATTGGAAAAACTTAAATTGATAAAAAAAAAAAAGAAAACCTGATCAAACTAAATTAAAGACATCGAAAAAATATTCAGGCTTATTTTTTTTTATTGGGGCTAAGGCTCGCATCTTATTTGCGAAATCTAAAGCGTATCTTCATTCAATAGAATTTAATGAAATTATTTTTTTACGATTCAACTTTTAGTGATTTTTTTTTCTGCAACGAAAAGTGCCCAGACGGACATAAGGAGTGTCGTTTCGATTGCCAGACCCCGCTCGTAAAAATCTCTCTCCCCATGACATCTTCCGTTCCATTGTACAGACAACCCCACCCAGAGTCAAACAGAAGTAGTGTTCTCTCAATTATACCGCGTAGAATCGTAAAAATCATTTCGTTTTTCCTTTCTATTTTTGAAAGTAAATAAAGACTGTTGAGACTAGTGCGAATTCAGATGTCGCGTCGCATTCTTAGATTCTTTCTGGGCCACAGTAGTTTCCCCCTCTTTCTTAGGTTAGACATAGGTGTGGGTCAGCGCCGGTTTATCCACTGAGCGCCCAGGGGCCCGGATAAGCTGGCCTTAACCAGATTTTCTGGTTATAAATTTCGATCCTCTAGTGCCAAGGGGGCCTGCCCCCAGAGCCCGAAATGAGCTGAAATCGGCTCTGGTGGGGGTCGAAATTTCTCTTTTAAAAAATACTTTTTAACAAAATAAAATTGGTAGGAGACAATCATTAATTTAATTTTCGCACCTAATAATTTTTTCACATATCGTCATTGTATTACATCTTTCTCTGATGAACCTGAAGGGCAAGCGAAGGAAGAGACATTGCAAAGTCGACAACTTTTCGATCAGTCGATTCAGAATCTAATAGGGTTGCAACGCCGATGGACTGCTAGAATTGCCGGAGTAATTCTAGTCATTTTGGGCCTCCGCAACACCTAGTTTTCTATTGGATAAACACATATGTATATTCAATGAATGTCTTTTATAAACTGTACGTTTAAAAAAAGTCTAGAACAGAAGGAAGATTTACGTTATATGTACTTGAATCAATATAAAAAAAGCTCAGAATCGAATAGAGCTTACACTCTGTTTAAATATTACGTAAAAGGATCAGTGTAAAATATTTTTTACGGTTGTATAAAATGCTCAGGAGTCTGTGCTGATCTTAAATGAAATCCTTAAACAAGACTTTTGATTGCAGTCATCCTTCATATCAACAGCAACTCTGACAGATTCCCTGCCACCAATAAAGAGTGTCTAAAAACCGACGCATTGCTCAATTCAGTCATGTGCAAAGTTAATAAAACGGAACTCATTCCAACTTGTTAGAAAGAGAGGATTATCAGAATCAAAAATGCAGAGAGCAAAGGAAAGCGACCTCTGGAGGTCATAGAATACGACACCGAATTACTATATCCGCTTCCAAATGATTCATCTCTGAACGGGGAATCTCCCTAAAAATGAATTCAAGGTCATCACAGGGTTTATTTAGAGTACACCACTTAACCTTCATCGTGGAACGGTTGTTGATGTTTTAATATTTTGTTACAAGCATACGATTAAAATAGATTGTGGGACATACTTCATTTCATTTTATTTTATTTTTTGTTCATTTTTCACGACCAAGACTAACTAGAGATAACTAAATAACTTTCGGTAACTAGAGAAAAAACGGAAATAAAATAAATATTAAAAGTTTGTTTTTTTTTTATTTGATGGTAGCGTTTGAAAATAAAGTGGTTTATCTTTGAAAAAGAAACCCAGTGGCTGAGTGGTAGCGTATCGCGTTTCCACGCCGCAGGTATGGGGTTCATACTTCGGGCTAGGGAAGGTCGACTCAGCCTTCGTCCCATCAGTGGGTCGATAAACGAGTACCAAGATTTCTTCGGAACTAAACACTGGAGGTATCGTGTCAGGCCCAACACATGACCGGAACATCTGCTCATACACCTCAGTGCCAAAGTTCATGAAAACTGGGATGGGCACTGTAGTTCTTGACCCTCATGGGCTGTTGCGCCACTGAATTTAGTTTTATCTTCGAAAAAAAACTCCATATATCTATACATATAAATAAAAATGAAGTGTCAGTTTGTAATTTGAAATTAACAGCTTTTTACTAAATGCATTTAAAAGTATATACGGTACTTACATGAAAAAATCAATTTTTAAAATTTTTGTCTGTCTGTCTTGTCTTTCTACTAGTCTGTTTGTTCCGACTAATCTCTGAAACGGCTGGACCAATTGTGACGAAACTTTCACTGGCAGATAGCTAATGTTATAAGGAATAACTTAGGCTACTTTTATTTTAGGGAAAAAAATTAGAATTCCGAGAAAATAAAATTAAAACCAATGAAATAGTGAGCAATATCACATACAAATAGGGATTATTTATTTCAATAGGGACTATTTTTATTCAATAGGGATTATTTTTATTTAATAAGGATTATTTTATTTCGCGAGCCTTCTGTCTCAATGATTGCTAGCAGTTATATCAAACTTTTTTCTTTGATTAGGTTGCTGCCATTCGCGACATTTCCCGTTCACGTCTTGATCCTAATAATTTTACAGTCCTTAACTGCATTGTCAAAGGTCATGCGTCCCTTTCACCCCCTTCCTTGTGGCTTCGTTTGTGTTCGCGTTTCACCCTACTTGCTACTTAGACCTATTTTGATCCTAAAGATTTTAGTCCTCACCCCATCGACAGTGTCAAGGTCATGCGTCCCTTTCACCCCTTGCTCAACAAAAAGCAAAGAAAAAAAATAAAACAAAAGAGAAACATAGATTCACAAAGTAGAAGAAAAGTTTTCGTAAACTCTGCGAAGTGAATAAACACTTTTTTTGTTTATTTCTACGTGGACGAAGTCGGGGGGTAACAGCTATTTAACATAAAATAAATGCATCAGAAAGTAATATTAACGTACTACACATCCAGATAAAAATTATTTACACTGTTTTTAGCGTTTATTACACAAAATTTGTAGCAATGTGTTACTTTTGCTGAGCAGGTAGGTGTTTTCAAAAATCGACCCACAAGAAAGTTATGGGCGTCATAAATAATAATAACAATAATAAAAAAATCAGCAATTATACCTAAAGACTTAAAATTTAGCAAACATTGTTTTTTCGTTCACCTGAGTTATGTAAAAAGCTTTTTTTTTTTGTTTCATTTATACAATGCACGTAAAATTAACTCATTAAAAACTTCTTTATCCTTCAGTCTGTATTTTTTAATTTTTAAATTCACCCGTGCGAAGAACGGGTATACCAGGTAGTATACTTATATATATTTAAAAAAATATGTCATTTTTTTGAGTTTATTTCCTCCCAAAAATGTATTTCTCTAGAAATTGCAATCCTCATTATTTTGGAATTTGCAGTTACCTGCAAATTAAAAGAGTCAAGAGTACTTTATGTATGCATCGAATTCAAAAGGTATTTATGGAAGTTATGACAACAAATCTCGGCCCCCTCCTAAATTCAAGATTTTATTTCATTTTGAAATAAAGTATTGTGTTTTGGCTTAGCATGCCAAAAAAATTCATGCTGAGGGGCTTCCAAAAGTGATGGCACGCCTTCGAATTTCAATTTTGCATCTTCAATAATATGTGATACCTGACAACTAAAATTTCTCTCTTTTATACATAATTATATTCTTAACATATTATATTCTTATTCTTATAATTATATTCTCTCTACGTAATTTTAATGCAAAGTGAAATGAGAATTTTCAAAAATCAAAACGATGTCACACGAAAGGGATCGGGCATTTTAAAAAATTTCTACCTAACAGGAAATATTTAAGTTCTTGTCTTTGAACATCCACAATGGGTTTTGAACGTGATTTTATTTTAATTGACATCGCGCTGTGAAGATAATTATTTCGAATTTAAGCATTATTTATATCGTTACCTTATCATTTTATTTTACAAATGTTGTACCTCCGAATGTAAATATAATTCAGCACGCGTAAATAGTGAACGCCATTTATAATGTGGCCCAGATCCACTCGTATTCTTGCTGCACACGCGCTCTGTAGACGCCGTAAAACAAACAAACAAGAAATGCACGCCTCCAGAGCGGCATTGACTTTGAAATCAAATCCGCTGACTCGGGGTGAACGTGATTTATAGAGGAAAACGAACAATGGACATTTTTTTCTTTCTTTTAGTGTTTTTTTTTCTTGTCATTGTTATGTCGATGAGACTCTGTATTTATACTATGAGTCTCTAGTATTTTGAAATTTAGGCTTTGCTTTTTGTTGCCAAGCTCACTTCCGTTGTTTGCTTTAATTCATTTGAATTGCTACCTTTACCTTTTTAATTGGTGCTGCATTAATGAATTGGTACTCGTAGCCGGAGAGTGTCGTGGGTTCGCCACCGTGCACGCTCCATCTCTCAATGTTCTCCCATTGTTGTGGTTAGGAGAGGATGGTGCCAGCTCAGGTGTCATCCCTCGTCACTGGACGGAGGTTCAAAATGGCCAAGTCCGTCGCCCATAGCTCTCGTGTTGCTTGAAAGTTCAATGCGTCAATAGAATACTCTCTCTTTGTCATATTTAAATGTATGGGATATCATCCCCAGCATTCCCAAATTAGTTGATGGAATGGCTTCCGATTTTATTCAAAATCAGTGGGTTGCAAAATCCATTTTGGTTTTCTTACTGCAGAACTGTAATACCGTAACTTGATTTCGTGATTTTTTTTCGCGTTAAAATGATATCTTTAAATCCTTCGTGCTCTTAGTATTTTTACTTGGGATGTGGTATTTATCTTACGTTATTTAATATGATAACCACTCTAGCAAAAAAAAAAGCAATTCTGGAATAGAATGGTTACTTGGCAACGGATAGGCTATCTCCGAACTTTGCTGCATCTCAAAAAATCTCTTTCAGTTATTTTATATTGTTCAACTTCAGTAATTCTTACAGAATACAATTTTGTTAGATAATTCCACAAAACTTAGATATAAAGTTTTACGGTATCTGCGCTTTAGAAAAATTGCAAACATAATATATATATATATACTTACGGGGTTTTTTTTTCAAAATATTTTCCTTCTATTTATTTTTGAGCTTTCAAATAGCCTAGGGGTTATGGTCACAAACTCGTGGCCTACGTGTCCTAAGTGCCGCTGAAGACCCACTGTGTAGAGGGCCTGATGCAGGGTAAATCTCCTCACGTTGATGTGGAACTTCAGAGAGCTCAGATGTCGTCTTCGTCGCTTGACCTTGTCGTCAATGGCCTTCGTGTACCTTTATGGGTGTCTTCGGTAAAAGTACGATAGCTCTAACTAAACGCGAAGCACATTTTCAGACAGAAAAATTACTCAATTTCCATGAAAATTTGCAATATTATAACTCCAACCTCTGTTCACAGTAGAGTGTTTTTAAAAATTTCAAAATATTCCGTAAATACTTTCTTTTTTGTTTTAATACGTGAAGGCAAAGCCCATTTAACATAACGGTATGGGATAAAAAAATGCGAAACACATTTCATACCAGAAAAAATGAATCCACTCGGTTAAAAATGGGAAGTATGATAAAAAAAGATGCTCTCTAAAGGACAGTGAAGCCAAGATATCATCTGAATGTTTTATATCTGAAAAAAATGTTCCAAATTCTTTAACACTAACCGCCTTCGAGTGCGACGCCCTCTCCCCCGACTTTGAAAGGATCACGGAATTGAAAGCTGCCGCGAAAAGGAATGTATTTTGAGGAGGTATAACTACGGTCAAGAGTAAATGATCAAATAGGTAACATTTAGGGGGGCATTATCCTAAATCGATCTATTTTGGAATCACTTCAAATACTAAACGAAATTCAATTAATGAACTACAAGTGTTTTGAGCACGTTTATTTTAAGTGGTCAAGAGGGATTCATGTGGTGTCATTCACCAGAAAGCAAAGCGTGAATTACCCTCCTCCAGGTTCTCGGAGCGAGAGAACAAAGAGAAATAAAATTGATTGCGGACGCTGTTTGTTCCGGGAAAACGCAAAGAATTCTGTTCAAGTTCCAAAGAACGCCTTTTTTTCTCGGATGCATCCGAGCGAAATTGTTTCTCACCAACTTACCAAACAACAACAGCAGCAAAAAAAAAAAACTCTCTTTTTCACCTTGATTGATTCAGGGAATGTTGTGGCTCCGAAACTACTTTCAAATCATTAATGAATATTTTGATCTCTTCTTTCAACGTCTGGGATTCCACCTGCTCGTGAGAAACAGAGAATTTTGTTTTATTATCATTTTTTTAACGTTGTGACGACTTACGCGTCTTTTCTTTAACAAGTCCTTTGGGTTCTTTGGGCCAGAATTAATGTCAACTCTTTTCCAACCACATCCAAGAAACGAGAAGTGAAGAGATGCAAATAATATAGGATAAATATAGGATCTTAGAGTAAGCGTAATGGCAATGCTGGCAATGTAATGGTAGTGTAAAGGAATGTTTGACAATTAAAGTGCGTTGTGGTATTGGCTGAGTATTCAAGTTCGTTATTCAAAGATTCAAGTTCGTTATTCAAAGATTCAAGTTCTACGTGTCGTGGATAAACATATTGGTGATTGATTAGAAGCTAAAGGTACGGCTGCATACCACTGTAGATAAAGACAAGTTTATTACAGAATAATAGAAGGTAGGATTGATTACTTACTATAATTCTATTTGAAGATTAGGCGGTTCAATTATTGATATAGGTCTGTAGGTTGAATCCTAGAAGGACCCACTTTTGGTCGCCAAATTTTTTGTCGCCAAATTTTGAGCGATAAAGGTTACAATATGGTAACCTTTCCATTTCATCCAAAAATTTAGATTTTCAAATCACCGAAAAAAATGGCAACCCTAAAAAGTGCAACATTTTTTCGTTTTCGTCAAATGAGTTTTTAAGAACGAAAGGAAATTACTTTAAAGTGAGGGAACTTTGTGTTGACGAATGGCGTGAATGTCGAGGTTTAAAAAAAAATATGCGTTTGCGAAAGGGAACGGTTGACGGCTACGAATGGCGTTGCCGCAACCAGTCGAAAGATAATCGCCACGACGTCGTTCGGAGTGTGAGAAAGGGCACTTGGTTTAGCGAAAGCAAACTTGCTATAACTATTATCTTGCGTTTGACGTGATATTGGTTTGGCAAGAGCATGAATGAGTTCGTGATGAATGACTTGAAAGTTAATAAGAATATGACTTAAAAGTTAATAAGAACAGGTCACAAGTTGGTGAATGACAATTTTCATAAATTCCTTGCATCCATCGCAAGGGTGTATCCACCAACAGATCATGACGAAATGCAAGCGTAAGGTAAGTGCTTTTTAACATTTTTTAAAATTGATTTCATGTATTTCTTCGATTTTATCTTTGCGAAACGCCCCTTTCGTCCTTTTTTAAAAATGTAAATCATGTTGTACACACTGGTTTTAGAATACTTTTTAAAATGAATTTCATTGCTGTCTGTTTTTTTCTTTATATAATGATTAATTTAATGTATTTATTCGATTTCATCTTTGCGAAACGCCCATTTCATCCCCCCCGCTGACGCATGCGCTTCCCAAGAGTTTTCGTCATTGACGCCTTTTTGAAAACCTTCAATTTGGCGCTTTTTGGCGAAAAATTTTTGGCGCCAAAAAACAGCAGTGGGTCCTCCTAGGATTTTACCAGGTCGGTATTATATTGTGTGTTGCGCATTTTGTCAACGTAGATTCTCCCATTAAGTAGTTATATTATATTTGTTCAAAGTTTAAGTTGAATATCTTAATAAAGTCATATTAAGATAATGTTTGATTCAAGTTCTTACGTTGACCCTACACCTCTAGCTCACGCTGATACTTCGAGGGATGTATTTCCAAGGGGAGATACATGACAACGTTAACTTTTGCGGTATTGGGTTGGAAAATTTTTCCTTTGAAATTTTATTCTAGGAAAATGCTTCCGTTACGTGAATTTGCCAAATCGAGTTTTATTTCTTGTAATTTCTCTCGGTGTGCATGTTTGTAGATAAAAAATTCAAATCCTACATCTAAGAAAATTTGTTAAATAATTTATTTACTTATTTATTTTTTAAATAACTTACACTCATGTAAAAAATAGGGTATAATTTTTGCATTAATGCGTTTGGAACCGAGATTTTAAAAATACGTGTAAATGGACAATTTACAAATCCCCAAATCTTTTTTGGGGGACTTAAAATGGTCACAAAATGTATATTGGGAGGTAAATGAGGGGATTCTGCGGATGAAGGCGTTCTTCCCCATTTGCGTTCGCCACAGACGGTCACTGTTGCAGTTAATTTGGGTCGCCAACTGAAGGAAGTGAGCGGTCTCCAGAGGAAATAGGCAATTGAGACGGACGAGTTTTTGCCATCCTATGTTCTAACGGGGGCGCTTTCTTTCGATTTGCTTGTGAAATGAAACGGGCGCTTTCTGCTAAACTCCGTGTCAAAAGCTGTTCTAGGGAGCAATGGGGGAAATGTGTCCGTAAGGAGTTGAGTGTTTAAAAACAAACAGTGGGGAGAAGAAAGGTATGCGAGATTTCTGCGTACTAGACGATACTTTCTTATTCAATTTTTAGAACCATATTTCTCAAGAAACTATTTTAGACAGGATATCCTATCTTTACTTGTATCGTATTTAATATTATAAAAAAATAATTCAATGGGATTGAACTGCATATACAGCCGGAATTTTGATTTACCGAACCCCTATTAAACGAATTTTCTCTTTACTCTATGAAAATGAACGCACAACATCTATTTTTAACGAATAATAAACCCCGAATCAACAGAGTCGAAACTCTTTATTATTATTATTATTAAGAAAATGGATTTCTCTCCTTTTTTTTTAAATGATTCGTCCTTTTTATCCGGAGAACCGAAAAATACTTTTCTTGTAAGCAGCAAATTTTCAGTGGGAGTGGGTTCAGCCCATTATTAGACATTACAGATGTAGATGAGTTATGAATGTAAGCTATCGCATGAGTTTTAAATAGGAGCACAGGAAATTCCTTTATTAAACTTCTATCAAAACTTACATTTTCTAATGCTTTAAATTGTTTGGAAACTGTGAAATACACCTCATGCAGCAGGTTGTAAATGACGCAGTATCTGCACTAAGTCGAAAAAGAACACCCTCAAATCAAAACGATTGTTAAACATCTCTAAAGTGCGTAACAATTCGCGAACAGCATTTTTAACTTCTGAGCAAAAAGTGTGTAGTTTCCAACTATTGATATTTTTTGTGGAATAAGGTAAGTGCAGAAAAAACTTTCATTTGGGGGAGCCCAAATAGGACGAATAAAATGTTCAATCACGATCAATTCGTTCCATTGGGATCCGATTGCACTTACTTTTGTTTTAATATCTAGATTTCATGGCTTATGCTGTAGAGTTATAAGCATGCACAGGAGCACATTCAAAAAGTATCGTCCAAAGACTGGCGTCTAGATCCCCCACCCTCAAAATAGGAACCCCTAAAAAATTTTCGCTATAAATTGTTATTTTTTTCTAATGAGGGTCTAATAATATGAGGGTTTTCTAATAATATGAAGGGTCAAGAGTTTCGATGATATAAGAGTTTTGGAGCTCATCAGACACGGTCGTGCATAGAATTCGCAAGGAAGTGCCCTGCGATCTAAAGGGTTTAGTTATTTATTGCTGTTGTTATTAGAAACCTATTATGTTGATTTATTATGTATTAAATAAGTCAACAGAATACGTTAATATATTTAAATAAAAACATTGTTGGACAATTCGTGTACTTTAAATCCACCACAGTATTAAAATGGTTCCCGTTCATAAACGTTCCAAATAATCTTGAATTAGTCCCGAGTAGGGTTTCTGATTTCCCGGGTTTTTCCATTCCCGGAAATGCAATTTTCGTTCCCTGGATTCCCGGGAATACATCAAAATTACAAAAATATTTTTTAAAAAAAAACAAGTTATTTTTAAATAAAATCAATAATTATTATATAAAATAAGGATACATATAAACTCCAAAAGTAATACTTATTTATATAATGAGCTAAAAAATACAAAAAAATGTACAATAAATTGGTTATATTCATTTTTAAAATAAGATTTCAAAAAGCATAAGCAATTAATACTTTTATCACTCAACTTAGATCTAAGCTTTGTAACGAACAATCCAGCAGCACAGAAAATGCTCTCTCGGCTTCAACTGACGTTGGAGGAATTGTTTTTAAAGCATCACAAAGTTTTATAATGTTTGGGGATGGATTTTCAGTCGAGTCGAACAACTGCATCTCTTGTTTCATGATTTTGTTGAAACTGGTATTTTTTTTGGTTGAACAATATAAAACTTTTGTTTTAGAGTAAATTGCTTTCTCTAATTTTTCGTTTAATGTCAGAGGTTTTTCTTTCAAAATCTCCATGCTCTCTTCTTCTGAGTGTGAAGGGTTGGATATTGATTCCTCTTCTTCGAGAAAAGCCTTGTCCCTATCATTTGGGCTTGTCTAACCAAACAATTTTTACCAGGCATTCGCGAAATATCGCCAGTAACTGCAGCTGCTTCGTATTTTCTCCCAAAATTCAGGTATTCCCTTAATCCTATTAAATTAAAGCTGCGTCTCTCATTAATTCTTTGGATTAGAGAATATTTCATATTTTTTGCAAATTCTGAATTTTGTTCGTTGAATTCTCCAATGACGAAAAAAAATACACTTTCTGCAGTTAGCAAAGTTGTATTTCGACTGCATAATTTATCTAAGCCAATTTTTTCTGGCTTTAAGCCTTTTACAATTGTAGTCACAGTTTCAAACTCTACATTGACCATCATTTGTTCTTCTTTAATGTCAATTAATGCTTTTGAAATTGCTGACTTTATTTCTAAAAATCTTTCAAGCATTGCCAACAAACTATTCCAGCGTGTTTTGGTATCCAAACAAACCATCTTTTCACAGCCAAACTCTTCTTTACCATATTTTTGTAAAATATCATTCTTTATAGGGGATTTTCTGAATAATTTTACTACATTTCTAATCTTTTTTATAGTTTCATTTATGTAAGTTATGGAATTTTTTTCTGCATAAGTGACAAGAAACAAAGCATCTGTTTCTACACTGCTTTCAAATTCTGAATCTAATGCTTTGTCTAAATCTTCAACAAGCTCTTCACTTTCATCATTGTCTTCTTCTTCATGTGATTTATCTTCTACTTCAACAGTGTTTTCTACCAAATCTATTTGTTTATTATAAAGCACATCACACACGGCTAGATGTATGGCGTGTGCATAGCACAGGTGATACTCACAACTCATTATTTTTCCGAACTTAACCATCATACGAGCACCATCAGTAACGCACGCAACTTTCTGTTATGATTCCGAATTCCTGTAGTTTAGTCTCGACCGCTTTAACACAATTTTCTGCTGAAAAGGATCCACTAATTCTTAGCATTCCTAACTTAAAGATTTCACCCTCATTGAAGTGAACGTTTATGTTCAAATATCGTCTATTTTTAAGCGATGTAAACTCATCGAGGGTCAAGCGTTTAACTTTGATGAAATTTCATTAGTAACCCGAGCTTCAATCACATTCTATTGTTTATATACCAGCTTCATAACATCACTAGGGTTTGGAGGAAAGGAATAACCTTTATCATGTAAGGACTTCCTGATAAAGTTACTTTTTGTTATTGCATTTACCGTGAATCCATCCACACAAACAAGTTTATTTACAATTTCCTCTAGTGTTTCTTTTTTTTTCTTTAAGAAAATATGATAATAAGGGTTTCTTTTGTTCAGAAGTAATTCTGATATCATTATCACTATCAATTTTTCTCTTAGTAATTTCAGTATTTTGTGATCCTGACGAAACGAATTGAGCTGCTTTTTTGATATATTATGCTGAATTTGTAAATACCGAAGCAAACCACTTGTAGACCAACCTCTACACTTCAAAATATTGCTACATTTCATGCATTTTGCACTTTCTTCATTTTTATTTTTTATGAAATACTGCCAAACAAAGGACTTCGTAATTGAGACAGACATATTTCAAATAGGGATGTTTAAGTTTTATATCTGAAATAAATATATAAATTGAAAGAAAAATAAGTAGATCTCAAATATTTGGATGTGTTACATCAACAAAACAGTTAATACAATATAATTTTTATGTTCAGAACAAAACTTGAAACAGTATTTTTCGTTTCGGTTCTATTAAATATATATATATATACTAGCTGTACCCTGCCACGCGTTGCTGTGGCTCAGTCTTGTTTAACAGAAAGGACATATTTTCAGCATGTTAAATAATTTGCATTGCACGTATGATCGTTTATAAAAAAAATGTATGAATATATATACGAAAAACTTTTTCCTAAACTGATATTTATAATTTGTTAACCAAATGCTTGAAGTTATTACAGCTTATTTTTGTCCTTATGTCATGTTATGAACCTCTCTAAATTTATTTACATTGTCTTTAAAGTGGCGACCTCAAGTTTGAAGATAAATTTTAAATGGCTCCACTCTGGATTCATTGAGGGAATTGGGTTAGTTTTACAATGCTTATGGATATTTTTATTAAATCAGAGGTGTGTTCACAAATGCACATTTATCCAAACAATGTCACTTGGAACAATGAATTTTATTTCCTGATGTCATATAGGAAATGTTTTTTCCGCAGTATATCTAGCAAGCAAAATTTGTAATGGCTCTGTTCTCTGAGTTGAGGCAGTTTAATTTTTTCAGTGGTACAAAACATTCCTTTGGTTTCTCCCTTAAATTCCAGAACATTGCAATAAGGATACACTTCCATCTTTGTGTAAATGAGAACATGCTGCCTGAACCTAGAATCTTCCACTGGGTTGTACCGGAATGCAAGTTGACTGTTATTGTGTAATTGCTCACCACAAAGTCGTGTTTGACGCAGATGTGCTGTTTTTGGTTAACATCTTTCTGATGTTGTAAAACACGAATGATGTGCTCGCAAATGAGCTTCCTCAAGTCTGGCTGCATGTTGCTTTGCTGCGCCCTCAGCCTGTGTTTGTGACATTCTTTGTCTGCTTTTCTCGTTTGCTTTCTCAGTTTGATGTGCAATTACACTCATTGTAGTACTTTTGCCTTGCAAGTATGACAACCTAAGTTTGATTTCCCGCAAGGCATTATTTTTATTTAGTGAAACCAATTGACTGCACTTAAAAAGAAAAAAAATTCAAACAAAGCATATAAAATTTCAAAACATGGAAAAAAAAGAAATATCAGAAACAAAAAGAAAAGGGAAAAAATAAAAAATGCTAATGAAATATTTAACTTTAAACGTGCATCAATTGACACAGCTGAAATTCAACGCAATGAGAAGCTGAAGGTATTTTTAATCGAATACGCCAGGAAAATTCCAATATAAACACGGATTTTGCAGCAGAAAACTACGACAAAGTGTTGATAATGATGGGAGTATTTTTGCAATTCACAATTCGATTAGTATTAGCAATAGTTATCAACAAAGTTAAGGGCCTATCTTAAAAACAGAGTGGCTTACATCTAGACTCAGACAGCTTTTCACATGGATAATTATTTGTTATCTGTGTACTTAAATATTAGCATCACCACAGCCAAATTACCGTCATGCAAATCGCAACATTTTCCCTCCATTTCTTTTTTCATAAAAAAAATGTTAGAATCTTTATTGTTTAGATATTAAGGTACAATATACATGGCACCAATTTTGTTACAGTGATGCTAATACATAATTACTGATGTGTGTTACAGAGCAGCAGTCACCAATTGGTGATGCGTGAAAAATTTTCGATGGTATGCAGAAAAATTGGGAAATTATTTATACTTTTATGAAGATTCAGTTTAAAAAAAAGATGAACAACAAAACAACATATTACGGAACACGAATTATTCTTTACTAAGAGCTTTTAGTTACTGAAATAACTAAACAAAAAAATTTCTGAGGTTAGCGATTTTTGGTAACCTCAACCATTTTTTGGAAAATTGTAGGCAAAACACTTCAGTTTGTTGATTGTTGCATTTCATGAAGCTTATTTTCAGAGCATAGAAGATTAAATAAAGACATAAATATAGCTATAGTGCTCCATCACATAGAGGTCAATCCTATTAGTGAAACGCTAATTATAAAGTTATACATTAAGTGGTTCATGAAGTGTTGAAAAATGGCAACTGCTGCTCTAAAGTAGGCACAGCAGACAATTTCTGTATCTATACAGACAATGAAGCAACACAAAATGTCTACTCATAAGCATTGTAAAATTAACCCTTTCACCTCAAGAAGAGTCATTTAATTTGTTTTCAAACTTGGCACCTCTTCTATGGAGACAATGCAAATAATTTTAGATTCATACCATGACAAAAAAAAACCATAATAACTTGGGAGTATTTTGTTAACAAATTACAAATGAAATAAATCTGTTTAGAAAAGTTTTGTTAATGTATATTTCCACATTTTTTTTATAAAAAAAATCATACCTCAAGTGCAACCAGTTAAAGATATTAGAAATGTGTGCTTTCTCCTTTCTTTCTTTTTAACCAGACTGAGCCACAGGAAAACATGATTGGGTACAGCTAGCTAGCTATAACAAACTTAAATGATAAAAAGCTATCAAAAACCAATTATTAACAACAAATTATCAGTTTGATAAAATCACCAAAAAAAGTTGCAAACAAAGGTTCTTGGGTACTGTCGCAACTATATCAACCCCGATTTTGTTCGCATCATACACGGTGAATTAGCAATTAAGTGCTAAAGTTGCCAATATGGTTGCGATAATACATATATATCAAAACAAACACATAATATACATCAGAAAATCTTAATTTTTCCATTTATATTTCACAGTAACACCAAATAAAATTTTGAAATTACACAAAATAGATATTTCGTGAGTCTAATGTTATTTCCCCCTTTACTATTAAAAACTACAATAACTATTTCGTAGAAAAATTCACTACCCAGTGCAAAAAGTATTATTATTGTGCACAAACAGGCATAGAATGTTCTTCCCTTATTGAATGCATATTGCAGTATTTGGCGATGTCTTTTGATTTTAGGTAAATGGGCGACTAAAGAAAAAATATAAGTACCATAAAAAATTATATATTAATTTAATTTAGATTCATTGGAGAAAGATAAAATATACCGTAAAGTCCGGCATATAACGCACACCCATACTTTCAAGCTGCAATTTTTAAATTTTAGGTATATTCGCTATATTATGTGCACCTCTTTTTTACAAAGAAACCTGAAATGTACAAATGCAATGCTGTTATGTTTAGAAGCGATTTATTCAAGGTGTTTATCTAAGCAATTGCAAAAATAGAATACTTTTAGAACTACCACCTTTTAAGTTCAATAAGAATGTCATGTCTTTTAAATAAATAGTATTTCGAAATATTTAGAAGTTTAACTTTTTTATGCTCATTTATTTTTTAATTTTTAAAGCTCTCATTTTTATACCCAGAGTATAACTCACACCTGTAAATTTCGATCTTATTTTTTGTATTCAAAGTGCGCGTTGTAAGCCGGATTTTACGGTAGGTGGAAGATTTTAATCGGTATACTACTCGCTAAACACATACATAGTGTACAGAATTAAATTTAGTATTTTATATATAAAAATTATCCAAAGTAAATATTCTGCGCTTAAAAATAAATTGAAAAATGATATACAATACGAACAGTAATTGACATAAAAAGAGCTGTACTATCTTTATCAACGCGAAAGTAAAATTTGAAAAAATAATTACAATCTTATGACAACCTGCTTCCTCAACATGTATTTGAGCCCTCTGTCTGTTTTGCTCATTCACTGATGCTTACTCTAATTTGATCAGCATTTATCCCTCGCACTGCGTTTGCTTGGCCAGTATGATGACCTAAGTTCGAGTTTCTGCAATACAATTTTATGTACTCTAGCCGATTGACTACAGTTAAAGTGAAGTTTTAAAGAAAAACATATATTAAATTACAAAACAACTGTGAGTGGGCCTTGTATCCGAATTCTTTTTTGTGGCCCTTTTTCAGATATGAGCACCATTTAAGTGGAATTGTAATAACATTCGTTGGGGCTCCTGCATCATTGATACAGTGGTAGCTCTACGTCCCTGACAAAAACAAACCATAATAACTTCCAGTATTTTTTTTAAAAAATTACTAATGGAATCTGTTTAAGAAGGTAATAATCTTATAAAGCAATGAAAAACAAAATAATGTGCAATATTTTGATGACTCAAAATCAGAAAATCTTAGTTTTAACATTTGTATTTCAATACTAACATCAAATGAAAGGTACTTACGTATTATCGCAACCTATTAGCGATATTGTATAAAACGAAGCACGATTGCCAATTCCGCGCGTACAACATCTGCGAAAATGGAATGGCCAATTTTGCGAGTTATCATTAAAGTTGGCGATTGTTGCGATAATACGTAAGAATCAAATGAAGTTAAAAAGTTGTCTCAAAAAAAAAAAAAAAAACATTACTATTAAAAACTCCGTTGATTAATTTCGTCACATTAAAATATCTCCAAGTGGGAAAAAAATATTGTTTCCAAACATTGAATGTGTGTGTGTGTTATATCGCGGCATTTTGCTACGTCTGTTTATTTCAGGTAAATGGTTGACGGAAACTATTTGGTAGAAAAATAAGTAGCGTACAGAAGTCAATTATGTTAGTTTCATTTTCGCTTAATAAAGAGAAATAAATTTAGCTTAAAATTACAGAAAAAACACGATGTAGAATTTAATCAAAGTCGTAAACATCCCGCGATAATGTTATCCAACTGTTGCCAAACCTACAAAACAAAATTTGAGTTCTTGAAAGAATAATTTTTAAAAAAAAAAATTTATTCGGAAAATAATCCCAATTACGTATCAAAGGACAATAAATAGATAAATATGACAACGCATAAACATAACCATAGAAGAGTTATACAATAATTTGGAAAAATCTAAGCGTAAAGTTTAAATTTTCGCATTCAGAGCGAATCGTGACGTCGTATGACGTCATAACACCAAAAAATCACTTAAAAATTAAATTAAAAAAAATTTAGAGAGAACTTCAAAATAAAAAGTACATAAGATCCTGACCAGAGACAAATGCAACGTAGTGTCAATATTTCAGATTAATCCATGCAGAACTTTTTGAGTTATGCGCGCATACACAAACCAACACAACATTTTTATATATATAGATATATATGCAGTCAGAGAGACCACCATTTTACAAATCTTTCTATATTGCAAGTTTTTTCCTGAAACCTAGAACAGAAAAATATTGAAAGAGGAATCACACTATTTAACAAATTTTCCACATAATGAGCTTTTCTTCTGGTTTTAGCGACTTCGTTAAATAGAAGTTCAACTGTATGTGTGTGTATATATATATATATACTAAAATACTATAACTCTAAAGAAGCAAATCAAATATAGGAGTATAAATATATGTCAAAAGTTAAGTATATATATATCATCAGTCCCAGTTTTTGTTCTGGAAAGACCGTTTCTTTCCCTCAGTTTTCAATTCAGCCTCGACTGATTAATTTTCAGATTCTTAAACGTTTGATTTTGTATTAAAAATGTGTATGTAATATAACTATCAATAAACCTGATAAAGGTTTAGAAAAGTAAATAGTGTATCAAATAATTTTCACCCATGCTCCCCGCAAAATTAGTATCATTTTGTGAGGCAAACAGAAATTTTAAAATCTGCCTTTTTACTCAATGAAATTCCCTAGATGTTTTGATAAATAATTTAAGAAGGCAGTTTGTAATGAAATCTACGGAAAAAAGTACTTCGAAGGAATAAATAATTATTCTGAAGAAAGAAATTATTAAAAATTCGAATACAAAAGAATTTGCTTAGTTTAGAATAAATAAATGTCGCACTATCTTTATTTTGCAGATGCTGTTACTGTCTCGATTTTTTATTTTCAACTTTATCAAATACACAGAGGAAAAAATCTTTCCCCAAATTAAAAGTTTTTTTTTTTGCACTAAGGAAAATAATTGTGCTGGCCTGGAAACAATGTTACAATTCAAGATTTTATAAATTAAAAATCTCGGGGGAAAAAATTCACATATGAAAAATAATTACTAAAATTAATCTTCCTTTACTGACTCATATGCGTTTGAAAATTAACCAGTCTAAGGTGAATCAATTATTAATTATTAAGGTTGTTACTAAGAGATAAATATTAATAAATACGTGAAAACTCATTTGCTGCTGAAGTGCCGATTATGTGCGTTAAAAATATTAATTATTGTATTTAAGGTATTTTATTTGTACAACCGATTTCTTGTTTATGGAATTGTTATATTGTAGTTACATAAATATAAACAAATATTAAGAATCTCACACGAAATTTAGGTTTAGAAAAATAAGAAATATCGCGAGATTGTTTATAAAAATAATTTCCCCTAAACAGTTTGCGGGTTCATTCCCTTCTTCAAATTGCTCATTCAATTAGATAGCTCATAATAAAGACAAGTTTCCGAAAAAAAAATTTGAAAAAAGATTAAACAAATAATAGTTTTAAGTATTAGAGTATTAGTACATACGTTATCCACATAAATCAAGATCTTGGAACTTGGATCAGACAGTGCTAATTTGCTACGAAATGTGATTACTTTAAAAAACCAAATACTTCTTGTTAACGAAGCTCGATACAGAGATAGAAATTGATTTGGACAGATACTCCTACCCATGGCTAGCTGGAAAAATTCTCACTAATCCAACGAAAGCGTTAATCTTTCTTTCTCATATTACACACTCTTACCCCACGAACATTCCATCGTTCAGGAAGTTCGGAGTGAATGATCGCAAATTAACACAGTAGGGTCAGCTAACGTTGTCCGAGGTTGAAATCTACAGTCAAGTCAAAAATAACTACCTCATAGATAATTGAAGCCGGAAATCCCGGGAACGAAGTATAATTCTCGGGAATAGAAAAAGTGCAGAAATCTTATGATTTCCCAAGTGCAGTGCAGATGGTCCCCATGCGTATTACTACGGTCACTAATATGGTGCTCATATTCCGAAATCACCACCTGGTCAAAGGTAAGTGCTGGATACAGGACTCCACTCTCAAGAACTGCTTTGAAATTTCATGCGTCTTTATTTTTAACCTTTAAGTGTATACTATTGGTTTCCAGTGCATGTAGGTGCCTTGCGGAAAATCAAACCTGGATAATCATACTGCCCAGCAAAGCAGTGTTGGTAGTAATCACATAGCTGGGAAACCTGGAATAGGCATCAGAGGAATGAGGAAAAACAGACGAATGGCTTAAATACCTGTTGATGAAGAAGGTGGTCGTAATTATTTTTTGGTAATGCATAACTATCCCTGGCAACGATCGCCGGCGTCCGGAACAACAGCTTCTGCCAGAGTTGGCAGCCCCGATTTCGCATGTCATGCCATATGCTACGAATTGAGAGTCATTAACTTTGTTTCAGAGGTAGAATTGCGAGTTTCAGGATTTGCTAGCTCGGACGCTGACCAGTGAGGGTTGAACTGCAAACGCTCTCCTCTGCTACTACGACCGACCGCCACGTGGCATATTGATTCGGCAGTATCTTGTTATTTTTCCCCCTCCATATTGATAGTGCATCTATTTGCAGCCCTTGTCCAGGGCTAACCTGTGAGCAGACACTGTAATTCTCCCCTATTTTTTTTTGACCTGAAATAACAAATGGAAATGGATAATCGAAACGAACCCACGGATATGGACTTAATCGACTCGCCCAGACGAACACCAACTCTCCCACCTCTTTCGGCATGTGAGCAGTTTTACAAACCAAAGCCCAGCTGCAAAGATGGAACTTTCAAAAAGTTCAACTGGCCTGCATCGCTGAGCTAAGCCATGCGATCACCACCCGGATGAGCCTTTCTGAGACGTGCCGTTTCGGGCTTCAAGAAGTTGAAGAAACAATTAACTTGGCGGTAAGTGATTTAGCCTCATTTCCTCCATTGTGTTTCCCGGCTGCCCTCATCATGATTCAGGATTTAGAGGAGGGGGAATTACTGCGCCGTAAGCAAATCTCCCAGATGCTTAACTCCTACTAAAAGAGTAATGAAACCTTAATGGTAACAGGATTTCCAATAAGCGAAAAGAAGAATCGGACTTTTGAATATCCTCCACTGGGGAAGACAACTAAAAAGCAAATTTTAAATATTTTCCAAATGATAGCATTTCAAGATTTCCCCAAATAGATTTCGCCTTACCCGAGTGATGAGCAACACAGAAGAAATCACAGGTTTCTCAAAACGCTGGCCCCGTTGTTACTCCCAAACCCCCATCGGCCACTGGCCTATACCCTTCGGCAGTCAAAACCCCAGCTAGTACGCTTCCTCCAGTCATGCTTAGAATCCACTGAGGCATGCCAGAAGTCGAGTGAAAATTACTTTAATGAAAGTTCCCTGAGATGAGATCCCTGCACAACCGGAGAAGCCCCACTAAACCTTATACCACGACAACCCCAGGAACAATTTCATGAACTGGCCCAACTTTGCTAAAAAAACTAAATTCCAATTTTATGAAATTAAACCCAAAAACAGGGAGCGCCCCATCAAGGTTGTACTGAAAGGACTGCCCCGCAACTTCGTAGGTCGAAGAAATTCAAGCCGACTTGGAAGAACTAGGCTCTTTTACCCTGAAAAAGTAAATCAGCTAATAGGCCGCCGTAGTAAACAACCTATCCGGTATTTCTGGTGACTCTCCCAAGAGTATTGAGAATTTAAAAATCTTCCGCCCAAAAGCCCTAAGTTACTTAAGCATTCATGATGTGGAGAGGGACACAGCGGAAGGTGTCGCACACCAATGCTGCCACGTGCTTACCGCTTCCATCTATGATTCCAAAGAGGAACTGTCATCTAAACCCCGCTTTCATGGAAGTGTGAGTTGAGGACATATTACCCGTGAATGCCCAATAACCGAGAAGGCTAGAAACTGCCTACTGCTCTTATCCCAGCTGCGAGGATGTACGGCATCACGCTTGAAACTACTGGAGAGGATGCCCCCTGTTTCAAAGCCACTACAGGGCTGCTGCCGCGCAGAATAGTAATCGTGATTGTATACTAGTATTACGTAACTAGTGTAAGACCGACAGTATGCTATGCTCAGAAGCGCTTGGTCCGGGTAGGGTTTTCGAAGCAGACGGCTGGCTCCGGGAAACCAGGCGGCCGGGTGGCACTTGAAAGGTCGCGCAGCGGACGATTTCTACAGCAAAGGGTTTTGAAGGGCCACATGAAATCCCTGCGAGGAATCTACCAAACTATCTGGATCCATTCCGGAGTTTTTTAATAACAAAGAGTCTAATAATGACTTTGACGGATATAGACTGCTAACGGAAATATTTTTAATAATAACAACGTTTTACTCTGCACACGACCCTACAAATGACTATGCAATGTTTTGTGCCGAACGCTCTCAATTTTTGCCCAAGCCATAGCTACTTCCAATCCAATTTCATGAATAATTTAACAACCCAGAGATTGCGAAAGACAAACAGCAGCCGAAATCAAATGTACGCCTTATTAGAGGCCTCTTGCTCAACAATAACTGACCCGAGTTCAGAAGTCCCCCATTGGCTCAGTTTGACGCAGTTCATCGGAGACTGCAACGACACGGGACCTGTACTCAGACGGCGGGAGTGAGGCTACGAATTTTTATAGAGGAAGCACTCTGTCCGATATTTTTCTCATACAGGAAACTCATCTGGGGACCCTTCCTTGCACTCTTTACAACAGCAAGTATACGCACCCTTTGCACTTTGGCTGCTGAAATGATGGGGATCGCACTTTAACACTGGCAACGGCCCGCCTGGCTAGGACTCTGCCCATTCTTATCAAAGGAAAATCTCTTAAACATTACTGTCGTCCCACCCGCTACTATGCAGGCTAACTGGACGTCGTCAACATTGTTCTGCTCCCCTCGGCCCATGACCACGTTTCTATTGTCTCTGTTTGGACTTCCCTTCCTCCTGACGATAACTTATTTGACAACAGATTTAGAGAATATTTCTCTCGACCCGGAAGTTGATCATTGTGTCGTCTTCGGCGTTCAATGCTACTCATGGCGCTTGGGATTGCAATGTAATCTCGAACAGGGGCGAAGCATCTTCTTAATTTTGCCTTACAATATCTTAAATCTGCTTTCATAGCTTTTCCTGACTCTCCACACAAGATTTGGCCATAACTCAGCTAATACAATGAGACTTTGCTTTAATCAAAAGCTTTTACTACCACTTATACTATTAAATCTATTAATGATCTATATTCTGACCACAACCCTGTTTTCATTTCGATTTTAAACTTAAAGAGTGGAATCCTCCAAATCCACAGAGCAGTTGCCGCCAACTGGAAGGATTTTAGAAGTAATTTAAATAATAACTCTCTCTTTTTTAACTACTATCCGAATAATATTAATAATACCAACGATCTTAAAACCAAGAGTTACAGAGTTCACTGAAGCGGTCGTCGCTACCCATAGCCACGCCTCCCAGCCAATAGTGAACGCTCACCGAAACTACACTCCAAATCACATTAATCAACTTATTAAGCATAAAAAACAACCTGCATCAACGATATCCAGCAGACTTTTAAATCCTTTTATAAACTTTATGCAATAGAGCTCAAACCAACCTCAAAAAACTTAAAATATATAGTAATGATACTTGGAATGCTAGACTAGAAGCTCTAAATACAACTGACAATAGCCTCTGGGAGGCACAGCGGTTCTTAAAAAATAAAGATCTCAAATTCCTACGTTGAACTGTGCTTACTGGTGCGTGGCCGTCACTACTGATCCGCAGAAGGCTAACCTCCTTGCTAATACGATTAAAGAAATAACTTCATTGAAAATAACCGCATGCAGGACAACTACGATCGGGATGACGAGGTTGTCACCTCTGCTGTGAGATACCTTTCTCTCTTCCCCCTTCTACTCAAATTGAACCTGCCATGCCTGATGAAATTATTAACTTCATTAAAAATACTAAGCTCTAAAAGGGCTCCCGGTAAAGATACTATCACAAATAAAATGCTAAAAATTTTCCTATCAAATTAATCCTCATACTAACTATTCTTGTCAATAAAATTCTTAAATTTCATCACTTTCCTAGTAACTGGAAAGAAGCTATCATTTTCCCTATTATTAAACCTGGTACAAATAAAAATCTTCCTAATTCATATAGACCTATTTCTCTCCTTTCAACTTTAAGTAAATTAACTAGTACATTATTCTTAATAGACTTAAAAAATTCATTAATGATAATAGCCTAATTAACCTAATCAATATGGATTTACAAATAAACTATCTACCCTTCATCCTCTTCTCGAAGGCTAACAGAGAAAGTATTTCGGAAGGGTTTCCAAAAAAGAAGAGCGCGGGAGTGAGATAGCCCGCTGGATATCCAGAAAGCCTTCGAGCCGTGTTTTTGGATTTTAGGACTCACTTTCAGGCTAATTG